>CM035790.1:17884092-18359092 GCA_020466265.1 Siphamia tubifer
TACCGGATTAAACTGGTTATTTTTCTACTAATAAAGTTTTGTTAAACTGTCATTGCTGGTATGAGTTGTTGGACCCAATTAGTAATCGGAGCTATAACAGTAGCAGTTACAGTGTTGAATAATGCCATTAGAGTATAATGGCATTACTAATGCAGCCACATTTTGAGTAATTACTTTATTCATAACTGTATCACTATTACTGTTACTTGGGAAATAATGTGATGTGTTACAAATTGTGACCCGCCACCACGAAATCAGGCATAAGTCACGCTGAGCCGTTCAGAGCTACAGCCAAATTTAGGCTGGAAGGTGATTTCTTATTTGTGTTTACACCTTATCAAAAAACGGTACCTTAACACCTCTATGTTCAGTTCCTGTGGTCATTACATTGAAATCCAATCAATAAAGGTGTTTATTAAGTCAATTATTTAAGCGGCGACAAAAGTTCAGGGATTGCTGAGCAAAGACAAAGACGACTTCCACCTCTTTTCGCCGAACAAACCGATCTCCGTTCCGTGGGTAAACATCCAAGTGTTCGGTACGAGGTAAAAGCTTATATTGAATGCTCTTGTCCAATGTCGTAAGCCAAATGATTATAATACGTTGCAATTCTGTCCTATTATTACAATATATAAAACTTCTGTGACATGTCCATCAGAGTGTCCTTTAACATCTGTGAAAAATTTGTGTCAATCGGATACAAATTATTATGCGTTGCTAAGGACTTCCTACCCCAAAACAGTCCAAAACTTTGACGGACAATTTCTCAAAAATGCAAATTGCAAAATATGTCCAAATGTGGATATTAAAATGACCATAACTTTGGTTCTACTTATGATAGAAACATAATTTTTTCACCATCTTAAACCTTAGTTTCCACTCTACCAATCTACACAGATAACTCAGTTTTGATTTCCAGACACTTATGCCTGGTTTCGTGGTGGTGGGTCACATTTGATGAAATGGGGTGCAAGTGTGCCCCGTGTACAGATAACTAGGAGTTTTAACTCATGCTGCATACATTTGCACCAAGCTGGCATTCAGCTGGGTGTAGAACTCCACTTGCATGCATGACAAAAAAAAATCGATCATGATTTGCTAAGAAGTTGGATAGGCGGAGTGTTGCATGTCCGGGGGAAGTTGGATGCTAGGGCGCACGTTACGCATGATGGCACTCGTGTTCCTGCCACGCCTCTGACGTCAATCAAGGCTGAAGACCTGTCAGCTATGTGAGGTGGCTGATCAGCTGTGAGGAGAGGGGTGCCCTGCCGCAGCTTCATCATCATAATCATCATCATCATCTGTTGTTTTAGTTTTGGCGGGAGAGTGGAGGTTTACAACCTTGTGATAACATGGTTTATTCCTATTTTAACTTTTACCATTGATAATGGGTCATAATGATCGTTAAGAACAGGGATGAATACCCTCTTTAACAGTTTTTTCAGCTTCTTTTACATTAAGCCAAAAAAACTTAGCGCAAAAATAATTTTCATGGTAACTATTTGCTTTGCTAGTGGAGTAACCCAGTTAGTAATGTAAATACTTTTTGGGGGAAGTAACTAGTAATTGTAATTACTTTTTCAAAGTAACTTATCCAGCACTGGTTACAATACTGTATAAAAAGCATGTTTTTTTGGCGGGTCACTCTTTCTCTATTCCCTTACTTTACAATAAGTCATCAGTTTTTGATTGGGAAAAAGTTTTGTCTTCATTTTTCCTTAAAGGTGTCTCATTAATGTGTTTCAATGTGTTCTCCATTGCTATTGAATACATTGTGTTGGTTCTATTTAAAAAAACGTCCTGATTATTTTGTTTTTGCACAGTATAAGAAATGACTTGAGGTCGAACAGTTTACCGGTACTTCCTCATACAGTACATGTCCATGACGCAGTGATGAGGTGTCTCTGATTGGCTCAATGCGTAAAGGAACACTCTCTCTCTCGCTCTGTATGTGTTTACCTTCACCACTGTAGCATCCCGCTAGGTTTTGTATCATTGCTTGTTCTGAAAACATGCAGGGAAAATAACAAGGCTTTATTTCCATCCAGAACACATGAACCATTTTGATCCATTTTTTTTTTCCAGCTTGTGCAGCAGCTACTGTGGTGCTGTATTCACTTGTGGATGCTAATGCTACTTGAGATTTGCTGCAATGGGGGATAGGCTTAACACCATGTGGGTGATGCTAACATCCATCTGACGTTAGATGGACCAGCTTTTTCTGGGTCCCTCGTTCCTACTTTCAAAGGCAGCATGTGTTGGTAACTTGGGGTGACCCATCAGATTCCAAAAGGAGCGTGGAAAAGTGGTTTTCAGCAGAATCAAACCTTTAAACTGAGGTCAGTGATTTATTATTTTTACACAAAAATCCTCTGTAACCTTTGAGTCTTTGATGCACCTTGCAGACCACTGAAATGCATGCCTGTTAAGTTAACCTTTGAACTTTTGAACCTGGTACTAGTGTCAGTGTTTACAGGCTGACGTGTAAAACATTGGGGTCCTGCAGCACAGTTTGCTCAGCTCTTGTATAATCCATAATGGTGACACTGAGCCCTCGGCGACTCTGCTGTCAATGCTCGATTGACGACCAAAGCCTCTGTTTGTCTAAGAAAAGTTATGGACATGTCTATGTCCAGGTCACCTTTGTCTTACCCTGTGTGCTTGTATTCTTATCTTTAAAGGGACATTGATGTTTACACAGTCGCACCTTGGGGACCAACATTCAGGACCCCAAGAGGGTAAATCTGTGTGAAGTGTGTACATGTATGCAAATGATGTGAGCCAATAAATCCTTTTTTTTTTTTTTTTTTTTTTTTTAATTTAATTTTTCTCCCATAAAGTGTGAAGAAAACGGGTGCAAAGTGAAACATGTATTTTTCAAAAGTTTGAAGATGTGTTTACTTATTTATTGTATGTATTATATATATATATATATATATATATATATATATATACACACACACACACCATGGGGACTAAAATCCAGGTCCCCATGAGGGTTAAATATAGGTCCCCAATAGTAAAATAGAAATCTTTGTATGAACATTTAAGTCTCCATAAAGCTTAGGGGAAGCAGGTTCAAAGGAAAATCAATTTTTCAGAAGTTCAAAGAAATGTTGTTTTTTTTTATCATTTTATATTTGTTTGTATTTTTTGAAATTATGTATTAAATATTATATTAACTAAAAATCTATATCTTTAAAATTTTATTTATTTTTTGGAAAACAAGACAAACAGATGTTACGCTCACTACCCGATGGCTCCTTTACATGCATGTATTGATTCAAACTTATGTTCTTGAGGTATGGATATGTGTCTGTGTGTGATACTTGTGCTCTCTTCTAATCACCACTTTTGGACCCCACTGTGGACTGAGGGTCTCTGTTATAAACCATGACAACAAAGGAAGACAATGGTGAGCATTATGGAAGTGTGTGTGTTGGTATAGAGCAGAAGTCCCCAAGGTCTGGTTACATTTTATTCAAGTAGGTCTGAGCTAAGTCGACAACAAAGTAATTGTTTAAGTTGTCATTAAACTTTTTTTAATCTCTCATTTTTATTTTATGCATTTGGGTTCAAACCCTAGTTCAGTTTTGACAACTTCATGCAAAATTTGCTGGACCAATTTCTAAGACATTTTCAGGAAAGATGTGAGGTGGTCCAGAATAAGTAAGTAAAATGTTATTTCTAAAGCACCCTTCACAGTACGAGTACAGAGTGCTTTACAATGGTCAGACACAAAATTAAAACACAATAATAACGGTACATACAAATCCATGAGAGGGGACAAAGTGCAGATCCCACAGTACCAATAAGACACAGCAATTTACCAGCCATAGCACAAACTGTAAGAGATGTTTTAGGCTAGTGTTGGGTAGGCTTGACGAAAAAGAGATGTTTTTAAGTCCTTCTTAAAAGAATCAATGGACGGAGCGGCTCTCAACAGCTGCGACGGGGAGTTCCACAAACGAGGAGCCACTGCTGCAAAAGCACGATCGCCTTCTGTTCTCCGTGTGGTGCGAGGAACTACAAGGAGCCCTCGGTCCGCCAACTTCAGGGAGCGACTGGGAGCATGCTGTTTGAGGTCACAGATATAGCCTGGTGCAGTATTGTATTCTATAAGTAATTGGTGTGATGTGACAGGATTTCTTAGACTTGGTGAATAGTCTGGCTGCAGCGTTTTGAACCATTTGAAGGTGATTTATGGATGCGTGATTTAAACAGGTAAACAATGCATTACAATAATCAAGCCGAGAAGATATAAAGGCATGGAAAGGAATAGATCACATTCAAATTTGGTGAATGTAGGTCAAAGGTCAAATGTTCCCAGAAATGTGTTTTCACAATGATGAGTAACACCTTTATTGTTTTGCCTGGCACCACTTTTTGGTAATTTTAAGTCTGAAATGTTTCTTATGATACTGACCCATGATTAAATTAACCCCTGAGCAGTGCTGGACATTAAATTAGCACTTCATGCATTTCTAGTTTTATTATGTTACAATTAGATGAATATATCCAAATGGTGTTTAAGCCATTTACATTTGATCTGATGGAATAACAAAAGGGAACGAGGCAGACAAAGGGCAACAGAGATGGAGGGAGGGAGGGAGGGAAGATGTGGATTGATAGAGTTGTAGCTAAAAGAGAGAAAGCACAGAGGCTGATAGAGAGAAGAGGGTGGGTGTTAATAACATGTCAAGAGTAATATGCCCGCTAGTGTTGAAGGCCTTTGTCAAAATCTCATATTTTAGAGGCAGCAATTGAACTCTTCCCTACAATTACATTTATCAGCAATGTGTGAATCACTCTCCCTCTGTGCGTGAGTGGTTTCATTAACTCCCTATTTTCACTCTGCAAGATGTGTCACTATACTGTGGACTGAGTGCTTATTGAGTAGACCTGCCAGGTTTTCTGTCTATGCCCAAATTACTCACAGTGAACTATTTCTGGCCCATTATGCGGAGAAAAGCTCAACTGTCGCCGGCTAGAGTAAACTGATTTCATTTTCAAGCTAAACTGTCATTTCTTCTATTCTACCTCAGGCAGAGAGAGACATGTCTTAAATGAATAGAGAGAGACACGCACACAAATACAAGATGATTCATAACCCCTACTTGTGGCTAAAAATGCTGGTGTTGTTGCACAGCTGAGCTCAGATATTGAGGAGACGTTCTTATCTTGACAGGATTACCTTTCACTGTGTGGAATGGTAATACTAGGTTATATTGGCATTAAGAATTATCTATAATAATAAATACACAAATGAGAGTGTTAAGGATTGATGGAATGTGACACAATTGTGACAAGGGCCATAAAATTAATATATTTATAGGAGCTTTTTGAAGCATTGCCTTAGAAAATGTTGATGGAAACAACAAAAAAGACTCGGATTCATAACAAAGAAATAAATAACTGACTTAATGGGAGATAGAAATACATTTTCTGCAACATTTAATAACACACATGACTAATCAGCTGCTTATCATTCTAAAGGAGTTGGAAGAAAAGAAGAAGCAGTCATAAATGGCCAAAGTGAATGGTTTTGTTTCTTTAATACAGTTCTTTTCTATCCCTGTTTTTTTTCTTTTTTTTTTTTTTTTCTTTCCACGGTGTTCCTCGCCCAGCAGAATAATTGTTGATTGATGTGCCCTTAAGCAAGGCACTTAACCCCCATTTGTTCCTCGGCTTCCTTACATGACAGTCCACTGCTCCTAATGTGCTGTGTGTGTGTGGTGTATTTCTGCTGGTTCATTTAGGGATGGGTTAAAAGCAGGTCAAGTCCAGGCTGTAAAATATCATTCTTCTTAATCTAATTAATGTGCTAATGCTAGTGCTAACTGCTTATGTATTAAGAGGCATAAAATACACTGAATACATATCACTGTGGGGACATAATACTACTTGTAGCTTGTATTCCAAAAGAAAATATAGACACTAAGACAAGAGTCTGTCATATTTCTACAGGTCAAATAGAATATTTTTTTTATTTTGTGTGATTGCATGGTATTTATAAAGAGCAGGTGATGGATGGTTAAATGTTAGACATTGCCTTTATTAATTCAAGGATGCACAAAGTATGTAGAATGCACTGGTGTGGTAAAATGGAGCAGCTACAGTTACTAATATTTACAATTACTAATTAAACTCTTACAAGCTTACAATTGATTTTGTGATTTCCATCATAATCTGACTGGACTGCCAGTAGATACTATTAGCATGTTGGCTAATAATAGCTAATTGACAGTAGGGAAAATAATGGGAAACTACTAAAATTAAAATGACACATTTATGTTAACTCTAAGCATCAAAGCTGCAATATTGTGATGAACAACATATCAGAATGACAGGGCTTTCTGAAAATGAATATTAAAAAAACCTCCGTTTTGATAGCAGGGGTGTCACAGCCATTTAAAATGTGGCACATCAGCAAAATATTCTGGATCTATCATCAAATATCCATTAATGGTTACAGTTTTATATTAAAAAAAGGTAATATATGGCCAAAAATGGGTTTTCCTCAAACATTTATTCCAAGAAGAACAGAACTTTTGACAGAAATACAATAAGAATTAAAACCTACCCCAACTCAAAACATCAAAGTGCTCCAACTGTCAACAAATTAGCTTAGGGTATATGTGACAAAGCAAGACATAGTTTAGTTAACTTAGTTTAACAACGGCAACAACAGAATTACACCTTATTTTGACTCGCTCCATTCACTCTGATTAAAAGTTTTTGTGAGCTATGCACCCATGGACCAGAAGTAGAAGGGCGTGGCTTAGCCTCCCTATGGAGAAGAGAGGGGCGGAGTCAGCTGTGGCTCATTTGCATGAAACCATGAGGCATTGAAAAGGTCTGTTTCTCCAGGTTGAAGAGGCTGCTGTATCTCTGAATAAATGTTGTATTTTGACCAAAGCATGTCACAGACAGGTCACTGACACCAGGGAACTGTGTTCACTGGTGGAAAATAGGCATGATATGTTGCAGACAGCTTTTTTAAATCTTGATACCAAATCCCACCCCAATTAAAGAAAAATAAACAAAAGTAAAAAAAAAAAAAAAAATGGTGGACATGACTTCTCTTAGTATTTATGTATTTCTAGCACATGCACATGCACATGCATAGAATAATTTTCCTGAAGCAAATTAGGCAGTGAGTGGTTTTATTTCTGTTTATTCAGTCATGTATATCTAACCTTATACCACCTCTTTTGGTGGGACTACCCCAGTCTAGTTTATTCATCTCAAACCAAGTAATGCATTAGTAATTTGTATTTTCCTCTTTTATTTATGCTATTTTGTGTGTTTTTCAATCTTTTGACAATTGTATAGAAACACTGGTTGTGTAAATGTCAGTTGTAAGAATAAAACCACATATAATAAATCTGGTCTAATAATCTGACTTGTGGTGACAGGCCACTAAGTGTTTTTTTTTTTTTTTTTTTTTTTTTTTTTTAACACACCCTGTGTGGCACTGGCCGAGTGGAAAGAGACCATCATTCAGTGCCAAACCACAGCTGGGTGTGGTGAGATATAACAGACAGAGCTATGATGTTGGCTTTTGTCAGATGTTTAAGAGACAAATGACGTCCAAACGGTTACACTTTTCATCCATAACAGGATTGAGTGTGGAGTTATTCTATAGAAAATAGAAGATGAATGTCCACATGTGTGAATAATACTGTAATCTCTGGGACACACAAGAAGGTTATAGCTTTGGACACACATTTTTATGGAGAAAAAAAAACAACTGGCAGCTGTAGTTGCCTGAACAATCCTGTAAAAACACAACCTACTGTAGTAAACGATTGTTTCTTAGTTCCATTAGGGGAAGTTCCAGATTTATAGCAGTAAGATTATAACACACAACAGTAATCACTATTAGAAATGAATAATTCCATATATAATATACAGCTGTTCTTTTTTAATATATATATATATATATATATATATATATATATACACAATATATGCAATCATATGTATTTTCACACTGTTATTTTAAAAACATAGCTTATGCATGTGCATTTAGCATTTCAAACTTATATATTTAGGGATGACACAGTGGTGCAGTGGTTAGCACTCGTATCTCACAGCAAGAAGAACCTTGGTACGATTTGCATGTTCTTGCAGTGTCTGCGTGGGTTTTCTCCAGGTACTCTAGTTTCCTCCCACCATCCAAACACATGCACTGATAGGTTAATTGGTTAATCTAAATTGTCTATAGGTGTGGGTGTGAGAGTGATTGTTTGTCTATATATGTTCAGCCCTGAGATGAACTGGAGACTCATACAGGGTGTACCCCGTCTTCACCCATTGTAGCTGGATTAGTGACCCTTGTGACCCTATTGAGGATAAAGTGGGTTTAGATGAAGAGACACACATATACTGTATATATATACCTACATATTTTGTCAAAACAATAGAAATACATAATTTAGATACACTTCCTGTAAAAGCTACAGCTATAGTTGATTTATTTGTTGAGAGAAAAATCTTTGCATTTTCACTTGGGTTTTTTTGTTTGAATTTTAGCACTTTTTGCTGTTAATTCTACAGTCACTTTCTTTTTACAGTGCACTATGACACTGTTTCATCATCAAGATCATGTAAGAAAATGCGCCTTTCTCCACCCCTGTACAAATATTTTCAGATCTGAATGTTTTGGTTGGTGTTCCTCAGTGTTTTCAAATGTGGACAGTAGCTCATTATAGTGTAAACCAGTCATGGTTCTAAACTGATCTGTCATGCAAGAAAAAAAACACAAAGGACCGACACACAGAGTAAACATGGATACTGCTGAAGTCTGCGTTTATAGTTTCATTATTAATGAGTTGATGCCAAGTGGACAGATGACAATGAGATTGAAGATAAAAACCCACTTCAATCTGAGTGGGACCCGCTAGCGTAGAATTACAACAAATATTCATTTAGTTTTGTTGAGAGTGATGGAAAAGTTGCATGAATTGGGTTCAGACTGAGACTGCATTGTGGAAAGTCCTATCAATAGCTGTGTTTCCATTATCCTTGAAAATTCTCAAACTGTAAATATCGCTATTAAAAAAACTGGTAATGGAAACGCCAGAATTTAAAAAAAAAAACAAAAAAACCCCCAATAATTTAAAAAAAAAAAAAAAAACACTCAAATTGAGTTTTCATGCTTTCATGAGGTGGTTTTTCAGACATTTCAATATTCTAATAGAGTGGTACGTCTACTTACGAAAGAGCCAGCTTACGAAAAATACAAGTTACGAAAAACCTTTACCTCAATTTTTCGTCTCTGAATACGAAAGAAAATTCTATTTATGAAAGGATACTGAAACCTCGGAGACATAAATACAGTACATTACTATAAGTAACTACGTAATGTAGGTAAATACATCACGTACGTAGCACCCCTTTGGCTATGAGGGAGCTACCCAGGATACTTTTTATTACCCTTTGACCCTCATTCATCGGATAAATGTTTGGCTGCTGTGGCTCCCGGTAACACGGTTCACTTTAACGGTAATTTTCCCACCTAAACCAGCGCTTTGACTATCAAAAGTTAAGCCAAACTGAAAAATTATTCAAAACTTGGATCCCACAAGCCTGGAGAACCTCGGTCTGCAGTAGAAGTGTGGCTGTCGCGGTGGATTTACAGCTAAGCTAAGAGCTAACCCATTCTGTTGCTTAAATCGGTCCTACTCACTGGAAAACAAACTGGACTACCTGAAACTGGATTTAAACACCAAACATAATCCACCAGACTTCTGCATCCTCATTCTCACCGAGATGTGGCTCAACTCTTCACTGCCATTAGCCTGGACAGGCTAACAATATTCAGGTCTGACAGAAGCCATGCTCTCTAAAGGATTTGATGGGTAGTATTGGGGTCTTGGAACGAATTAGGCCTTTTACATGTAAAATGCGACTCTATTTACGATAAATTCACGTTACAAAAACACTTCTGGAAGGAATTAATTTTGTAAGTAGCGGTACCACTGTATATCACAAAAGCGCAATGGAAACACTTTTCCCGCAATTATATATCACAGGATGTGACGCACACGGTCACATGATCACTCCTCTTGGAGTGAAAATGCCAGTCGCTGTAACCATAACAACCATTGGCTGCTGGGATGCGAGAACTACGGCTACCGTCTTGGAGTGTGCATATTTGGATACCTCTGTCAAAATCAACCATAGGCCAGTGGGCTGACCCTCCATCAAAATGAACCGTGGGCCAAGGGGCTGAAACTCTTTCAAAATGAACTGTGAACTGGGGGTTGACCCTAAGTCAAAATCAACTGAGAGCAAGGGCCTGAACCTCTTTGAAAAGTGCAAGAACTGCGTAAAAAGCACTGCATACTTTTATAATTTGTTGTTGTTAAGTGCTGAGCATATTTATAATTTTGACCTGACAATGTAGGGACCACATGTACAGACCCTTATAATGTTAACCAGCTGGTTTGTTTGACATGTTGGTGTCTTTAGGGACTTTTACTGACTAGAGAAATAGCCAATGCTATCAGGGTGATGGCTAATCTGAAGTTGAAATCTCATGGGATGATGTTTTTTGAGTTACGACGCTCCTGCCGAGAACAACTGTCAATGGAAACGCGTTCAAAGCGCAAATATACTTTGTCGAAATTTTAGGAATATCACTATTGTTTTGCGAAAAACTGTAATGGAAACGCAGCTTATGTCTGATTTTTTTTAGATGCCATCTGGAAAAGGGGTGGGAGAGGTAGGGTCTACAAGGGGACAGCTGTAGGGGTCCACAAGCCTCTTAAAGCAAACAAACAAACCATTAACCAAAACTGATTACATTTTTCCTACTTCTGCTCCAGTGCATCTCTGTTCCTTTTATAGACAGAACATTTATTTGTAATGAAATGGTGTCTTCATTTTATTATTTATAATTTTCTGTTTTAATTTTGCTGTCTTTGAACACTGGTCTTGTTCTTTTTGTGGATTACAACACTTGTGTGGAGTGTTGATACAGGGCATGATCTGCCAGTAAATAGCATTTCTGTGTGTTTTTTTGCTGAATCTATTTACATATAAATTGCCTGAACAAACAAAGAGGAAAAAAGAGGAGTCACCACCTGTAGTTGAGATGCTTCCCCATTGGATAACTGCTGCAGAGTAACCCTTGCTTAGGGAAACTGCTGTGGGAATAATACAGAACTCATTATATAGACATCCTGGGGTGTAGGTTTATAAGTCATATCTTCTGGCTTTACAAAATGCATTTCTTTTTTCATCTTCAAAACCCAACATACAATAATTTAAAAATCCTTTTATAGGTAGTACAGACAGGTATGTTTTCATGATGGTTTCCTATGGTTTACTAATATTCTACTCATTATATACTGTTGGACAGCAGTTAAAATGCTTCCATGAATACAGAATATCACCTTTACATTGTATACTCAAGCAATTTTCAAAGTTATTATAGTCTCCTACACTAAGTACCTTCAAACCTTTGTAAAGAGAACATACACACACACACACATATGTGTGTGTGTGTGTGTGTATATATATATATATATATATATATATATATATATATATATATATAATTATTATTATTATTTTATTTTTTTGTTTTTGTTTGTTTTTTTGTTTTATTTTTTTACTGAAAAATATTTTTAATGATATTCGGGTTGTTTGTCGTCTGACATATATATTAAAATAACCTGGGAGATGCACTTTATTAACTGAATTTCCATGAGGGTGACATACAATGTTGGAAGTATCCTACAGCAAGGGAGCAAGAGAGAAAGTCACGTTGATAGAGTGGAAGCTCCGGAAACATACAGACAAAAAAGTAAGGTTTGAGACTCATTTGCTGAGATTTTTAAGGATGATGAGCAGCTCCCAGTGTTTTCTTTTCTGTGGAAACTGGGTTCAAATGTCTCTTTGGGTGTTACAGGTTGTCGACCTCTGCTTCAGATGCTGCGCGCAAGGAATTACATCGAATTTTAACACTGAAATAAATGCAGGCATGTGAGTAAGTTCATTTGATGTTCATAAAGACCATTGACTACTTTTTAAAAATGTGGGTCCAGAAGCATTTTGGGTCCGTCCTTTTCAGATATATTTCTTGCAGTCTGAGTTGCGGATGGGCTAGTTAAAAAAGCAGTCGGTTGCGGGTGGTTTATACATCGACCCGTGCATCACTAAAAATAAATAAATGAACGTTTCGTTGATTTAAAAAAACAGCATACATTATCACTATATTTATATGATGTTTTTTTAATATGGAATTGAGCTATTTCCATCATGTTTACATGGACATGTTAATTCCGATGGCAAACGGGTGTTTTCTGCTCTAGTTAATTGGGCTCTAAGAGCTTGAGGTACAGAGAGTTTTGATTGAACAGAATGGCCACTTAACGTCTGGATGTCTACTGGAAGGAAATATGACATCCACTTCCTGTTTTGCATTAGTTTCAACTATCAACATGTTAGACCAGATACTACATGCAATGTTTGCATTTATTTTTGTGGTAGTTATAAAGCAGCAGCTGGAATGAATCAACACAGGAATCGACAAACTAATGTCGGCAGCACGGAATATGTGTGTTATTGTGATGAGACCAGGAGCATGTGCAGAATGACAGGAATGATATTAAAACAAAATGAACTGTTTCTGATCAAATTCAGAAATAAGATCAGAATAAACCAGTGACTTTATTCGGAATTTAGTGTAATTCGGAATTATCATTTCCCACTGGAATTACGTGTTTACATGGTCATCATAAAGCAGAATTAACTTATTTGGAATTCAACAAGAATGAAAACTGTCATGTAAACAGGGCAAATGTCAGTTTACACTAGTGTGAAAACGAAACTGAAACTTAACTTCCTTTGAATGTCCAATTCCTAACATCTCTGCTTCTCTTATACAGTGGATCTTACCTTCACATGTATCCTCTGGACCCCCTCCTCTGCTCTGAGTCCCCCACAAATGCTGGGCCCCATGAATTTGTAATGTTTGCTGGGATATGCTCTTTTTATATGCAATATTCCATTCCATTTGGCACAACTAATGCACCTTTAAGATGTAATATCCACACTTCATCTAAGAAAAACTACAGTAAAAAGGTAAGAAATTCAACACTATTGAATATTAAATGCACTACTGTTAGAACTGCATTCAAAGAAAACACTCTTAAAGAATAAATGCTGCTGACAGATGATCTTATAATCCCATCCAATGATAAAAAAAAAAGCCCTCACCCTGAAGGCATATTTCCTAAAACAGAAGCCTTGACAAGTTGCAACAAAGGGAAATTGTTGATCTCATTTTCACCTCTGTGGAGCTTTGTGTTGTCTGTCGCTTTAATAAATGATTAATGATACCTCCATCAATATTTATTGATCATCAAGAGGCTGTTCTGATGCTCTCATGTGAAGGCTGATAAAAGTTTAATCCTCTAATCAAAACGTGTTCTGAGGCTCATAGACCTTTTGATAGAGAAAGGAAATAAGTTTTCCATTATCCTCCCCTGAGGAGCCCCTAAACCACACCTCTAAATATACAAAGGGTATACGAGGCATTCAAGGAAAAAGGACATTTGGAAAACACTAAGTTATGAGGTTTATTTTTTAACATATGCTCCATCTGGGTCGGTACAATTCAACAAACATTGATACTAACCTTTGACTTAATCTGTGTTAAACTGATGGTTATATGATTTAACTCATAAAGACACTAACATCCAATGTCACCCAGGCTAATCTAAACTGTTTAATACCTGCTGTTAATCATATCAATACATGTAAATAATACAGTTTGTCATATTTTCATGATTATCAGTATCAGTACACAGTCACCTTCTACAGAACGACCAGTGAAACCCATGGAGTTGGATCAATGACAGTGCACTGTAAACCCAGATGTTCAGAATAATTAAAAATAAACTTAAACTTAAAGTTGTGAATAATAGTACTACTAACTCAAATGTATTCAGTTACTGTAGCATGTACTTCTTTTTAAGTACTTCAAACTAATATTTTTTTATTTAAGGGGAACTATTGTGGATATAAGTGAACATAACTTAAAATCATAGATGAGGTAAAACTGAGTGGAATTAAGTCATTAAATGCTGAGAATGATATTGTACTGTTATTTCTATTGTTTCAAATAAGGATGATTTGGGGGAAAAATAAACTTAACTGATGTAGTAGATGATGAAATATAATTTCAGATCACTCCAAATAACCACCAATATCTATCACACCAAAACAATTACAATAAAAAAACACAGTAATTTTATTCAGGGGCGGTTGTGGTTCAGTTGGCAGTCCAATGACTGAAGGGTCAGAGGTTCATGTCCCACCTCTGTCTGTCCACATGTCCAAGTGTCCTTGGACAAAGACACAGAACTCTAACTTAGCCTCCCAATAGGACTGACAGAACCTTAGAATACTAGTTTTAATTTTAGTATACTTTAATAAGCATCTAAATTTTAAGTTCTGGAAACTTGTGTTTTTTTAAGTTTGATCAACTTAAAATAATTGAGCCAATTGATTGGCTTACATTTTTGGGGTTCTGCTAACTTATCCGGGTTTACAGTGCTGGATGGACACACTTGGTTTATATTCCATGATCTATCGTTGATTAAGTTTTACCATCTGAGAAATTAAACAATTAATTGCAATATTAATGAAATAACTTTGGAATGAGACCTTTAAATCATATCTTTGTGTTTGAATGTTCAGTGGTGGTCAGAGGGGCAGCCACACTTCTGTCAGTCTGCCCCAGGGCAACTGTGGCTACAAATGTAGTTTACCACCATCAGAGCGAGCATGTGAGAGTGAACGAATAATGGATCCACTGTGCACTTGAGTATGTGTGTACATTGAAAAGTGCTATAAAAATTGTATAATTGATTTTAAAGTGCTTTTATTAGTTTTTAAGAGTCTTAATGGTTGTGGCCCCGTTTACGGATCTGCTTTTAACATATGAGCCCTCTCGGACCCTCAGGTCCTCGGGTAGTAAGCTTTTAATGGTCCCTAGAGTCTACACTAAAACACATTGTGAGGCCTCATTCAGTTTTTATTTCCCCAAACTATGAAACAGTCGACCTGAGGATCTGAGGTCCTCTGTGAGTGTTCATATTTTTAAGGGTAAACTGAAAACCTACCTCTTTAACTTAGCTTTTAGTTAAATTTTAATCTTAACAGTATTTCATTCTGCTATTTTATGTATTTACTTTTATTTTATTGTGATTATTTATGTATTTATTCTATTCTTTTTAACTCTGTAAATCTTTTAACTTGTCCTACAATTGCTGGATAATGATGTAAAGCACTTTGTGCTACATGCACCATGTATGAAAAGTGCTATATAAATAAAGTTTGATTGAAATCTAATAGTCTAAAAACATGCAAATATTCACTTGAAACCACCCCCCCCCCAAAAAAAATAAAAATAAAATAAAAATAAATAAATAGGTAAATGCAATTCTTCTTTCATTCCTGTTCACTTACTAGCAAAGAAACAAAGGTGAACTAAGGGTGAACATTTCACAAACAGCTTTCGGAGTATTATAGGAACGATGCTCAGGTGTGTTTTGTAATGCACACCAGGGGTCTTCATCCTTCCTCAGACATGAATCTAAATGAGAAATTCAGCCGTTTATTCTGGGACCCTGGCCACGAGAACATCTTGCAAATTAGAAAATTAGGAAGGTCGGCTTTGTATTGAAGTGAGCTGAGTGGCTCCGTTGTGAATTTATTTGACTTCTCACTGGAGCAGGTAGGGAAATTAAACTCTAAATACCCCAAAAATGCCCATATTATGTGTCCCAAATCAGAATTACTCAGCCAAGTAGGACACAAGGCTTCTGCACACCTTTGGAGTTGTGCATTAGCAGAGCACTTTATGCTTTACTGTGCTTTATATTTCAATTGACTCGTTATGAAAAGTCAACAGACTGTAAAATGAAACAGCCTACAAAGTGTTCTCAAGGTGATTCATTACCCTCTGACCCAGAAGGCGTCATAATATGCTTCATTCTAAAGAGGCTTGAACGTGCAGCTTGGACACAAATACAAGCGAGAAGGAACGCCCCTCCTGCCACCTACAGTTGCATTTTGGATTGAATTTGCACATGCCCTTGAGACTGCCTCCACATCCTGTTAATATTCTCCTCGCCATTAAGAGCGTTATTGCATTCACAAAATCTCTCTCTCTCCCTCCGTCCCTCTCTTCATCCCACCATCTCCCTCCTCCTTGTTTAAATAAGTGATTCTGGTAATAACTCTCTGTTCTGCATGGACTAGCTCTTTTTGTCCTCTGAGAGTAATTGCTTGTGCTCGCTTACGTGCGTGTTTTGCTTCACAGTCAACGTTCATTGTACACATTGTGCACATGCGAAGGTTTTTTTTTTTCTATTTATTTTTTAATTCCCATCTCTAATTACTTCTAGTGTAGATACTTTCCAACCTTATTATCTTGGACATGGTCAGCTCTACGTAAGTCTCCAGCTGATGTCACACTTTATCTTCTTATTAGTCCAGCAGGGTTAAAAGTGTCTGACACAGGAAGTAATAACAAGGTCCTGCTTCTCTTGAGTGTCGACTGAACATGCTCTCTGTCCTCCTGCTCCTTCTGTGCCTCTTCACTCTTTCCTCGTTTCAGAACAGCCAAGCAAGCACTTTGCCATTGTGACTTGAAAAGGAGGGCACAAGTTTACCCACACAAACAGGCGCTCTCACTCTATCTCACTAACTTTCCCCACTCGGTTTGACCTCTGGGAACGAGCATCGAGTCAAGTCCTTACTTACAGAAAAGTGCGCATTTGCACAATTCTCTAATTGACTACGCAAAGAGATGGATATGGACAGAAGGAGGAGGAGAAAACAATGTGGAAACTTGTTCTTTTTTTCCCCCCCTACAGCAGGACATGTAGAGGTCTATCGATCTACCGACAGACGGATCTATCTATCTATCTATCTATCTATCTATCTATCTATCTATCTATCTATCTATCTATCTATCTATCTATCTATCTATCTATCTATCTATCTATCTATCTATCTATCTATCTATCTATCTAGGGGCGGCTGTGGTTCAGTTGGTAGAGTGGGTCGCCCAATGACTGAGAGGTTGGCGTTTCGTGTCCCAGCTCTGGCTGTCCACATGTCAAAGTGTCCTTGGGCAAGACACTGAACCCTGACTTAGGCCCCCAGTAGGACTTACTGTAGACCTTAGTGAATGGGTGAATGAGAGGCTAATGTAAAGCGCTTTGAGCACCATGAAGGTGGAAAAGCGCTATATAAATGCAGTCTATCTATCTATCTATCTCATCGTTAATATTTGTTATCTACAGATACACTATATTGTAAAGACTTCTGTTTATGTTGTGTGAATTTATGTTCAGTAGTTCCTGCTCTATTGTGTCTGTGAGACTAAATGAACAAAAGTGTTTGTCTGGACATGAAAGGTGTTTTTTGTTTGTTTTTTTAGTAACATCAGTTACTTATGTCATCATCATTGATGAGCAAGGACCTCAGTTCCAAACGGAAACTAATGTGATTACTTTTACTCAAGGCCTTATATTTCTATTTTCTTTGTTGGGTAACATTTTTCAGTACAACCACACCCTTAGTTTCTCATTTGACATGCTGTATTATCTAATACAGTGAACCTAAAATTGTAAAAAGAAATTAAAAACTAAACAAAACATAAAATCCAAATTGGAGAAAGTTAGACTGTCCCTGTATTTTTTTTTTTTTTTAGATTTATTTATATTTTAATTATGTTTCAGAGACAATAAGTTTTATGATCCTGCTCAAACATTCATATTACTTGTGATGTGGACAGTCCTTGAATCTTCCAATATCAGAACATTGTTTTTGTACCATTGCAACAAATGAACTAACATCAGTCTCTTTCAGATGGTAAAACAAAATGCTTTATCATGTCTGAAATGAACTTGAAGGAACAAAACAGTGTTAAATAATAAACAAAATACAGTGGTACCTCTATTTACGAAAAAGACCCAGCTAACAAAAAATCCAAGTTACGAAAAAGCTTTGCCTCAATTTTTCGACTCTGAATCTGAAAGAAAATTCTATTTACAAAACTAAACACAAAACCCCGCGAGATAAATACAGTAAATTTTTATAGATAATAATAATAATAAATTTTATTTATCAGCGCTTTTCAAAACTCTCAAGGCACTTAACAAACAGAATTAAAAACCGTATACAAACAGGTCTAAAACTTAAAACTACATGGATAAAAACAGGTGGCTGTGGCAGAAAAAAAAATAAAATAAGATGAAATAAATGGAAAGAGCGAAGAAAAAGAAAAGTTGGATCATGGTGAGTATGCAATTTGGAAGAGGTGACTTTTGAGTCTGCTTAAGAATGTAGGGAGAGAGTCACATAACTATGTAATGTAGGTAAATACGTCACATACGTACTGTATGTAGCATCCCATTGGCTATGAGGGAGCTACCCATGATGCTTTTCGTTACCCTTTGACCTTCATTCATCACAGATAAGGAGGTCATTTCTAAACCTAGACCAGCAGTTTTAGTATCAAAAACTTCAGCCGAATTGTGCAAGAGTACATGAACTAGAACTCATTGGTAATTCAAAGACCTCCTGTATGGTTATATATAGCAGACCCAGTATTTCCCTACAGCCCTAGCAGGTTAACTGTATGAGTTTTACCATTCATGGTTATACTGTATTTTATGCATTAACAAAAATGACTTTCCTCATTTCTGACACCCCCTCCTCCAAACAGGCACACATGTCGTTGTCTGTTTGTCTCCATCTCTGACTCCCTCGTCATTTACTCAGTGACACAGCGTTGACACTGGATGGTTTGAGACAGATAGTCGAACCATGAGATGAGATGAAAGTCAGATGTGATAAAAGCTGATCAAGCCAAAAGCAAAGCCTTTTATGGACCAGTTCCTGGACTTCCAGGAAGACATTTCATCAATATTCCTGGAGTGTGACGTAGAAAAGAGCTCAAGCTGAAGTTTTGATTTGCATGATTAGGACCCATTAGTGTAATTCTGGAGCAAAAAAGTAGTTCTTATGCGTTTGATGAAGTTAACTGCAAAATGTTAAAAACTCAATAAAACCTTAATGAAAAGAAGAAAACTGTCTGGATTGGCTTTTCTTTCCAAAATATGCAGCTTTTACATGTAATATATTTAATGTGGTTCAATCACTTATCTTAAAAAAACAAACAAACAAAGTGAATAACGATTATTTTCTAATTGTTTCACAGTACTTATGTTGTAAAATTCCAATTAATATCCAAATACTTGACATATACTAGTAGGAATACAAAAGAAGCTCGTATTTCCTCTCCATGTCTTTTGTGTGTGTTTGGTTGACTTGTCTCAAATGGACGACTGAGAGCATAAAAGACTTAAATGTCTCTGACAGAACTACACAACATTGACAGTACTGCAGTCAGTGAGGGGAGTAGACATTTGTGGTGTTCCACATATGACATGATGCTGTTATTTTATTCATTATAAACATTTTATTTATCAGGGACAATGGACAAAACCACTAACTTACACAAAATAGGTAATATGTTTGTCTTAGTTTATGGCAAAATGCTTCCACCCACAGTCCTGGACAGGTTAACGTTAAGTAGCATTCAGGTCAATAAAATACATGCATGGAGAACATGTAATGAACACTCACTCAATCATTCATGAAACTTGTCACAGTCAGAACAGGTATCACACACACACAAACAGACAGACAGACAGACAGAGACATATATATATATGGACAGAGATAATTATACTACAGCCACTCACTGCTGTTTTAATAATGTCCAGGTTTAATATATTAAAAACCATCACTTGTCCAGGTGTGCAAAAGTTTCATAACTTGTACATGATATTATTTCAGGTGGGACTGTGTTCCAGAGGCTTCTAATTTAATGATGTTAATGGTTGATACTGAGAAATGTCCTAAACACAACAATACAAGAGGAAAATGACAATACAGGTACCACACATGAGTATTATAGGAGTATATTCACCTTTTTAAAACAAAAAAAAGTCCTGACACATTTGACCTTAACCTTCAAGAGCAAAGTGGGAAAAGTCATAATTCCACTCATGTTAATATACAGACTAACTATTTTTCATCTGTATTTGCCATTTGATTTTGTGACTTCAGGCATCAGCAACATTCTATTCCATTCTCCTTCATCTTCTGAACCCGCTTTATCCTCACCAGGGTCATGGGGGTCTGTGGGGGTGAAGGCGGGGTACACCCTGCATGAGTCTCCAGTTCATCTAAGGGCAGAACATATATATAGACAAACACCTATGGGCAATTTCAGTGCATGCCTTTGGATGGTGGGAGGAAACCCACACAGACACTTGGAGAACAGGCAAACTTCACACAAAAAGGCCCCGCCCACTGGTGCTGGAATCGAACCATGGTCTTTCTTGCTGTGAGGCACGAGTGTTAACCCCTGCTCCACCGTGACACCCACTCTCTCTTGTTTTCTATTAATTTCCTTTAATGTTCCATTCTTTTCTATTCCAGCCAAGATGCATTTTCTCTTGCATTTTTTTAAGTCTAGTTTTTATTTATTTATATTTTTGCTAAATTTATTTTTAAGTCTTAAGTCGTCTACCCCGCCACCCCCCCCCCCCCCCCCCCCCCAAAAAAAAAAAAAAAAAAAAGTGGCACCTAAATTCTTCGTGACTCTTTATATTCTAAGTGTGGAGGGTACTGAAGTGTTTCTCTGCAACTAAGAAAAAAAATACCACACTCTTGTATAGTTCTGACAGATGGACACACACACACACACACACACACACACACACATTAAGAACAGAGATTTCTGCACCAGTGAGTGGTTTCATTGAGCAGAGACATGATGTGTGTAACGTGTTTGTTCTGTAAAGCAGAAATAAATGTAGGACAGTGGGTGAACGCAGGCGTGCATGTGTGTGCTTATCTCATAGAGGTGGAGGGTTCTTCTCACGTCATGCTGAAAATGTAACACCTGTCTCTTTTTCTGTCCTCTGGTGTCTAGACTTGTGCGTAACTTATATATGTACGTACCTCAGCCTCCATTTGTGTCTGTTTACTGTGATCTTTGTTTTTATATCATGTCACAGCTGTGGCAGGTCGGTCTCAGTTATATCTGGGTCCAGATCAGTGGAGTTTAAGTCATAACCCTGCACGCACGCACACACACACACACACACACACACCACTATGGCAACTAATACTCCATAATATTGTATGAAACGGTTTTTGGTCACTTGGTATTGTTTCAATAAAAAAACAAAAAATAAAAACTAAGCCACATGTGCCACCACTTAGTGACAGACTGACTTCCAATTTATGCTTTTCAACACAGTTTTTTTGTCATTACAATCCGTGGCGGTTCGAGACGGCTATTTTTAGATAGGCCTAAGTGAAGTCGGGGTGCCCCCCCCACGCCATTCCTTAATGCTACTACTGCTATTACCAATAATACAACAATCATGATGATGATAATAATAAAAATAAAAAACTCTTCTAAAATAAACACAAATAATTAAATATATATATATATATATATATATATATATATATATATATATATATATATATATATATATATATATAGTTTATTTCCATTGACATTTACTAATAAATAACTATATTAAGGATATTGATCAACATTTCAGTTTGATGAGGCAATGAAAATTGGTCTAGAATTCTGTTTCTGAGCTTGTGATTGGGTGGGCACAGCTGTCAATCAAGGTGGGCCCTGCCCCTGATTACAATTGTTATGTCAATCGCACTTATTTAAAAATTAATCTGTGGCACTTCTGTAGAAGCCAGGCCCAGCTTCATCTATATCGACAGAGATACAGTGATGCAGTTGAGATCACAGATTTTATCGCGAACCTTATGAAAGGACCAGGCCCCCCCCCTCTCTCAGTGCATCATGTATAAGGGGTGTAGACGTGTCTCAGTTGTTTTCTCCGCAATCTGAAAATAGCTGTTCTGTTTTCTCGAGATCTTTAATTAATTATTTTAGTAGGATAGAAAATAATTATTATGAACATGGCTTCCGTACATTAGTGTAACTTTTGTATTTTACAAACTCATCCTGCAGCCAGTTTGAAACCTTTAGTGGCTCATATGTTTGACACCTTTGTTCTTGATTTTACTGAATGAAAGGGGAAAAACTCAAAAGGAATTAATATGAAACTATTAAATCTTTAAATCCAAACAGAAAAGCTTGTGAACATTTCCCATAATTCATTCATTTCTAATGAAACTGCCTATTTTTCTGGTCTTTCGTTATTTTGTGTGTTTTTTTTTTGTTGTTTTTTTTATCTGCTTTGTCAAATATGATGGAAGCACAACAACCTATTTGGAAAAAAGCTGAAGTGAATTAACGCATTTGCTGTCATTTTATGTCCCTCTAAGCCCTTTATTAAACGACCTCTTCTGAATCTAAATGATTATCCCCTAGAATTTCCAAAACAAAACAACCTTATTCTCTTTCTGTGCGTGCCTCGCTTTTATCACACATTATCATCGCAGGGACACGAGAAACACAAATACATTAGAAATCACTGGCTTTGACCATGCATCTCTTATTTCAGCTTGTTTGTTTCTGCACTTGTACGTGTAAAGCCTCGCTGGAAGCTTATGAAGAAATAAAAGCACCTGAAATATAAATGTAGAGGCGGCCAAACATGAAGAAATCAGAATCCATTTTTGCACCCCACATTTGAGTCATTTGAATGTTTTCTTCTTCTCCTTAAATGTACTGTTACATCATCATGTTTTATCCGTTCTACTTTTTTTGTTCACTCCATTTTAGTTGTGCTGAAGTCAAACACAGAGCTGCTCAGTAATGCAGAGAAAAAGCACTGCAGTCTGGACCTGAAGCACTGCATTCACCTGATTATCAGAGATAACCATGTTTATTCTACATATATGAGGTGATTATCTTCATTTATTTGTGCATAAAAACAGCATTTAATATTCTGTTGTTTTATACTGAAGGGTGTTCTTAACTGGCAGAAAAGTAGCACTGAGTCTTTATGGGTTAACCCTTTAAACTTCCAAAGGTCCACATATAGGCTGGAAGTAGTCTCATAAAAAATGTTAATCAGACCACCCAAACCTGTCCCAAATGTCACATGATCTAATGTGGTTTGAAAACAGAGATTCTCACACATCAGAAGATATAAACCAATTTCAGATCAAATATCCACAGCAGGTACAATCACTCATTTGTTCAAAATACAAATGTCAAACAGCAGATGTGAACCTTTAGTAATGGATAATGTCGTGGTACTATCAGAAAAATATTTTCCAAACAGGTGTTGTTCTGCCCCCAAGGGAAATGTTTTTCGATAGTCACGTGTCGGCAATACGTTATCCCGCTTATTCTATGGGTTTATTACAGCTTCTTACTGCTACTACTCAAACAGATTGGATAAAATAGCCGTTACAACATACACAGTAAATTTTGCAGTGTTAAATCAACACTTAGAGAGTTTATTTAACTCCTTCTAGAGTGTATTTGGTCCCATTGTCTCCAAATTAACTCTCTAAGTGTTGATTTAACACTGCAAAATTTACTGTGTAGCGAATATTTACTTTCAAAGTGGCCGAACTTCCTGCAGAGTGATATGGTACCGTGAATCTGAAATGACAAAACACGTTGCCGTTAATGGTGCGGCAAGCGGTTATCGAAAAAAATCCCCCGCAGGGCGCTAGGAACGTCCATTCAAAGTGAATGGGAGTTGTTGCAACGTTCTAGAGGGCCGTAGAATAATGTCTCATAATTATCCACAGAGGAACCATATTCCAACACAGTTATAGTCTAACAAAAACATCTAAAATTAACAAAAAAAAACATCCGTAATGCATCAAAATATCAATAAATATCCACAAATATTTTATCGATTGCATCATTTAACAGGACCTGCCTCCAATATCCCAGTTTTCATCAGAATATTTGTATTTATAATATAATCAAACACCAACTGCACGTTATCAAAATGGTTCAAGAACAGCATTCAATTGAGTGGAAGTTTAAAGGGTTAAGGATATGCTCTTTGTACTAATAACTTTTAATGTTTACATTTTTAAAGTTCTAGTACACAGTGTATTAGCTTCATAGGTTTGCCATTGCATTTTGATTTTAACCCATAAAGCTACCGGCAACCAAAAGTATCTGCAGATTGAAAATGTTTAATATCTGTTGATCCACTAATCCTATCAATACATGTAAATAATTGGTGCAAAATACAGTTTCATTGTTCGTAGATATGACTTATTTGGATGTCCAGCAGCTCGGTAGTTACCATGGAAACACATTCTCCAACATTGATTTACCAGTAAAACACATGGAGTTTGATCAATGACAATGGATGGACTGGACACACTTGATTTACACTATGTCCAGGTAATGCCACCATAGTTTACTGAAAAAGTCACCTTTTCTTCAGTTTTTAACGTTATTCTTTTTTTTTTAACATTAGTTTCCAATTAAATTTTATTTGTAGAGCCCCAAATCACAACAAGGTCGTCTCATTGGGCTTTACAGAGGTGGTTAGAAAAAACAAACAATAACATATTACTTATATTTCCACTAGACGCATATGCATACATATAACATCATCATGCACTAATTGCACAATAAAATGCAAACTACCCTCACTGTATATACACACACACACACACACAAAAACTGTATAAAAGGAAAAAAAAAATCATGACACAAAGAAAAAAAAAAGTTTTCACTGTTTCTGACATAATATTCCTGAATTTTGATCTGAGATTTTATGAACATTCACATTCATTTATGAATATCTGCATGTGTGACAGGTTAAAGTGGCTTATATTGTTTTGAAATGTTCTTTATATTTCATTAAAATGTTCAGATATAATGGCAGTTATATAAATATGTATATGTACTGAAGTATACAAGTAGAATATATTCACATTTATACTTAATATTCAGTATTACATTTACATTACATTGTTATTAAAATTAACATATTTTGTTTCAAAAAGCTATGCATTTACAATAAGTTTTATTTTGAACAAATAATGCGCTTTTTTTGTTCAATGTTTTTGTGTGATCGATTTATATGGTCTTACAGGAAGTTGTTGTGCGCATGTGCGTCGTTGATGTTAATTCGTTATTGCAATGGCTGTTATTGAATAAACTATGGACAAGTGAGAACACGTAGTCTTTTAAAAACTCTACACATACGCAGTTATCTAACTCGAACATCTGGACGGAGAGCGCAACACATTAACATATTTTAACCCATGAAGACTCAGTGTTATTTTGGTATCAGTTCACAATTTGTCCTTATGTAAATTTATATAATCTGTAATTTGTGTGTGTGTGTGTGTGTGAGGGGGTTAAATCAGGTATTTTTCAGATTTTAATTCGTCATGTATATGAATTAAATTGTATAAGCTCATATCTCATAACTTGCTGAAGGGTCAGGATGTTTGTTGGATTTGTTAAAAAAAAAAAAAAAAAAAGATAAAAAAAGATAACAGTCAAAATTCAGCAACATAAAAAATGTGCAGATCCACCTCCTCGCTCAATAGACCAAGATTAGAAAAACGGCAAAGACCGTGATTCCACCCTCACAGTTGGCTGTTGTTAAAGCTTATGTTCAAGTGTCTACATATGAACATGATACCAGATGGTGCATGTTAACAGAAGAGTTTAACACAGTACAGAGCCAAAGAAAAGATGCTTAATATGGTTGAAAAACATGCAGTGATCCAAAAAGAAAGAAAGAAATTGATAGACAGTAAATATTAAATCATTTTAAACATTTTCAGAATCAACCAGACAATGTCCATGGAACAATTCATTGTTATGAGGACACATGATACACACACAATTTAATGATGGTTAATCCAGAAAATAACTAAACAAATGAGGCAGGGAGCTGCAGTTGGAGTCTGACCATGGTGTAAATGGAGACCGGTGTTCTGCCAATTCAGCCATCCCATCACATTTGGTTCCCAAGCGTTTCTGAGCATGCTCATGACCACCAAGAAGTGTTTTGACAGTGAAAAAGCTTGTCAAATCATAGCCACATGTGCAATTGACTTAGACACTGGACATAAGTAATACTTTGAAAGTATATTCATTTTATCGTACCTTTGACCAGTAAGCAAAAAAAAGCAATCGTATGCATATGATAACTTGGATATTGTCGTTTGTATGTTTTAAGTAAGTTTTGTATGATATGTTATGTACATGAGTTTCCTGGGTGTTATTGTTGACTCAAATAATAGCCTACCTTTTGAGTAATTAAATCTAAATGCAATATTAGAAAAATAAAATATATTTTAAAAAATCTACCTATAATATGAGCACTATATGATGTCTATAATAACGTTTCCAAATGTAAAGTAACATATTTTGATGAAATAATGTGAATTTGTAGAGATTATTGTCAATTTTGGCTGCTGGTAGCTCATTTCGGCAGGGATGCCCATTTTGACAGAACACCGGCAAAAACGGGAACTAAAATAATAGTGTGAACAAGGTTAAATAAAACTGAATTTAATCTACAAAATATATCAGAGCCAAAACATTTGTTTTACCACAGAGGTAAGTGGATGATCTGGTGATGAGTAGTATTTGTTGTGGTCATGTGATGATAAGTGTTTTACTCCCTTTTACTCGTCCACACAGAAACACATCAACACCATTGCTGGATCTTTCCACTCTGTTCTCAAAAGATCTTGTTTTGGGGAACCCAAAAGGTTGTTACTTAGTGGACATGAAGACGAAACCATAAGAAACTGTATCATATTCACTCCAAAATGTTGCTGTGTGTTATTTATTATCAAAAAGCAAATAACATCTTGCACCCAACTTTTATTCCAAATGATCTTGCTGCATGGACAGACACTGTGTTTCACTTGCTTTGAGAGCATTTGTTTTATTTTTACCTCCATCAAAGGAGTTACGTTTTCATTGGAGTTTGTCTTTCAGCAACATCACCCAAAAAGTTATGGATGGATTTTTATAACATTTTCAGGATCATCACAAGGAAGAAATAATTACATTTTGTTGATGATCTAGAAGAGTTCTTGGATTCTGGATCATTTTGAAATTTTACATTGTGGTAAATGGAGAATACATTTCAAAGTGAAACCATAACCTTCTTGGCGGACCACTCTTCATTCGAAAGGGGGGGGGGGGTCTGTGCTCTCTGAGTTCTTTTCTCGTTTTTACTGTTTTTATCTGTAGACATCCCTTTCTTGGAGTGTACATAAACTATTATTAGACCTGAAGTAAAGTTAATTTCTATTATTTATGGAATGATTAATCTTTAACTCGTGTTTTAGAACCTTATCTGACAGTAACGTCCCCTCGTTCATTCAGATCTTCCACAGTTAATAAGTGTGTGCATGTTGCTGTGTGACACTAGGGTTATCGTCCATCACAGATGTTTCATCTAATTAGTTGCACAACTTCAAAAGCTTTACAGTCATTTTTCGTTTTCCCTCCACAACCAGTTTATTCAACAGAAACAACCACGGTGGGTTCCTGATCTATGTGGCTTAGCTTTTCCTCTTGATTACGACATGAAGTCACAGATAAACAAGCTTTACATCTTCCACTTTTGAGGTCTGTGAATGTTTGTGTTGTTTAATGAAGTCTGTGTTAGTTGTTGCGCTCCATTTCCAAGCTAATAATAGAATATCACAGAACAAAATAAAGACAGTAGAACAGAATTAGTGTTGTGTGGATAAACCAACAACAAATACATGTATAAGAATAATGAAAACATGTAGATAATGACAACAAACAGCACAAAACAGGCTCAACACCAACTTTATGTAAGCATGCAACCACACACTGTGAGTTTTATTTATTTATTTTTTTTTTAGGTAAAACAAAACAGTTATTCCAAAGTTATTTTTCTCTGTTCTTACCCTTCTTAAGTGATTTGCCACCATTCATTATTATATGTGACCCACCACCACGAAACCAGGCATAAGTGTCTGGAAATCAAAACTGAGTTACCTGTGTAGATTGGTAGAGTGGAAACTAAGGTTTAAGATGGTGAAAAAATTATGTTTCTATCATAAGTAGAACCAAAGTTATGGTCATTTTAATATCCACAGTTGGACCTATTATGCAATTTGCATATTTTTAGATATTGTCCGTTAAAGTTTTGAACTGTTTTGGGGTAGGAAGTTCTTAGCAATGCATAATAATTCGTATCCGATTGACAAAAATTATTCACAGATGTTAAAGGACACTCTGATGGACATGTCACAGAAGTTCTATATATTGTAATAATAGGACAGAATTGCAACGTATTATAATCATTTGGCTTACGACATTGGACAAGAGCATTCAATATAAGCTTTTACCTCGTACCGAACACTTGGATGTTTACGCACGGAACGGAGACCGGTTTGTTCGGCGAAAAGAGGTGGAAGTCGTCTTTGTCTTTGCTCAGCAATCCTTAAACTTTTGTCACCGCTTAAATAATTGACCCAATAAACACCTTTATTGATTGGATTTCAATATAATGACCACAGGAACTGAACATAGAGGTGTTACGGTACCGTTTTTTGATAAGGTGTAAACACAAATAAGGAATAACCTTCCAGCCTAAATTTGGCTGTAGCTCTGAACGACTCAGCGCGACTTATGCCTGGTTTCGTGGTGGCGGGTCACATATTATCCTCTGTATTTTGTGTTTGTTTGTGATAATCATGTCTTTTCTTATATTTAATTTATTGATTCATGGTTCAAGGTTACTTTATGTATACTCGTGGGTCGATTTGTTTTGAAGAAAGAATGATTTGGCAACAAAACAAAACAGAACACACATTCAAACATGTCTAACAGGTAAGACAAAAAAAAAATAAACCAAAAAAGTACTAAGTGTTCCACTATTCATCAGTATAGCAGCATGGATAATTAAAAAGATAAAATGAATAAATAAAATCAAGGTCAATAAAAACAAGATGCAACGAGGCACTTAGAAATAGCAGATCTCCAGCCAAGGCTTGATATGACGTCAAAATGGGACATGTTTGAGCCATAGGTGTTGACCCATCTGATGTACGAAGGTGAGATGACGTGAATGGGGAAAAAAAAAAAAGCCAGATTCTATCTTGTCTGAATCCTGAGATATTACCACTGATGTGTTTTAGCTGTTGACCTTTGACCTTCATTGCTCAAAATCTAATGGGTTCTATCTTGACCCATTATCTATCATTCCTGAAAGTTTAATCAAAATCTGTTCAGAACTTTTTGCGTAATCCTGCTGACAGACAGACAGACAGACAGACAGACAGACAGACAGACAGTTAATACCTCCTTGGCTGTTTTTATAACGCTGTGGCCTGCATTAAAAACCTCCATCCAGAGGAAAGGAGCTGAAATTCGTCCTGTAAAGGATGGGAGTCATCGTCCAGAATCGATGAGGCCATTTTCCTCTGGACCTGTTTGATGTCCAGGACAAGACTGGACCATTTGACTATTTGATTCAGTGACTTCTTCTCTGTTACAGAAGTCTGACCGCACCATACCACCAGACAAAAGGATAAAACAGATTCAATAAAAGAATGATAAAACAAAGGTAGAATGGTTCAGTTCTGATGGCCCTTTTTACAAACTCAATGTTTCCTTAATTATAATCCCAAGGTATCTGTAGGACTGCACTTGCTCTATGGTCTGATTTTAATTAAAGTGACTCCGTACCTGTCCTGTTTTTTTCCTAAAAATCAATTTTGGATATGTTCAGTTGAGGATATATTCATGTGCATGACTGTGCAGATGTTTCATCATCTTCATCACCTTTTATTGCAGACTCAAGGTCCAGATTCAAGAAGTCACACAGACATATGTACCCACATAATAAAAGAGAAAGAAGACAGGGATAAATAATAAAAACAACTCACAAAAGACACTGTCTTTTGCCAGTGTCTCCATTGTGGTATCGTACAATGCTAAGAGCAGGGTTAGTCAGCAGCAAAATAATTTGTTTACAAGAGCTATTCAATCTGCAGATACATTTATATATTCAATTTGTCAACAGGCCATGGAACATGTTAACCCCAACACCACAGAACAATTCACTTGCGTTGCTCCACCTGGGCTTCCTAAGCAGAATATACAACCCATCATTATGCAATTTGGAGTTTCTGTAGGCAACCCTTTTTATATTGTGCCCACAAGGGGACAGTTTAGAGCAGGGATGGGCAAACCATTCCTAAAGGGCCGGTGTGGCTGCAGGTTTGTGTTCCAACCAAGCAGCAGCACACCAGACTTGATTCAATTAATTCACTGATTTGGGTTTTCAGAGAGTGGATTGGTCAAACTGTGAACTCTTGGTTGGTTGGAACAAAAACCTGCAGCCATATACCGGCCCTTTGTGGAATAGTTTGCCCATGCCTGGTTTAGAGAGAGGTGCCCCCCCCCCACATTAACTTGCCTCTAAACCATGGAAACGTGTTCGGAGCTTGGCAGGGTCAGAGTGGCAGTGATTGGTTGTGGTTTTTTTTGTTTTTTGTTTGTTTTTTTAAAGAAACACATTGTGGAAAAAGAAACTTCATTGTTCACGCCCCGCCCCTGCAGCATTGACAGATCGGTGAAAATCATACACAGTAGGCTACGTGCAAAAACTAAACAATAGATGACGGTGCTAAGAACAAAAAAAAGGAAATGTGGACACCAGCGAGACATGGAAAGAAAAAGGTCGCTCAATGACGAGGAGGCGAAATGTCAGAAATTAACTGAGTTGTTTATTAAACCCAACAGCAGCCAGAGTGGTACTGCAGTTAGCTCTGCAGTTAGCTCTGCTGTTAGCTCTGTAGTTAGCTCTGCTGTTAGCTCTGCTGTTAGCTCTGCAGTTAGCTCTGTAGTTAGCTCTGCTGTTAGTTCTGCAGTTAGCTCTGCTGTTAGCTCTACTGTTAGCTCTGCTGTTAGCTCTGCAGTTAGCTCTGTAGTTAGCTCTGCAGTTAGCTCTGCTGTTAGCTCTGCTATTAGCTCTGTAGTTAGCTCTGCTGTTAGCTCTGCAGTTAGCTCTGCTGTTAGCTCTGCAGTTAGCTCTGCAGTTAGCTCTGCTGTTAGCTCTGCTATTAGCTCTGTAGTTAGCTCTGCTGTTAGCTCTGTAGTTAGCTCTGCTGTTAGCTCTGCAGTTAGCTCTGCTGTTAGCTCTGCAGTTAGCTCTGCAGTTAGCTCTGCTGCTGCAACAGGATTGTATGCTTTTAGGATTTAGGTTATATATTTTGAATTTAGATCACAGCACTCAAAATAGATAGTTGTATTTCTGTTGAGAATATTGGATTTATATTGTGCTTTTATTGTATTTTATTGTTTTGTTTTTCACCTCCATGGTGCTGGAATTGGCCTGGATGCTGCAGGATATTCCCGGCCTGAAATCCTGATCCAGTCCGGCCCTCCTTACCAGCATATTAGCTCGTGCATATAACATGTATTTATCAAACCTCATATTAAAGTTGAGGGTTATTATATCAGGAACAGTTAAAACTGACGAAAAAGTGACTTTATTTAAAGTTATCAATAACTGAACATGAACTCAGTGTCTCCCAGTGTCTGACTCAGACTATTTTCCCAGAGTTTGGATCAGGTTATTTTTCTATTCGTTTTCTATTTTGTCTGCACCATCAACATGAAGACGCCGTTCTTCTCTCCTTGTTTTCTTTCAGTCTTTGGTCTTCCAAAGGACAACAACAGACAGCGATACAAGATCCTCCACCTGTCAAACCTGTCATCACAAAAAACTATGTGAAACCCATGGATCGTCTCACAGAGTTTATTTGCTATACCTGATGAATAAGCACGATCTTGGTGTCTGAATAAGAAAATGTCTTATTACGACATCTCTTCTTATGGTCGTCTTCAGAATTGTTTACACAAATATGTTTATGTAAGTATGAGGATAAAACTGAAACACTATAGACTCACTGGTGTAATGATGAAGCTCTTTTGACACATTGTGTCACATTTTTGACTTGCTTAAAAAAATAAGCAAGACAAATACTAAGGGGACAGTTTAGAGCAGGGATGGGCAAACCATTCCTAAAGGGCCGGTGTGGCTGCAGGATAGAATAAATACATTAAAATGAACATAAAAAGTTGACATATCCAAAACATTTATGTCCAAACGGAATTATATTAAGCAGGCATTTATCTTGACTATATTTAGTCACTCTGATATGGGTGTGTGAATTGATGTAAAGCTTTCCATTAATTTGACCTAAAATTTAATGGGATCTTTTCTGGACTGTCTTACATCTGTCCTGGAAATGTCATGGAAATTGGTCCAATAGTTTTTTGCGTAAAGCTGTTTACAAACAAACAGACACACGGACAAACACACAAACCAACTTAAACACAAGGTTGTTGGGGGGGGGGGTAATGAACCAAAGTCTAATAAAAGTGGGTTTAGCAAAATATAACCTTTTCGAAAATATCTTCTTCAGACCAATAACTGTCTCAATAAGTTATCAGTGGCCTGAATTGCAGAAGCAAATTTGGTAAAATCTTCTTCTCTGAGTCTTAAACTGAACATCTGCATCTTTTTATTTTTAATTTTATTTTGCTAGAGGCACCGTTTCACTTCTCCTCATCAGGCAGTGGGATTAAATTTTTCACCCAGTGGTTCTTTTGGTTCAAGTCAGTCCCAGGAGAGTAAACATCTGCTCTACTGAAGAGTCCTTGAGCAAAACCCTGCACCCCCTACCAGCTCTGTGGATGGATGCTGTTCTGCAGCTGAGCCACCGTGACCTGTGTGTGAAAGGAAATTAATGTCAGATATCCCTGCCCTTGAATCTTAACTGTTTTCAAAAGGACAGATTTTATGGAAGATTATTATCATTAGAAATAAATTATTAAATATATACAAAATAAAACAATATACAAATATGATATATATATATATATATATATATATATATATATATATATATATATATATATATATATATATATATATATATATATATATATATATATATATATATATATATATATATATATATAAAATAACTGATCCTATTAACACATATCAATGATTCAGGTAAAATCCAGTTTCTTAGCTTTTCAGTGACATCAGGTACACTAAAAAAAAGTCAAACATTGAATCAAATAGAAAATTCTTCTTTAATAGGTCACACATATAAAAAGGTAAGTTAATTGAATCAAATTAAATTTGGTTCACTCAACTAGAATTTTTTTAATGTGTGACCATAAAAAGTCCAAATTATGAGATAAAAAGTCAAAATTGAAGAATAACTTTTGAATTGATTTAAGTTTAACTTTTTTCAGTGTATGACGTGATGTGTAGTTACTGCGAAAACTCCAATATCTTCTGCAGCATTGACTAATAAGTAAAACCCATTTAGTTTAACAAACAGTAATGTCTGTAGACATTTCTTTTTATGTTTAGTTAATGATGCATTTTGGCAAAATAAAAAAATAAAACACTTTTTCTGTGTTGTGACGTATTAACCTTTGAATTATGGCAAAAAAAAACCCCAAACTGATTTTCATTCGATAATTCAGGGAAATAAACATAATTAATAGTGATAATTCTCCATCTAATACCATTTTGAATTTACTGTGAGCTGATCAGTAAATGAAAAATAAACAAATACATGATTTCCACTGAACGATGCAGATCATATCCATCATGATAAGTCATAGTATTTATTTAAAAATGTTGTGACTAAGTGCTAATTTTTTTCTCCATTTCTTGATATCACAAATGAGTACAGGATTTCACAGTACTAATATATGATTTGATTTGTGGCAAGTTTGCTAATGTTATGAAGAAGTGCATCTGTGCTTAAAAAATTCACTTTTTCTGTCTGTTTTGATATATTAACCTTGGAATTACCCCAATAACTTCAAGCACACTGATATAGGAGTAAAAAAAAAACAACCTGATTCTCATTCAAAAATGCAGAGAAATAAAATTATTAATAGTGATAAATCCTTATACAATAGCTTTGGAATCTACTGTGAGCTGAGCAGTAAATTAAATATAGAAAAACACACCCTTTCCACTGAACAATGAGGGCTATATTATAATATGTGGAGATAAATCACCTTTTTTTTTTTTTTTAATTTCATTGTTCTATGACTTTCAGGGTTCATTTTTTCCATCACCTGATATTATCACAAATGACTGCAGAATTTGAAAGTGGTAACATGATTTGATCCACAGCAGATTTACTAATGTTATAAAGACCTGCTTGTTTCTTTAGGGGGGGGGGGGGGGGGGGCAAAAAAAAAAACAAAAAACATGAGCCGTAAAATCAATACTGTGTACTTGGGGACATCTCCTGCTCGCTAGTTTGAACAGATAACAAGCAATGTCTGAATCCCCTGAACAGTGTATTTATGGCACGGTAAGCTTTTTTTGAATAAAAGTGTCAACTAAATGGTTCAGTAGGTTTCTATCCAGACTTCATTTACAGCTGTGTGAAGCAGAATCAAACCCAGCTACCATTAAGCATCTCAAATCAGCTGCAGCCTCTTTTGGTTTGACATGAAGCCTTTAGTTGTGTTGGAGCAGAGGTAGAGCAGCGCTGCAGTGCCTGAGTTTGACCTGTAGAGGGCAGAGCATTCCACTGTTTATGTGAACAGGAGGATGAGGGACTGCAGAGGCACAGAGGAAAAGACTGAGAACAGTGCATCCATCAGAGGGGGAACAAACCCCCCCACCCCCCCTGAGCCCTAGTCCTCAGTGGAGCACAAATAGTGGCCTGGTCAAATCAAAGGGCGTCTTCAAGGTCAGCTGTCCAACTGGACTGACTGAGACCACATAAGAAACAAGTGTGTGTGTGTGTGTGTGTACTTGTATTCCTATCTTTTTGTGTACATTGATATGGTTACACAGTCATGCTATGGGGACCGCTGACATCATTGGGAGCAAAATTCCCTTATAAATACACTAACTTGTTTTTTTCTGGAAGACCCTATAAAGTATGAGGGAAACAGTTGCAAAGTAAAACATGTATTTTTCAATTTATTTACATTACATTACATTTTATTTATTTTAAAAAGATATATTATTTAATTAATTTTTTAAATTATTTGTATATATTTTTTAAGTATTTTTTTTTTCAAAGATGTGTTTACTTTTTATTTTTTTACTATTTTATTATATTATATATTATACACACACACACACACAGACACACCATATTTTCCACACTATAAGGTGCACTGTCAATGAATGGTTTATTTTAGAGGTGTTTTCATATGCTGTATAAGGCGCACTGGATTATAAGGCACATTAAGTGAAGTCAAAATCATAAGATAAGTCAACAAAATCATTAAGCACAACCAGAATTAATCAAAGTGCTCTGAATTATAAGGTGCACAGTCATTTTTGGTGAAAATTTTATCCGATTATATATATATATATATATATATATATATATATATATATATATATATATATATATATATATATATATATATACTGAATGATTACTTTACCTACAAGTGATGATTACAACTTGGACCTCATGAGACATGGAAACCAGAGTGTGTTTGTATGTGTGTGTGTGTGTGTTTGTATGTGTGTGTGTGTGTGTGTGTGTGTGGGAGGGAGTATGTTTACTTTTTTTGTGTGAGTTTCTCAGAAAGAGAGAGGGAAAAAAGAGGCAAAGATAGGGATCTAGACTGACAAGGCGAACGTCTCACCAGCCAAACGTACAGCGAGACGGACAAATCAGCTTCAGCAGAGGCGCTGGGGCCAAGTCGACCTGACAGTAGGGAAACTAAAACAAGAACAAGATAGATTAAAAAAAACAAACAAAAAACCTACAATAAAACAATGCAGCACTAGGGACGAGTGTTTAGCTCCTTCAGATGTGTGGTTGGAGAACACATGTGAGCTAAGAGGTACCACTGTGACCTTCCTATGACTGCTTTTATAGAACTGCAGCTATCAATCCATTTATTAATTCAATAGATGAAGACAAAAAATTTTTAAAAATACCAAATGCGTTATTCCTTTAGTCCTTTCTTCCAGAATTAGCTAAAACAACAACAAAAAGTAAAATGGACTTTTAAGATAATATTTATTAACTGACAGTGGCTACTTCTGCAGAACTGTGGCATGAAATATGGCTTTGTCTATTGTCATAGAGTGAATCAAATGTTAGCATTTATACCAGAGTTAATCATGGTTACTGTTCATTGAGCTCATTGTCCTCTTGTTCACAGTGTTGTGGCGATATATGACATTTACTTCAGCGTGTAAATAATGAAATAATCTCAGGTTATTTACAGTTGTCTTTTTGAAATGTGTGTAAGTGCACTCTGTATGTTATCCTTACATTTAAATATATGTTTTTTCTTATAAGATGAAGTGATAAAAACATGTTTTTCTGACCTTATATTAGGATATATATATTTAACTGGAATGACATTGTCACTCGTTTTCAGTGTAAGAGTGAGCATCTTACCTTTGCGACAATCTCTTTTGTGTTAACAAAAAATACACTGTCTAACATTTATCTGTATTACCCCACAAGAGAAAGAAAAAGAAGTTTGGTTTGTTCGGTGTCATTTTCTGTCAACCTTTACTAATTGTGTGTGATACAACCTCAAGGCAATACTAAAACCATGAACATTTAACCCTTTGATGCATACTGGTCACTACAGTGGACAGTTATTCTACAGTTGTTCTCTTGTATATTCATGGGTTTTGTTGTTTTGGTTCCATATCTGTCACTTTATACCCTTACTGTATCTTGACTGTTCTTAAAGGGGACATATCATGCCAAATGCACTTTTTAAAGCTGTCATTCCATCGTTATTTCATTAATATTACTGTGTTCTCCATTATGTGTTGGTTCTATTTTTAAAAAAAAAGTCCTTTTTCTGGGTCCCTCGTTCCTCTCGTCTGTGAATGCGGTATGCAGCCAGTGGAGGTGACAAACTGCGTTCAAAGGCAGCATGTGGTGGTAACTGGGGGTGACCCAACAGATTCCAAAAGGAGCATGGGAAAGGTAGTTTTCAGAAGAATGACACCTTTAATGTTTTTACAACACAAATATGTGTTGTCTGTGTGTGAGGAAACCCTTAAATTATGAACAAAAAACATCCACTCTCCTTTTCCATTTCTTGTTGGAGGGGGATGAAAACACTCCGTTTTGGATTTTATATGCTTCATACGACACATGCATACATTCATTTGAATATCCCACCCCACCAGCTCAGCTAACCCCACCTACTGGTCACAACAGCCTCTGCTCAGACTCACAGATCTACCATTATTCTCTATCATAGTCCTGGTGTGTATCCGGTGTTCTGATCCGGGTTGATGGGACGCGCTAGTCTATGGGTGGCACTGTGGTGTCGTGGCTCGTGTGGCCGGCCCGGGTCAGACGAACTGGACCAGACTGTGCACTGGGGCTGTGAACAGACCAGGACCCAAAGGCACTGGGGCTGTAAAAGTCAGCATTCAGTCCACTTGGATTCTGCAGCTGATTTCATTTCAATATATATATATATATATATATATATATATATATATATATATATATATATATATATATATATATATATATTCATATTTTTGCATGTTTTGGATATTTTAGCACATTTTTGCATGGTTTTCTCTGCAGTTTAGAAGACATTTATTTTTTGGTAGATTTAGGTGGGTTTTAGCACATTTTCTATATTTTTTTGTATGTATTTATTGTGTAGTTTATTTGAAATTTTAGTAACCCCCCCCCCCCCCACCCCCCCCCCCCCCACACACACACACACACAGTCAAGTGACATAACATGTTTTAATCATGATTTGTCAAAACAATCTAAAGCAACCCTGTGATTAATCTGATTAAATATGTAACCATTTGACAGTCCTATTATAAACACATTAACTCATTTTCGTGGAAGCATGAGGGAAATGGATGCAAAGGGAAACTTGTATTGTACTTGCACTTGGTCCTCATGAAACATGGAATCCTGTGTGTGTACGTACGTGTGTGTGTTGTGTGTGTGTGTGTGTCTTTACAGCCTACTTTCCACCAACTAGGTCACATCGTGTACAGTGCCTCACCCATAACCTCCGTCTGCTGCAGTGTGTGTTGAAGAATCCACATCATCTAGGTGTGTGTTGCACAGGCTGCATTCACAGTAACTACCTATTTATACACACTGCCCTGTCCCCAAAAAAAAAAAAATTACTAGCTGTACAGCTCTCCTTCGTTCCTTTTCCTCCCCACCATCTGCCCTGACTTCTCATCTCTTTTCTTTTCTGTGTTCCATGCAGTTTCCTGCTCTTTTGTTCCATCACTCATATGGTAAGGAGGTGTTGACAGTGAGATATGATATAGACAAGCAACGAGAAACACAGTAATTGGAAGGGAAGAAAAAGTTTCAGATGCACAAATCGTGAAATTAAAAGTGTCCCATTCAGTGTCTGGTAATGATAACAAAAATCCCTTTTCTGCCGGGAGTCTGTGCAGGTTCTGTTAATCTATGGCTTTGTTTTTACTCTACCTCATCTCCCACCTGTCAACAGACCCTCCTCACAGGTGCAAGTCTATCTACATTTGTATTTTTTTTGCATTATCTTGACTACCTTCCTCTCTGCTGTTCATTATAAAGCTCAACTGATGAAGAATGAAGATGAAGCCGTGGGATCGCACATTATATGCATCAATCAGTTCTCCTGCAGGACCCCAGGATGATCTGCCGTTGGGCCACCGAGAAAATAATGTTTTAAACATTAGCTAGTGGCTGTCGATCATGCATATGATTGAAACTTCCAAGACAAATTGCTTTTGTAGAAGACGGTGTGTAGGTGTGTATGTGTGTATGTGTGTACTTTCTTGTATTCCTATCTTTATGGGGACAATGGTCTATATACACAGTTTACACAGTCAAAATCAGGTCCCTATGAGGTTTAAATATACGTGTAGGTTAAATCTGTGCAAATTTATGCAAATGAGAAACACATTCACTCATTTTTTTTTCTGGAAGTCACCATACAGCATGAGGGAAACGGGTTATAAAACTAAACATGTATTTTTCAAGTGTTTCAAGATGCGTTTACTGTGTGTTTTTAATTTTTGTTTCCTTTTTAAAAGTTTTTTTTTTTATTATTTTGTTGGATGTATTTATTTAACAATAATGTTTACTGTTGTTTACTTTCCGATTAGATTTTTTTCATTATTTATTTAGTAAAATAATAATAAAAAAAATGTTTCAATTGATTTAAGTTTAATTTTAAAATTTGCCAAGGGAACAAGTGTAAATGAGTTCATACAGTATATCTCACTGAAAAGCTACTCTTTAGTGATTATGTCTTATTTTAAGCATGATGAGATAGATGAAGTAGAAATGAGAAAAACATACTTGATGATAAGATTTTTTTCAGTGTATTAAAAGATTGTGGGTGGAAATAATGAGGTTTATGCCATGATAAAACATGAATAATTACTGAAAGAACAGTGAAAACGTTCCAAATAAGATGAGATGGATAATGTGCACGACTTATCTATAAGTGCTGAACCTGGACATGACACCAGAACTGAGCAATAATGTCAGTCAGTTCGAGTAATAACAGATTTCTGTGTCCTTTGTCAAACACAGATGTGTTCCAGAAGTTATACCTGTCTTGTGTCCTGATACTTTATACATATACATTTTTGATGCATAAGAAGTTAATGTGAAAATAATTGAAAATAATTTTTCCCTTCCCCCATAATTTGTTCTCGTAGTTTTATATGAAGTTACTAATGTTACACTTTTGTAATTTACTGATTCAAGAAAATCATTTTTGTCAAACCACACTTGACAAATTCACACGTTAATGTGTCATCTCCTGACAAATCTGAAAATAAGTATCAGTCAACATTTTTGGGAATTGCACATATTTGTGTGTTGTTGGTTTTTTTTTTACTGTCCACATGTCTATCATACACTTAACAACAAAAATATGATAAATATCAGGTTGTTGTTACATTAATATGTATTAGCTTAGTAGGTTGTGGTCATATACAGTTAGATAGAATGTTGTGTCATGTTTCCGTCATATCCTCCTGGGTTTACTTTCATCTCCTTTTCTGTCCTGACTCTCACTGGGGATTTGTCTGTGACGTCCTATGTTTAAGTGTTTCTCTTACTTGTGCACATCCATGTATGTTTGTGTCACATATTCATCTTTTGTGTTTCATTTTAGTTATTTGACATGCTCTCTGTGCTTCAGTTGCATTCAGGATAGCTCAGAAAAATGAGACTTTTATGAACGTCACTGTGCTTAATGAAGGATTTGAACAGTTATTTGACATATATAAAAAAACACACTGATGTTTGTAATGATAACTGCGAGCATTTAACAAGAACTCACTGCTCTGATCAGCATATTTGCACATATTTGATTGGATTTCTCCTTTTAAATGACAGCAGCTTTAGTTAAATGACCTGTTTTATAGACAGTGACTTTAAACCTCTTGACTCCTCATTGATACCTAAAGCAATACATTTCATTTACAAGGACGTCCACTCTATATGCACACGTCCTTGTTGAAAAGAGCTGGGTCTAGAAAAAAAACGCTGATAAATCCCAGAACAGCGGGACAGAATACCCAGGTGGACATGTTTTTGTGAACAAAAAAAAAAAAAACAAAAAAAGAAAGCTGCATGAATCTATCTCTAGGGACAAAACAAAACGTGTTCTCTGTGGATCGCTGTACATTGCTTCCACTTCATGTGGCAGTTGCACAGTAATTCATTCATGATAATAATCGAGTGAAAGTGGGAGATCTTTCTCTCTGAGGGACCAATAAAATTTGTGCAATTAATTTGCACAATTAGGAATCAGATCCAATTATCTTTATTATTTTGTGGGACTATCTGAGCATGGAGACACATAATTAGTCAAGATTTTTAATGCTTTGAATATGTTATCAGCAGCATGACAGCATAATTTAACAGGTTTTTGGCTAAAATAAGTTTTTCATAATCTCATGTCTTTTTATTTTTTTAATAAACATTGTAGTTAACATTTACAAAAGATGGATAATCCTTTAGCACTTTAGTAAAATAACAAATAAAGAATGCTAATATGAATAAAAATGTAAAAATATAGGATATGGTTCTTAAAAAAATACACATTTGGGCAGTTTGTGTGCTCTATTACAGTAAATACAGTAATATTAACTACTTACCTTTTTGGGTTGATGTTTTTTTTTGGGGTTGTTCAGCAGCTCATTGTCTGTCTGTCACCACTGATTAGAAATGTGACCTAATATGTTGGAACATTAATAGATAATTGATCAGATGACAGTTTAAAAAACCAAGTTTTTCATAATTATCTTTTCTGGAAAACAACCTTTGTGTATGTGATGTTGCGGTTGCACTTCAGAATGGTTTATATATTCAGAAAGACAAGTTTTTCATTTGATGTCATACAAGTGCAGATGCATGAAAGGGATAGTTCACTATTTTTCATATGTATTTGTATGGGTTCACCATCTTTACTCTGGTTCACCTACCGTGGCTTACCCCCCGACAGTATCCTGTGAGTCAAGTTCTAGTCCGGTTTTGGTCAAAGCGAAAGCAGTCCTGGCAGGTTTCCTGGGGTCAACAAAATACAACATGTTTCTTCTCAAAACAATGTTTGAATGAGTGATTTATTTGCATAACAAAACATTCATGGAACAAAAACTCACACCTCGTAATTACTTGGAGCTACTTTCTCTCAATAGCGATCAATGCGCGTTGTCACTGTTAACAGCTGTGCACCTTAGCAAACTACTTTCATCAGTGTCTCAGCAGTGTTTGCAGCTGCTCCAGTTGTTAGCAGTGACAAAGCGCATTGATCGCTATTGAGAAAAAGTAGCTCCAAGCAATTACCAGGTGTGAGTTTTTGTTCCGTAATGGTTTTGTTATGCAAATAAATCACTCATTCCAACAACAAGAAACACGTTGTATTTTGTAAACCAGACCAGAACTTGACTCACAGGACACTGTCGGGGGTAAGTCACTGTAGGTGCACCAGAGTAAAGATGGTAATCCCATACAAATCCATGTGAAAAATAGTGAACTGTCCCTTTTTATATGGAGCTGTGTATATATAGGTGTTATTAAAATAATGTTATCTACGTCACAGGATCAAGATGTAAGGTTGGGAAGAGGTTAATGAAATAAAGGCATTTTGTCAGTAGTCACAACAAGTGTGTATATAAGGAATATGACTGAAAAAAACAATCTGTTAGGTTGTGATTGAGAAATGGTAAAGACAGAACCATTTACGGTGACACATGACGCAGAAGGCGGTGGTGTATTCACTCTTGATCGAAACAATTTTCCACCTGAAAATGACTTTGACAGAACTTTGTGCGCACGCAGCTCCGCAGTAGATGAAACCCTCTTTACCTCCAACCTCCGTCGCCCTGGGGATCCACTGTCACTGCACATATTGAGACTATTCTTCTCCCCAGCTGTCGATACCATCTACCACATGACAAAATAACTCATTGAAAAAGTCTGACCTTGGTAACGGAGGGAAACACCCGGGGACTGCTTTGCAAGGATTCTGTCTGATTTTTACTACAGAAAAGTAACGCATTTTCTATCTTCTCTTTGACAAATTACATACCACTTTTTAGTCGGAATGCTAGTCTCTAGTGTTTTTTGTGTAGTGACTGGTAGTGTAACAACACACACAGGCCGGGTTGGTGTGTGTTTTTGTGTGTCCGGCAGTCCAAGGTGAAACGAGTTGATGGCTGATGGCAGGTGGAGTGCTGACAACACACACACTTCACCTTTCCCTTCTTTACTTTGCACACTGTTTTTCTTTCTCCTGTTGCACCGGTGTCCTTTCCTCGACTCTACAGCATGTCACACTTTGCACAGTGTGTAACCCTGAGATGTGCTCATTTTGTGGCACTCGGTAACACAGGGATCTCAAACATGCGTCCTGGGAATCAATTGTAGCCCGTGGGATGAATTCTGCAAAAATTCCAGTCAAAGCTGTCAAACTCATTTTTGTAGACTAGACCAATATGAAAAAAAAAAAGTTCCTCTCGCCCCACGTGGGCGGTGTCTCCTTCAGACTCGGGTCCTCTACCAGAGGCCTGGGAGCCTGAGGGTTCTGCGCAGGATCTTAGCAGTTCCTAGCAACGCGCTCTTTTGTACAGAGATCTCTGATGTTGTTCCTGGTATCTGCTGGAGCCATTCTCCCAGCTTGGGGGTCACTGCCCCTAATGCTCCGATCACAACTGGTACCACTGTTGCCTTCACACTCCACATTTTCTCTAACTCCTCTTTCAGCCCTTGGTATTTCTCAAGCTTCTCATCTTCTTTCTTTCTGATGTTGCTATCACTGGGGACTGCTACATCTATCACCGCCACTGTCTTCCCATGTTTATCCACCACCACTATGTCAGGCTGATTGGCCATCACCATCTTGTCGGTCTAGATCTGGAAGTCCCACAGGATCTTGGCCTGTTTGTTTTCTGTCACCTTTGGGGGAGTCTCCCATCTTGACCCTTGGACCTCCAGTCCATACTCTGTATAGATGTTCCTGTACAGTATGCCCGCTACCCCAGAGTGTAATCTCTCCACAGACTCCTCATCGATAATCGTACACTGAAGCATTCAAGACTAATCACCTTTTTATTCATGTGCGTCCAAAAGTGTTCAGGGTGTGACATTTTTGGACAACACCTGGACATATCCTCTCATAAACATGTGCCTAACACTCATTTGTTGTAGTATTGTTGTAAAATGTTCATGTGAACTAGGTCAGACCTTTTGCTGTGGTCCTATATTTGTTTTTCAGCTCTCACTGTGCAAACACACTTTTATTCAGGTGATTTATTGAGGAAAAAATTCAGGTGAGATCCAAATCTATTTTATTTCACTGTGTTCCAACCTAAAATACTCAGTGTCAGTAACAGTGAGAGTGATTCTGACTCTACTGGAGGAAAATTGCGGTTTCAGTTTTAAAAAGAGACCAGCCCCATGGATGTACTCCAAATGGTTCAAGAACAGCATTCAATTTACTTTTATTAAAACATTTAGGTGACATTCAGACAAACATGACTGGAAGTTTAAACGGTTAAAAAAATAATGACTTAAGAACAGTTCTTTCCCCCAAAACCATCTTGAATGCACACATGCACGAGCCCCCGTACCAGTGAAATATTCATGCACATTAAAATTCTACCTCTGCAAATTCCTCTTGTGTGGATCGCCATGTGCAACAGCCATGTCTGTAATAATGTGAAGATCTTGTGGAGCGTTTGTTTTAGATCATTTACATTTTTGACATATTTCAGATTTATTTTAACTTGAACTGCACTTTCTTTTTATTCATACCTATATTAGGACCTTATTGGAGCCTCCTGTAATTTCATTGTGTCCACAGCATGTCTGTTGATGTACAATGGCAATAAAGGCTTTCTATTCTATTCTATTCTATTCTATTCTATTCTATTCTATTCTATTCTATTTATATTTACACTAGTTGCACTTATATCTGCACATTTGTACAGCACTTTGGGCTCTTTATGTTGTTTTAAATGCGTTACCTGAATACATTTGTTTCTCTCTATTGACTCTAATAGAAAATAAGGTTCAACACGACTATATCATCTTTTTAGGGTTGAATGTATTGTATTGCTTTGCATTAGCAGTGGCCTGGATTGATGGGAATGCATTAAAACTCATCCTTTGTTGGCTTCCCTGATAGATATGCACGTCCCGACAGTAGATTCGTCCATGTGAAACAGTCTGCTCAGGTTTTCCTAATTGGAGACAGAGAACATGACAAATGATAATCTATCTAGGGTCTTTTTTTTTTTCAACAGATTTGTCAGTCTTCCTCGGTGTGCTTCTCTTTCTCTCTCCATCATTCCCCATCATCTCCCCTTTTATTTCCACATCTCTTTCTTTCTCTCTTTCTCCTGGCCAGATGACATGATTTCATGCTTGGCTGTTGGATGATATTCTCATAATTACTGTGGAAAAAAAGTGAAGGCTAACAGATTCCCCCTCCATCTCTCTCTCTCTCTCTCTCTCTCTCTCTCTCTCTCTCTCTCTCTCTCTCTCTCTCTCTCTCTCTCTCTCTCTCTTCTCTCTCTCTCTCTCCTCTCTCTCTCTCTCTCTCTCTCTCTCTCTCGGTCAAACACAGAATTAGTCAATGGAGATGGTGGTTCATTTAAGTGGTTTAAACTGAATTTTACACCCAAAATTACAGTTTTTAAAGCAGCAGATATCCCAGTTTTGGCATCTTATTCTGCTGATAGTGATTAATGGCTGAAATCTGGAGACAGAAGCATCAGTTTCTTTTCCTAATGCTCTCTTTGCTTCTGCCACTTTTGCTCACTCATCTTTTTCCTCTCCCCGTCTCATCCCCTTGTTCCACCGGCCACTCCATTAACCAGAGGGTCACTTTTCCAGCTGGTTAGCCCAGGCCAGATCTCCATCAGGTCGCCGACGTCCGAGACTGGCCAGCCATCTGTGTGTGTGTGTGTGTGAGAAATAGAGGGTGTGTGTTGAGATAGACAGGTTCATTTGTCAGTTTTACTCCAGTCGTGTCCTCCAGTGTGTCGTCGTAATGACCCAAGGAGGCCCAGACAGACAGGAGACACACACACACACACACACACACACACACCACACACACACACACACACACAAATTGATGTGTGGGTTTCCTTTGATCAAGCATTTTTCACTGAGTTACTGAAATGTTACATATATACATATGACAATCATATTTGTGTATATATATATATATATATATATATATATACATACACACAGTAGCAACACTTTACCTTTTTCTGAAATTATCTTTTTCTTTTTTTTTTTTACATAAGGATATCAAAACAGAATTAATAGTGGGCACCACGGGGTACAGTTCGATTCTCACACCAGACCTTTCTGTGTGGAGTTTGCATGTTCTCCTCATGTCTGCGTGGGTTTTCTCCAGTTTCCTCCCACCATCCAAACACATGCACTGATAGGTTCATTGGTTAATCTAAATTGTCCATAGGTGTGAATGTAACAGTGATTGTTTGTCTATATATGTTCAGCCCTGAGATGAACTGGAGACTCATACAGGGTGTACCCCGCCTTCACCCATTGTAGCTGGATTAAACCCCCAGTGAACCCTGTGACCCTAGTGAGAATAAAGCAGGTTCAGATGATGAGACGAGAATTAATAATTCAACTTCACAACCTTGTTGTGATATATCTACAAAGTCTGCAAAATAAAACAAAAAAAAGACGAAATCAATTTTTTTAAATTTTACTAGTACTGTAGTTGTCTCATGTCCAATGTAACTGTTCATCCTGTTCCACATCTGCAAAAAATAAATAAATCATAATCATCTATAGAGTAACTTTTTCAGTGTGATACAAGAATTTATTTTTAGACAATAGATCTTGAAAATGTTATTTCAAGAAATCTTACCAAGATCATTTTCACTTGTTCTTTTTTTACGGAAATATATATATATAAAAAAAACACATGCCAAACACGTTTTTAAAAAAGTTTACATTTTAAAGTTTGTTTCCTTAAAATTCACTTGGGTTTTGTTAATGAGCAAGATGCTGTTTTTATTGCTGTGTTTATCCTATTGAGTTTTATTTAATGAAGTTAATTTTCTCTGTGAAAGGTGGGAGAACTGTACAGTAGAACTAATATACAACTATCTCTAACCTGTCATTCACTATTTTGTTAAATTCTGTCTATTCACATATCCATCTTTCCACTGTGCCTTTCATTCTGTTTAGGATGGAAATAAATTTCCCCCTCAAGCAGGAAAAGTATGATTATCATGATTAATGACTGTGTGAGTGGGCAGAAATGCACATGGGCAGAAAAAAACATTTCAGCAAAAAAAAAAAAAGAAACCATCCATCAACAGAAGGTAATTTTACTGTTTTGGAAAATAAGTAAGTCAGAAACAGAAGAGATGACATACTTGAATAAATATGTCAATTTCTGTGTCTGTATGTTTTAAATGTTTGTGTCTAATGAACACTAGACTGATCTCACATATGATAATTCCATCTTTTCTGATATTCATGTGAGTCTGGTTTGTTTTGTTGTTGAGCGTTGTGGATGTTGCAGGATGGGTTAGTTGTGTTTCTATTCTTCCTATCCCGTTAAGCACACTGTGAACTCGACCAAATGTGTACAGCCCCCACACAGCTTCAGTATGAAATTATCAACAGTTATTATCTGACTCTGCAAGGCATGAGGTACTGCAGACGCCATGAGGCTCTATAAAGAAAGCAATCCACAGAACATAATGTTATCATGCAGCTCCTGCAGACTGTGCATGTGGAAGCTACTGAACAGCCCTTTAGGTAAAGTTCAACCTCATTTCCAATTGTTAATGTCCTTAAAGGTACAACAAGTTTCACTTTGCAAATATGCAACTGCAGACGGTTTACTTGCCTGACATTTCACTTTAAGCTTAATCACCCATTCAAACAAACTGCAGATTACAGTAGGTTTTTAACTGATTGATTAAGTCATATTTCCCTGTTTTGCACATAATCACACAAAGGGAAAGAGTAAGAAAGTGGGCTCAATAAATATTGTTCTAGGAGTGAAGTCATCTGACATTTAAGAATCAGCCAGCCGTGGCCAGGCAGAGCGGTCTGTGTGCGTCGGAGAGAGAGGGAGAGTTTGTGCACATTTGTGGGCAGACAGGAGAGCCCAGAGGGCAGGCAGCTCAGACAGAGTCATTATTTAGTGACACACAGACGACGGCGTGGCCTTAACAGGGACTGCAAATGTACACAAACTGGCACACTGCACGCACACACGCAAACATCACATCTACAAGGCCTGCTGTGTGAGGAATTTAACAAGAAGCATCAGTAACATTACCTGTTGCTTCAGCTGCTCTGTCTTCTTTCTAGTCCTGAAAGAAAAGCACATGCCGCTAATATTAGATCCATCATTAAAGCTGTAGTTTAGTGATGTTTGAAACCACTGATTTCCTTTCTGATCCAATACAGAGTAAAACTCAGGCTAATATCTGCAATGCCGATGCCGATATGTTATGCAACTACACCTAAAAAGTCTTTTAAATCTAAAATCTAGTTTCTGTTTGTCTGTCACTTCCTGATTATTTTGATAGATTTCCTTTTGTGTTCTGTCCTGTGTCTAGTCTGACTTTTTTCTTCTTGTTTCTTCATGTGTGCTGATTGTTCCTTGTCCTGATGTGTGTCACCTGTGTCTTGTTGTTTCCCCGCCCTTGTGTGTGTATATGTAACATGTTCATTATATGCAATTTATCTGCAAAAATTGTAGTAAATTGTTGTTATTCTTGTTAACCAACCATACATACCTGGTATATTTGTTATTGTGGGGCCTGTTTGGGGTGTTGGTCCTCCAGCCACACCCATTTCTTCTTCATGTGTGGCTCTCTGTGTGTAAATACCCTGCGGCCTCATAGTTCTCCCCTTTTTCATGTTTTCCTTCAGGAAAGGTCAGTGTCCATAAAATCACGTCATCTGCATCATCCATGTTCATTAAGTTGTATTTATTGTGATGTTGAACTTTATTGTTTGTCTTATTGTCCATCCCATCTGATGTTAATATATTTCCATGTTCACTGTAGATCTGGGTACAGGCACTATTTAGCATCCCTGCTAAGTACTGTACACTGTTGTTATACAGGTTGAATAAATGTTCAGGTCAGTAGATGCTAAAAGTTTTTATTTATTTATTCACTATTTGTCAGCTAGTCCGTTACTATAATGAAAACATGCCACTACATGAAGAACTTCCCCACCTCTACTGTTTGCTGAACAAGCAAAAAGCCTTTTATAAACTTCCAGTATATTACTGGCCTTTGCACCAGTGTATCAGACAGAACCTACATTCCCAAGACTGAGATTTACCTGTGACATTAAAACAAAAGGACTTCTTTCTTGGTACTGAGAAACACCACACACATGCACAACCCGAAAGCACGTCTTCTCAAAGAGCAGTGAGGGCTGGGGGGGGGGGGGGCATGTGTATTAATGTGGGAACATTAAAAACCATTACACACCTTCCCTGTCTTGTGCAAATTAACCATATCAAAAGCAATATCATACCTCATTTGGGGAACAGGGTTTCAAATAGAAGACAACACCTTTACATCTTTTCACACGACCAAATTGCAAATGCCTTCAACATCCTTGAAAGACATTGTTATGAGGGCATGAAAGAAGTCTTAGAAATTTACACTGCAGGTTACATACACTGAGACAAGGTTATGTATGAAACCCAATGGAAACTTTAATATCACTACATTCTTTATATTTAAAATAACAACAACAGGCTCTAAAAGGTAAAAACCTTCCATTGGGTAAGTCCATATTCATATATATATATATACAGTAATGTATATATATATATATATATATATATATATATATATATATATATATATATATATATATATATATATATATAAACTGATACAGTGAGTTTGTGCCTTAAACAACCACCAGTTTACCCACCTTTTAATACCTGTTGATCAACTAATCTTATCAATACATGTAAATAATTGGTGTAAAATACAGTTTTTTGTCTTTTTTCACAATCATCAGATCAGATGTGATCCATTTGGACGAAACACCATCATCTTCTCCAACACTGATTCACCTGTAAAACCCATTGAGTTGGATCAATGACAGTAGCTGTACACACTTGTTTTTATTATTGATTTTTTTTGCTGAAAAAATATTTTATCCTTAACTTTTCTCGGTTTTGATATATCCATTGAATTTACTCTGAGTTTTTATAATATCTAAATAAAACATAGTAAAATAAAAAAAAGAAAAATACATCATTTTTCAGCGAAAACACAAAATTTTGTAACAAATAGTGATGAATTGTGTAAGAAAAGTAAAATCAAGAGAAAAAAATACCTGACGACTGACACAAAAGTATCATTGGGTCTTTATGGGTCAATAAAGAGCATAAAGATAATACTGCTTCAACAGAGCTCTGTTGAAATAAACAGATCATGCTTAGGCAACAAATACACAGCAGTCATCATCATTTTCCAGTTATTCGAGATTAATGAAAGCAGAGTTATGAAGATGATATACTATCTAAATCTTCCCTGTAAATGCCATAGAATAATCATAATAAGTAATACTAAGAATGACGGAGGTGCAGCCTGTACAAATAAATGTATATGGTGTGGAGATGAGGGTGATGAGTGGATGATGAAGGCTTCGCTGACACCATATTCATTTTATAACATGATTTATTGACAAAAAGATGTGTATCATAGAGGGACCATGGTTTGCCTGTTGACCAATATGAAGCTTTTCCCTTATATAAGTTTGATTTGTTATCATTAACATTAACATTTGATATTCATACAACAACCATTCTTCCTTCACAGCTTCACAAAACCCCCAACATTGTTGACCCAGACTCCTCGGCGCCCATTAAAACATACCTAGGAAGCGTACTTTCTTCAAACATACATTACATATCTGATACCTTCTTTTCAAGCATACATATCAAACCACTTAAGATCTTTCAGACGCTACAGTGGAAACCAAAGTGCAAAGATCTCAGCTCAAAAATGAACCCAGTGAATAATGGTTATTGAGATTTGGCGTCCAAAAGGCCAGGCTCCCATAGACACACTGAACTTCTCTCTGAAAATACTAAGTCAATGATATATTTCCAGGAGTCTTTCCTATGTAATCTGTTCATATGGAACTGTGGGGTCAGCTATCTTTAGGGTTTTCCACTGTTTCTCAAATTTCAGGTCATATACTGTACAAACTTCTTCACTTTTCTGCTGGGTTAGACTTTTGGAGCTTCAGTTCATTTAATAAAATGTATCTATCCTGGACACACAACTCCACTGTTGTTATGGTTAATAGTTTCCAGAGACATAACTGAAATGATTCTGTTATTCCATACTTGATGAAGTTTAGTTTGTTCACTGTGGTGTTAGAGTCAAGGCCACACCATTTGAAACTAAAACATTTCTGACACCAGACCATGCATACAATGAAAAAATTAGAACAAATTAAGAATTCTTTATTTTATTTATGTATTCTCTATTTTGATATAAAGTAACATTAACAGTCTGCACATTTTTCCAAGTACGACAATACAAGAAATTTCCAGCTTTTAGTTTATTTTTCTGTCCAAAAAAACTCCAGTATCCATCAAACTGAACAGGATGTGTTTCAGTCACAGAAGTGCAGCATAAAAATGATAACACACCAAGGTTGAAGAAAATGCAATGATAAAACAAACACATGAATATTTATGACAGTTTTTGGTTCAGTTTGGTTTTGCATGTCGTTTTACAGATGTATTCTTCATGGTTTTAGAAACCAAACTTCATAACTAATGAGTTTGCAGACACTGCTGCAGAACATAGAAATACCTTCTGGTGGTCTTCCTTCACTCTCACTGAATAAGGGAAGGGGTGAGGGGAGTTTTGTCACTCGTGTAGTGTGTCTGTATTGCTGGGAAACCATGGGAAACAAATCAAGCAACCAATAGCTTGATGCTTTGAAAAGGGTTCCACTGTAATTTGAGGTGTGAGAAAATAACTTCGCAGTGGTGGTCTTGAGTCTGCAAAGGCCAAGACAGAGCCAAGACCAATGCCATGTTTCCACTGGTACTGGCTCGACCTGAGTTGGCTCCGCTTGACCTCACTTGGTTGTAACAGATTTACACAACAGAGCGACCCAAATGCAAGACTCTAACTTGGTACTTCAGTATAAACACTTTTATTTAACAAAAATGTGAATGATGTACGATGGCCGACGGGGTCAAAAGCACCGCACCGACGAAACGCTGCGAACACAAGAAACATGCACAACCAAAACACAAACACATAAAACAAATGCAACACACGTATCCTGCAAGACAAAAATGTTGCAATAACAGAAACGAAGCAGAAGCAAATATGTACAAACCACTAAAACAAATGCCAAAGAAAAATGCTGCAAATACCAAAACATGCAACCTCCTAAAACAACTGCAAATTCACTCCACAACAAAACAAAAGTTCACCAAAATAAAACGGAAGAAGAAGAAGAAGACGGTGGATGAAGATGAAGTTCATTAATTTAAGAGATTAGCATGAAACGGTGTAGAGCAGCAGAAGTCTGCAGCTAATTTTAGTGCTGCACCTCTGCTGCTTTTTTGTATGTTTAAAAAAGACGAAGGGAAACGTACCTTTTCACACTAATGTCTTAAATTAATGAACTTTGTCTTCATCCACCATCTTCATCTTCTTCTTCTGTTTTATTTTGGTGAACTTCTGTTTTGTTGTGGAATGAATTCGCAGCGTTTCTCTCTTGCAGTTTATGTTTTTGGTTCTTGCATCTTTCTTACGTTTGCAGCGTTTTGTCGATGCAATGCATTTGCCCCCATCTGCCACCGTAATGAAGGTCGATCTACTAAAGTACGGTCGATCCATATGTGACTGTAGATCGAACCAGCAGCTGAGGGACAAGGTAAAAACAGGTCAAAAAGGAGCCAGGGTTCAAAATCGAGTGTCCGTACATAGTGTCCAAAACACACTACCAGTAAAAAGGCGAAGTTCAAACCAGAAGTGCACTCTCTATAACATTAGGTCACCACAGACACGTCAGGTTCCTATGACTCCACCCTCTTTATCGAAACATGCTCACTTCTGGCTGTAAAAAGAAATATGCCGATGGCCAGACCACAAAGAGAACAACAGTTCAGAAACAAATGAGTGACATCACAGTTACTTTGACCACTAATTACAGGACGTCTATGTGACGTTATCCTGGAGTCAGACACTGGTGTGATGCTCTGTGTGTGATGATAAGATTTGGAACATATTCGTGAAGGAGCTGTATGACCTAACCCTGGGAAAACTGCATGATGAAATGGTAAACACCTCCCTCTCTTTCTCTCTCTCTCTCTCTCTCTCTCTCTCTCTCTCTCTCTCTCTCTCTCTCTGTGTCTCTCTCTCTGTCTCTCTCTCTCAAACAGACAGTGCTCGAGGCAGTAGTTGATGTACACCACTCTGTGATCGTAAGCCAAAGGGGTAGGAGGGTGGAAGTGGAAGGGGGGGGGGTGCAGGGGGGAGAAGCCCAGAGAGTCAGCACAGCTAAAATTACAGCCCTGTCACACCAAATCAGTGCAGATGACTGTTTGTGTGTGCATGTGTGCGTGCTTTTATGCAAGTGAGAGAGAAAGTGATGTGTGATGTGTTGGGCCTTGCCTAAAGACATCGGGGGGGGGGGGGGAGTAAACAGAACAGATACACATATATAGCTAAACAGATGAATGTATGAATACTGTATACACATATGCACAAGCATGCACAATTATGTTCTGCAGTCGATAGAGATTATGTAATGAGAGGATCAGAGATGAGGGAGAGGCATCTGTTATTACAAACATTTCGGTCGATAAACTTTAGAAATCCGTTAGTTCAGAATAATAAGTGTGAAAGGAGAAGTTACTTGCTGTTGAATATTGATCAGGGATAGAGTTTCTTTGCAAAACTAAAGCATATTTGTGATTTAATTGTGTTTCACAATGTCATCGATCACACGTGTGACAAAACACAAAAGCTGCAGTACTATAATACACTGGAACAGGTGATTATTCTCACACTGCTCTCCAGATTAACTTCAAAGAATGGTTTTCTCTTGTAGTTTAAAGGGGACATATCCTGGAAAATGCACTTTTTAATGTTTTTACAACTCATGTTTTGTCTGTGTGTGTGTGAGGAGACCCTTAAATTATGAACTAAACCATCCACTGTCCTTTTCTCCCGTTCTATTTCTTGTTGGAGGGGGGGACGAAAACACTTTGTTTTGTATTTTCTATACTTCGTACATCACATGCATAGATTCAGTTGAATACCCCACCCCACCAGCTCAGCTAACCCCACCTACTGGTCACAGTGACCTCTGCTAGGACTCAGAAATCTGCCATTATTCTCTTATTACTCTCTTATTATTCCGATTGATCGGATGAGCCTGTCCGTGGGTGGTACTGCAATCATGGTGTCAGACCCGAGCATGCGCCACAGGTGATAACAGACCAGAAACCAAAGGCACCAGGGCTGTAAAACTCAACACTCGGCTCCCTTTGATTCTTTCCAGCTGATTTTATTTCATGTCTTTGTCTCTTTTTCTCTGCCTCAACTTTTTCAGGTTCCATTTCTTTCTCCTCTTCTCGGTAGAATGCAGAAGAAAGGGGCGGGTCAGTTGTGGCTCGTTTGCATGAAAGCATGTGGCACGAAAACCAAGCATTTTGAAAAGACCTGTTTCTCCAAGTTGAAGAGGCTGCTGTATCTCTGCATCAATGTGGTATTTTAACCAAAGCATGTCTCAGACAGTTCACTGAGACACCAGGGAACTGTGTTCACTTATAGAAAATGGGCATGATATGTCCCCTGATTAAGGTCTGCGGGTGTGAAAATGTGCTCTGTACATGTAAAAACACATTGCAGCTTATCTACTAACAGGGCACATTGAGGGTTGTACCTGTCACATGGGCAAAATAGCTCACGCAACCCATCCTTAATGGATATGATGGGTGTTTCTTCCAGAACATGTGAAGTTACTGTGAGGAGTTGATTCAAATGTTCATTTACCGTTTGCAGTGTGATCTGCAAAAACCTGAAACTGATTATGGGGGCTGATTTTGCATCTATATTTTATGCATCTATGAGGCAGGTGTTAAATGGCACAATTCCACACACATCTGGCTGCAGTTGTAGTGAAAAAGTGATATTGGCAAAACTAATGGTAATGCAGAGAATGAATGGGTTCTGCTTGTGGTAACGTTTTTGGGATGACAGAAAAAAAATTGACATAAAAATTAGACACATGCTCCCCCATTTTATGGGAGATCAAGTGCCCCCCCCCCCTCTCTCTGTCTTTATGCATAGGTCGGGTCCTAATGCTGCACAAATCTAGTGCTGATGTTGTGACTGGGCTCCTGAACCTTTGACATAAGCTCTGATGCGGAGGTTTTTCTCTCATGTCCATGTGCTTAAAAGTTTTGTCATGTCCAGGAAATTATAAAGTATTATGTTTTGTTTCTTTGTCTGTCACTTCCTGTTTATTTTAGTAGATTTCCTTTTGTGTTCTGTCCTGTGTCTAGTCTGATCTTTACCCTTGTTTCCCCATGTGTGCTGTTTGTTCTTTGTCCTGATGGGTGTCCCCTGCCTTATTTGTGTAGGACAGAGCGACATACAGAGAAACTATCTATATAAAGGGAATGTTACATGTTCATGCTATCCTCATGACATGTAACTGTGAAGCTAGACAGACAAAATAAAGAGTCCAAACAAGGCATATTTTTTTTGTATTGGAGGTTCTCCTTTTTCTTTGATTTCTTTATGATTTTGTAACTCCACCGTAAAGAAAACATACAACTTGAGTTACTAGCACATTTGCTACACATGTAATGCATTCACTCTGCTAGCTTGAACAGCATTAACATTAGCTCATTCTCTCACACAGCTCTCAAACTTTACATAATTAACATCCAGTCATATTGCACATTAACTTGTCCATTCACAAAGACAAAAATGGTCAAAAGTTCAAGGTGATGGAGCACATTTAACATGAAGAATGAGTTGTTAGAAGAAAGACGTTCAACACCAAAAGTTAAAACAGAGCAAAGCTCAACTCTAGTGAAGAGCGCTCACTCTCTATTAACCATAGTGCACAGCGAACACAAAGATTTTAAAAATAAACTACATTTTAACATAACAAAATAATTTATACAACATATGAAATTAATGTATTTGACCTAAAGACATCACAATATTGTTCGGGACTTCATATTGGGAAAGAGACTTCAGATTGGCAGGAGGTTTTTATTGGCCAACAGACAGACTATGGTGCTCTTTTTGTTAATAAATTATGTTATAAAAAATTAAGACAGTGTCAGCGAAGCCTTCTTCATCATCGGCTCATCATCCCTCATCTGAAGAGACACTACATTGCCATATCTGACAGGTATGTGTTCATCTGCATACTGTACATATGGTGAGATGCATTGGGTGATTCACCTTCTTTCTTCATGAGTCATTTTAAAGTTCTGTATGAGGAAAAAGCTACACCTCTAAACATGCCCTTGCTTTATAACTTCCATGCGGTGCTGGTAAACAACTTACCCTGACCTCTGACCTGCCCATAGATGTCGACACACCTTAATAGGATCTAAACTCTGGCTCGTGTCTGTCTTGTGTATGTGCGTTTGTAAGTGTATGTGTGGTTATGTTTGTGTGACTGTTGACTCGGTGTGTGCTGACATTGATGAATGAGCCCTACATCAGAGCAATCTGCTACCATGGCTCTATAAAACAACCACAAATCACTTCAGGAAACATGTTTTTGAAGGGGGCCTCCAGTGTCAGATGTTGTCTTGTGTGAATGTATCTGTGCATAAATCAACGAGGATTTGTTGCTTATGTGTGTGTTTATGTGTACAGCACGCACAGTTTGGGTGTGTGTGTTTGCTTTTCGTGATTGGTTTCTAGTCTTCTTGTACTGTGCCCAATGTGTGTAGTGTATCCAAAGGAAGCGAAAGATTAGACTCTTCCCACAATGGTTTAAAAGCGTCAACAATTTCTATTCAGCTGTGATGCAGTTTACCTCAGTCAAACCCCTCCCATTGAGTTATGCATTTAGAAAAAAATACAAGCAGAGCATCATTTATCTCTCAAAAACTGTTTTCAAAAGGCCGTGCATGGAGGTGGAAAGTCAAAACTGGTCAAATGTCTATGACCTTAACATACATTTTTGTCCATTTTCATTAAAAAAAACCCTCCAAAGTTTTCACTACTGAAATTATTTAGAATGTAATTAATGATTAATTTAGGTCTATTTACATTCGTCTAATATTTATTAGATTTACTTTGGTCATTAAATAATTTACTGAATAAAAAAGACAAAAGTAAGAGTTAATCCTTGTCTTAGTTTGTAATGTGCATATAACAGTATCCAATAAATAAGCGCATGTCTTTTAACCATTTAACTCCTGAGACTTAAGCAATTCCACAGTAAAAAAAAGAAAAGGTAAAATAAGCAACAAAATGAACAAAAACTGCCAAAGTGATCAGTAAAATGAGAAAAAATTAATATTAAACGAACAAAATAATATGTAACATGAACAAAGTAACACATTAACAGAACACAATTGAAGAAAAATAACAAAACATCAACAGAAACTAATACATATTCAGAAAATGACACGAAAAAATGTTTTCCCCATGTTTTTTTGTTTTTCTTAGGAGATTTTTGTGAAATTTGTGGAACTGTTCTGTCTATTTAGGATAGTGTTTTGATCATGATTAATTGAAATTAATCAAAAGCAACCCTGTTATTCATCTCATTAAAATAGCCCTTTATATATATATATATATATATATATATATATATATATATATATATATATATATATATATATATATATATATATATATATATATATACTGTATATATGTGTGTGTGTGTATTGATTCTCATATTTTTTCCCTATTTTAAGTAAGTTTGGTAAAGTATAATTTTGTTACAGCATTGATAGATAACTTTACTTTTAATCTGACATTTTTACACAATGTTGAGTCTAATTTTGTTTTTTGTTTTTTTTTACAGGCCTTATATGCAGTGTGTATCTGCATGTAAGAGTTGTTCTTTACTTTCAGACATGTAGTTAAATGCAAAGCTTTTTCTGTCTTGACCTCCTCCAAATTCAGACTGACTCCTGTGGCCCTGAGGAGCGTCTGCTATCTCGGGTCTTGGAGATGGCCTCCTCATTGCAACACATGAGATCAAAGAGTTGAAAAAGGCAAATAGAGCTCTGAACGAGCCAAGTGGTCTCCTGGAAAACAGGAAAATAATGCAGCACCAACTCCAGCAGGACAGGGATGACCTCCTATAAAAGGTCACATACACGCTTAAGGCTGAATCCAGGGTCTGCAAAGAGACCCTGAACCTCTGAGGGGCTGCTATGAAGCTTTGCAGGTGGTGAATGGTTCAACAGGAGGAGGATTTTGAGGTTAAGACTAGCCAGCGGCATCAGGAGATCAATCTCTTCACCTCCAAGAATATGGTGGCAAAAATACATGTATTCTTAAATACTAGAACTAAAAATACTGGTACAAGTACAAACACTTACAAAACATCTATAATGTAGCAAAAGTGTGAAATTACTGGATGTGAAAGGAATTTAAAATAAATAGTAAATATAGGAAAGAATAAAGCTTTGAAGAACAAGGTTTGTATTCGATGTCTTTAAAAATCTGATTGTTTTTGTTAAATGAATGAAAATTATTAACATGAGATTTAAGAAGCAAACCGATTTTAAATATCAGGAGTAGAACAAGTTTACCCTCTTCAGGCTCCTCTTGTATGTTGTATTTTTTTTTTTTTCAGATGATGGACGGATGGATGGATGGATGGTACAGCAGATCATCTTTGTCTTAGTTATTTACTAATCCTTTTAGGTTTATTGTGGTCGAGTGATTTCAGTTGAAATCGATTAAATGTCACAAATTTTTTTCCTGGCAGTAAAAATATTTTTCCAAGAAGTACAACACTTGAGAAGTTGACCTAAGTACATTTCAACAGTATTTGGAGTTATACCTCCCATGTCTGAGAGTCTATACACAAGTGTAAGTGCTTGAATATGAAATGACCAATGAACTGTTTCTCCTCTTTTAAGTGTTTTGTCTTCAGAGTAGAGGAGCAGGTGTTCAGCAACAGTAGATTAAAGGAGCTGAAGGAGAACAATGGGGTTCTCTTACAGAAAACAGGAGGACCAAGGAGAGCAGCTGAGCATCTGTCTGTCTCCAGAGATGGGGGCTCAAGTCTCAGATTTGGACTTAAGTCACATACACAAAGACTTGAGACTCAACTTGGCTCAAGGTTTGGGACTGGAAAATAATCTTCATTTCATAAAAAATGATTGGATTTGTTATTTCAGTCATTTAACCTTTTCCAGTGCAGGGTGTAGAAAATTGATGACAGTCTGAATCCCCTCCTGTCATATAAGATACTAGATAGATAAGAAAGTACTTGATTATCATCATCCAATTGTACAATGAAATTGGTCCTCTGCATTTAACCCATCCTTTGGTGCAGTTGGGGCAAACTTGGAAGGAGCAGTGACTCCATGACACCTAAAACATTTACATATCACGCACAACATAACATGTGTGCAGCCGCTGGTATCAAAACCACTTTGACCATGGCATCTGTAAACTCACCTGGAACTGTACATTTGTTACGACATTTGGTCATAAAGCCTTCATGCAGACAGCAAACAACTGAATGCCCACTTGTATTGATTTTAACATCAGGAAATCATGCCATTTCAACTACATCCAACTTTTTGACCGCAGGTAGAACAGCACTCATCTTTGATGTGATAGCTGATGTGGCTCAATAAACAATTCAATTCTATTCAATTCAATTCATCAGGATATATATACAGGGTATGATTTATTAAAACACCAGAGGGGAGGAAAAAGCCACAGAAAGAGCTTGCATTGGATGTTATGGGTCTGTGTATGTGGTGACCATTTGATTTCTGATTTCAAAACAAGAAGTGGAAAATGGATAAAGGGCCATTTCCATCTACATTAGACCTGTAATCCAAATCCTGATTAAACACTTTATCTATCCAGAAACTCACTTTTAAGGGTTTTTATTTTTGGCTAAAACACACACCATCAATTCTTGTCAGTGACACCTGTGGCAGTAAAATTAATGTGAGTAAAAACAAAGTTATTGTATAATTATTCACATTTGAAAATCCAAAAGACTACATGTCTGGTGTGTGCTTGTTGTGTGGTGTAAATAATGTCCACTTTGACAGTTACCTCCACACTGTGCTCAAGGGCAAAAGCCCAGTGTCGCTTAGCCCCATGGGAAATATTCCTGTTCTAAACCCTGAAACAGAGTAGAGATTGTTCCCTCCATTTCCCACTCTCTCGCTCGTTATTTTCCTACCAACTCCTCATCCTTTTTTTTCCAATCTCCCTCTCATCTTTCTTGTACCTCCTGTAATTCCTGTTTTCTCTGCTGATCAGATTTTAATAGGAAGAAGCTTGCAGATGTCGGCGCTGGTTAATTAAGGCCATCTTGCTCTTCTCTCACCCCTCCCCCTTCCCTCCCTTGATCTCACATACTTGTTATTTCCTATGTGGGTGATGAGGAAACCCACAGTGTGATGAAAAGGGCAACAGGAACTATTAAAGGGACAATCTGTAAAGTTTGTCAGTGGTGTCAGTGTGTTGTTTAAAAAAAATTGCCAATTAGTTAACTTTGACTGTACAGAGTCGTAAACTCTTCTACTTTTCTTTTGGACTGGTAAGTCATGAAATAATGATCTGAGTTTTTTGTTGAGTTGCTGCTGTACACGACCTGTCAATCATTCACCTTTCCCCCAGATCCTTATCTCTCCTGTCATAACCTTTCACCCAGATTCACCTGGCCCGCACCGCACAGCTTCAAGTTGTTGTTGATCTGCAACTATTTAAGCAGTGAGACTTGCAGTTATGGGACCATTCAGTTTGTCACATCCATAACCCGGACTCGCTGCCATTTCCCTTGTCTCCGTAACTCGGACAATTCATTTCCACCATGGATTCTGGCTGATCATTCCCAGGTTATAGTTGAACTTGTTTTGTGAGTTGTATGTTGTCCAACAATTGCTTTGTGGTGAATCATCAATTATGTTGATTCTGTTTTATTTTTTGTCTACAGTATGTTTGTTCATGTCCTGTTTTATTTTGGTGAAGGGCTCTGTTCTGTTGTGTATCCATACAAAGGCCATTGTTCCTTCGCAACTTAACAGAACCCTCACCATTGCTGACCCAGACTTCCTGGAGCCCATTAAAACATACCTATCAAGAGCCCTTTCTTCAAACATACATATTCAAGACCTTCTTTTCAAGCATACATATAAAACCACTGAAGTTCTTTCAGATACTACATAGGCTAACAGAGAAGGGTTTGTCTTCTTTTGACTTCTGCATTTGTTGGATAGCAACAGAAATCCCTGTTCACCACCATCTATTGTTTCGGTCTTGTAACAACCATTCATACTTAGGCACGAGTCCTTATAGCTGCGTGTGAATGCTACATCTGTGGGAAATGTGTGAATGTACCTGAGGATGGTACATAGTCAAGGTTGCTGACTGAGTTTGTTTGAGGGACAGTTTAACACTTAATGTAAAAAAGCTTAATGGAGCTTAATGTCCAAAAACTGTGATCAATTACTAAAAAATTATGCATGGTCATATCTAATGCTGGGCTAGGCTCCAGCACCTCAAGACTTTCATGAGAATAAAGTGATTAAGAAGATTGAGGAATGTCTGAATGGGGGGAGGGGGAGTGGTGCCCGCCACAACAAACCCCACCCACCTTGTACACATTTAACCTGATTTGCTCTCTCTCATCATTGCGAGAACACATTTTTTGGTGACTGGGACCTTTGACCTACATTCACCAAAATTTAATTGAATTTATTCTGGGCCAACTCGCACCTTTCATGAAACTTTCATTGAAATTGGTCCAGTAGTTTTTTTGCGTAAAGCTGCTTACAATAAGCAAACAGACCAACCACAAAAAAATACACAAACCGAACCAAAAACAATACTCCTTTCCCCTTCAGGATAAAAAGAAGAAAATAAACCAGACCCATTATATGAGAAAGACAAAAAAAACATAACAAACCATGTGCCCTTGTACACATTTGACCTGATTTGCAATATCTCTTATCATTGCAAAAACACATTTTTGGTGACTGTTCATAATGGATTGGATTTATATAGCATTTTTTTTTTTGTTACTCAAACCACTTCACATTAGTGAGCCATTATTCATTCACTCTCACATGCGCGCTCTAGTGGTGGTAAACTACATACATAGCCACAGCTGTCCTGGGTCCAACTGACAGACACATGGCAGCCATTTTGCGCCTACGGCCCCTCTGACCACCACCAAACCCTCATACACCAGTGTGGGTGACACTGAGGGTGAAGTGTCTTACCCAAGGACACAATGAACCAAATATGACAGAGCAGGATTTCAAACCACCAACCCTTCAGTCACTGGATAACCCCCTCTACCAACTGAGCCATGGCTGCCCCACATGTTACTGTAACCTTTGACCTACATTCACTAAAATTGAATGTGATCTATTCTGGACAACATTGCACTGTTCCTGAAAATTTGGTAGAAATTGGTCCAGTAGTTTTTGCGTAAACCTGCTTACAAACAAACAAACAAACAAACATACAAGACCAACAAACAAACGGATTCAAACACAATACCCCTCTCCCCTTCAGGAGGCGGGGTAACAATGCTGTAAGATTAAAGTATGCTACTTTTTGCAACTATGGAGAGGAAAACGTTTAACATGGATAGCATCCATAATTCTGGGGATTTCATTTTGATTTCAGGAGAAGTGAAAATGGAAATGATTAAAACTATAAATGCATAATTTGGTGATCACTTTTTCAGACATTAACCTACATTAAACTGTTTTACATTACACATTTTAGACTATCTCCTCTCTGTGTTTCCCAAAACTTTGCTTAAAATATATACGAACACAAGATATCTTCAAGGGAGAATTATGATTAATAAGACAAATAACAATATTGAGGAATAATCCTTTTTATTTTTGTTTTTTATTTTGGCCATTTTTTGTTTCATAGAGGTGCTGGATAAAAAGAAACAGGTTGTAGATCCAACACTGAAGGTGCCAGATCCCGATCCAGCTGGATTCAGCTCAAATGAAGCCCTGGTAACAGAACAAACAGCTTTCATTTATGTCCAATAAAAAAAAACACTAGAACTATAGTGTGTCTACAATACATCTAGGATTTTTATTGTGAAATGGAACAGATGTGGTGGACTTACAATGCAGACGACAATGTGTGAAGCAATAAAAGCATGTCGTCACGGTTCACATATTCTTACTTTAATATCCATCGGCATAATTCATAACCTTCGCTGACGGTTTATGATAGCGGTTAATTACAGTATTAATATTTTGGTACGTTAATTTTACCCTCACTGTTTATTTGTGGAGACGTCTGCTGTTGAACTGTACTTTTACTAAGTTAAATGAATATGTCATGGCTGCTGTAAACTTCCTTTTAAAGCTACTTCATAATTCATCCCAGAACTCTACATTAACTCTTTGACATTATGCTACAAGACAGTTTTGGGCTGTCATCTATCCAAATGGCTAATGCTTGGTAATGTATAAAATGTTAATGAGGGAATGTGATATTATTCTCAGTGACCCTTCCACAGTCCTGCTTTATAATTGCCCACAGTGTAGCCCCATCAGATGCCTGTATGCATGAGTTCAACACACTTCTCAAACACATTACATATGCTCATGCATGAGGAATACAGTACATGCAAAATATCACATATGGATACAGTTCATGTGTGTACAGTATATGTGCACACAGTCATGCAGACAGGAACAGGAATGTCCTCAAAGTCTTTACATCCACATTCGCATTTTGTTTGCTTTATTTGTCAGTTCTGCTACATGTGTGCCCATACAGAGACCTGAAATGGTATTTTTCCAAAGAAATAAATAGAAAAATAAAAAAGTATATATACATATTTAAATATATGAAAAATACATAAGCTAAAAACTAAACATTTATACAATCTAAAAAGATAACAAAGATAACATAAGGCACATATGAGATAATAGACAGTAAGAACAGAGTGCAAATGTTACAATTTCACAGTGCAGTTTAAGCCACAAATCTATGTAATAACTCTGTCCAGAGTGTCTTGTGTGAAATAAACCTTCATAACTTGATATATGTTCAGGAAGACGTGACCAGAAAGTTCTGAGACAAGTCGGCCGACTGTAACAAAGTCCCAGTACGGCCTTTTAATAAAATATGTCACTTATACTATTAATAAGAAATCACATTTACTCCCAGTGAACACTTCGACTATTTGTTTTTAATGTCAGCGTTCACCAGAAGCCGAGGATCTTTGTGTCCGTCACACACGTCCTCTCAACACACACATTTGTTTGATTTTTTCGACAGTATATTACTCTCTCCGTCTTCTTTCTTGACTTCATTTTTGTTTCAGCATTTCACAGGAAACTGAAATTAAACTCGGGCACTTTTGAGCCCAGTGATGTGCAGCAAGAACCCAATAAAATCTAAATGCATTTTGATGACAACTCTCATTACTGGAAACTTCTATTGCTGTGTTTCATCTGAGATACAAAATGTAAAAGGAAAAATGAACCAATACAGAGTGAACAAATATGCACAAAATATAGCAAACTCTAATCAATTTGATTTATTTTTGCAACAAATGGGCAAATGGGTTTTGCAGTGAAAGCCTCCATGTGAAGCAGTATCCCAGTCTTTTAATCAGCAAAAGCTCATCACTGCAACTCTGTAGAGATCATTTATGTACACGCAATTAGCTTATTAGTCATTTAATGAATTCATTTACCACAATGGTAGGTTCATGTCATGCAAAGTGTGTAACCCAGTGTATTATTTCACTGCTGTGATTGTATATATATATATATATATATATATATATATATATATATATATATATATATATATATATATATATATTTTTTTTTAGTACAATTACTGTTAGGATGTTTGCATAGGTCTTGAAAGTATTAAAAAGTATGGAATTTTAAAACACACTTTTCCAGACCTTGAAAAATCTGAAATTTTGTGTGAAACTCTAAAGAAAGTATACAGTCAGTTTTTAGAGTATGCACAAAAGCATGTACATCAGTACATAAAAACAACGTAATTTGATTTCATTAACAGGTCAGTACTGGAATGATTCTAGTGAAACTTGTTTGTGTGATATCCATGCACTTTGCATATGTTTTGAAAATGTTTCTGTCAGTAAATCTTAATATATTGTACATTGTGCATTTTTACTTTTATTTACAACCACAACTGCTGAACAAAACCATCTACTGATCTAAAATATGAAATATCTGAAACATTTTACCCTATTAATACATGTAAATAATACAGTTTTTCATCCTTTCATGGTCATCAGATATGACCCATTTGGACGCTCAAAGTTCCAAAGTGAATGTGGAAACACAATATTTACTAAATGTAAAACAAAACAAGGTTGTAATGTTGGTTTTTCCTATTAAATCACAAATTTAATGATTTGTTCATTTATTAGTCATGATAAGTCATTGCATAACCATGATGATGAACTTAAATGTCACATTGATTTACTGATATTGTACTCTCATACTGTACTAAATTAAAAACTGATTTGGTTTCCTTGTGTATCCACACATACTGCTCCATGTTCGCTTTAAAGGTCTTCTTCTTTGTTGTTATAATGGTCGCGTGTTCTTTTGTTGGAATGTCCAAACATCAGTTCAGATTCTTTTCAGTCTCATTTTTACTTCTGCCAAACAGGTATTAAATTTGGGTCCCTTTGTCTGTCCGTCAGCAGGATTACGTAAAATGTTCTGAACTGATTTTGATGAAACCTTCAGGAATGATAGATAATGGGTCAAGATTATGAGCAATGAAGGTCAAAGGTCAAGGTCACACTAAAGGTCAATATCTAAAACACATCAGTTGTAATATCCCAGGATTCAGACAAGATAGAATCAACACCTATGACTCCATCACGTCACGTTTTGGCGTCGTATGATGCCATATCAACCCTTGGTGGAGGTCTGCTGTCTCTGCCTTGTTGTAAATGTGATGAATTGACTTGATCTGACAAACAATGCATAACTCAGCTGAGGGCCACCCACCCCTACAAATGAGAGTCAAATTTCCATGATCTTCTAAAAGACGCCACTTTTATACTTTTTGTGACCTCCCCAATTCATTGCCTGACCCCAGTTGTGAGCCATGTGGGTTAGGTCACCAATGCACTGGTCTTATCTTATTGTGAGTTAATCCCTTATAATGATTGTGTTTTAATATCTTATCTCCTTTGGGTATATGTAAATCTCACACTTTATTGTGTTTAACAATTTGTGAAACCCCCCTGAGAAGACTAGGGGAACACAGGAACTGTACCAACACTAAACTAAAGACCTAAACTGAATTAAAAGAATATTTCTGTAACATCCATCATCATTATCAATTCTTTTTTGTGTTGACGTAATTTTAGTTTAGTTGCACAAAAAAGTATTTCCATTGCAGTTTTGAGTGAATTACTGATTTCATTACACCCCAAAAACCACATCTTACAAGTGTGATTTTTACACATTTTTCCAAATATTTGTGCACAAGTTATATTTACCCAATTTGAGGGTCAATGGAAAAGCAGACTACTTATTAACTAGTAAAACCTATGGAACTGGATCAATGATATTGGATGATTATTATTATGTATTTCAGTCACTAGAGCCAAATACTGTACATGTTGACGTGACCAAATTGCTGCCAATGGGTCCTTACTGTACATGGTGGTAACTGCCCCCTGGTGTGTGTGTGTGTGTGTGTGTGTGTGTGTGTGTGTGTGTGTGTGTGTGTGTGTGTGTGTGTGTGTGTGTGTGTGTGTACATGAAAGGGTGACTATGAGGCTCTGTAAATCACTTTGGGCTTCATGAAGGTGTTGAAAATGTGCTGCATCAGTATAAAGCTGAACATTTATGTTCCGTTATTGATATATTTACTGAACAAGTAAAGTTTGCTTCAGTTTTCTCTGTTTCTGATATAATCACTCTCAACCTTACTCTAAGTTTCATAAATGAAATAATGCAGGGAAATGCATGATTTATAGTGAAAAAATACAGGAGATAATATTATAATAAATGGTGATTATTATTTAATAAAGTAAGGCAAGGCAAGGCAAAGTTTATTTGTATAGCACAATTCATACACAGGGCAATTCAAAATGCTTTCCAAAAGTGGCAAAGAGACAGCTTAAAACATAAAACATTCTAAAATAAAATAAACTAAAAGCCATTAAAAGTGCAAAATTAACATTAAAATCAAAGAGTGCATTCAAAAGAATGTACTCCTAAGTGGTGAAACATATCTGGGAACTGCCTCAAAAGGAACTCTTTATAGATTAAGATGAAGTTTTATTCTATAGGTACAGCCTCAGCCATAAAAAAAAGTCTGGAATTTTTATTTGGGTAAAAAGGAAGCATCCTGACTGTGATAAAATGAAATAGACAGCATGTTGGTGAACAATACCATGCTAGTGTATGTCTGGACCTGAAGCCTGACAGCTGTGTGTGTGTTTTGTGTTAGCACAGAGAGTCTCAAACCATCCATTATGCAGTGGCAATATATCCACTAATACACAGTACTTAAAGAAGAGGAACCATGAAGGTCTTGATGAAGTGGAGCGTGGGATTGACATTTCCTACCTATTACTGCACAAATCACCACCTGTATGAGTGTGTACATACGGCTCACAATAGATTAATTTATGACGTCTCATATAATCAGTGCCTTTAGAAGATTACTTGCAATTTATCACCTTTGTAGCTCAACCAGTGCACACCCAATCACTCTCACACTCGCTAACACAAACGCTATGTGAGCGCTAACATAGAACTAAAGCAGTACTGTGCAGCAGTAACACCAGACTACCGCCTCCAGACAAACACTTCTCCTGTGTCACATGCTTCCCTCAAGGTCTAGATTGTTACTTAAGTCTTACTTCAGATTTTCTTCATGCCTATTTGACGCATACCTTAGATTCTATCCTGTTTTTATACAGTGTACTCAGTTTATAATAAAGTGTTTTCATAATCCACACTGAAACATCAGTGAACTAAATTTATTTGTTTTCCTCCTATTCTCTCTAAAGGTATAACATGATGTTCATTTATACTTAAAACTGAAAGAATGGGTGATTTTAAATGAGCAATATGTGGTATTTCTACTTAAAACCCACACATCTACTGAAAATCACCTACTGATCTAAAATATTTAATACCCGTTGATCCACTAATTCTACCAATACATGTAAAATACTGATGTTAAATGTGTGGTGCGGTGGTTAGCACTTGTGCCTCACAGCAAGGAAGGACCCTGGTTCAATTCCCACACCAGACCTTTCTGTGTGGAGTTTGCATGTTCTCCCAGTGTCTGCGTGGGTTTCCTCCCACCATCCAAAGACATGCACTGATTTTTCATTGTGCGTCCTCCATGTTTATCTAACTCGGAAATACCGGAAGTAAACAAATAACGTTAGCAGCAGTAGCTTAAAAAACAAACAATCATGCAACTATTTTTCTTGGAACTTAGTTTCTCTGAATTTTTTTATTTTTTTTACCGATATTATTTTTCCTTCCCCCCACCCATTTTTTTCTCCACCCATGTCCCTTCAGGGGCTCAGTATTGTCCTATATACAAAATGTGATACAAATAAATTTGCCTTGCCTTTAACCTTTTATGCATAACAGAACAAGTCCAAATGCTAACATTTGATTGGCTGATATTTTGTAATGATATATGTAACACAGACTTGTTATGGGATCTTTTCTTTTCTTTTTCTTTTTGTAATTATATCCCACTACCACTCCATGTTATTGGCTGATTAGGGCCACACCCAGAAAAATCCCAAACACGGTTAAAAAAAAAAAAGAGAGTGTGAGGGTGGGGGTTATGCAGCTAACTACACAACACACTTATACTGTTTGATGAAAAATACAAGGAATTAACATTGAATTTCTCAGCAAAGTTCATTTAGATCAATAGATAGAAAACACGTGGATTTGATTTTTTTTTAATATTTCCATACATGTGTGTGTACAGAACGATGTGTGTCACTTTGTAAAAATTGTATTTTACTCCAGTGTGTGTGTGTTTGAGTACACATAATAGGCATGTGTAAATGAATGATGCTGACAGTTTTATTCCTTTACCGTTATTGTGTAATCTGCTATTACAGCATAATGGCCAATCATTCTGAATAGGATCTTAATGCGTGCCACTGTGTGTGCTTCAGAATGTGTGTGGGTACTATTTGAGAAAAAGCTAAATGGGAATGAAGACTCTAAATTGCCTTTGCAGTTCAGGCTCAGCTGTTCAGCCTGGTTATGATTAGTACACCGATGCGCCGCTCATAAAATGATCTCGAACATGACACAGTGAATCTGTTATGTTTGTCTGTTTCTTTAAGATATACGCTGTTAAGTAATTGCTCGCTCAAATGTTAGTGCAGATCGACATGCATATTTATATTGATACTGTGGCCGCGTGACTGCAGGACTTTAAATCAGTTGCGTTCGTCTGGCTGTGATGAGGGAAGTATTTTTGTCAATGTGAAATATCTGCTACTTGGAAAATGAGACATCTGAAGTGTAATTTCCTGCAGTAATCACTATGATACATAACTACTTAAGGAGTCATTAACTATGATTAATAATGGATTCATTAGCAAATGTTTTAATAATAACACACTCGCACGCAAAATGAACATGTCCACATAGGGCGAGGTAAAATTATTCTAATTATATTCTAATTCTGAGTTTTGATGTTCAATTCTGACTTGAGTTTGACCTCAGTTGAATCCTCTGGCCAACGCTCATGTTCTTCCTTTCAGTTATTAAACATTTTCCTCTGTTAATACTCAAACTATTGAGACTGAGGTGAATTAAAAAAAACAAAAGAAAGCAAGACTCATACATACTGAGAGCCCGTCATATTTAATTACCTGGTGCAGCTTTTGTTTGTCAGTTGCCACATCTGCTGAAAAATAATAATATTCAATATTGCTTTAAACCACCTGTTGGGAAAAGCCTGTGTTTTGACTCCACTGACATGTATAACATAATTAAAAATCCCCATCTTGACACTGTTCAGAACTCGCTTTACTTTGATGGAATAAATAAAATGTAGAGTTTAACCCCTTATTGTATAAATTTATTCACAATTGTATTAAAAAAAATCTAATATTGGAGATAATGATAATTTAAATATAGTATATACACATTTCTACAATTACTGACATTAGGTGTAATAGTCATAATTACCCTAATAGTGATTAATGTAGGTTATTCCAGGTATGGACATCAAAACTGTGTTCTGACCTGTGACCCTGAGTGACCTTAAAAGGTCAAATTCAAGGACATGCATAGACATGATAACATCAGCTGGATTGAAGCCAAAATAAGCTGCAGTACGTGGGTGGGCGGGGTTTGTTGTGTCTGACCATAGACAGTATATGAAAATAGACAAAGCTTCCATTCAGCGACACATTGGTTTTTGGGGAGTTGAAGTGAAGCTCGGTGGGTTGTTCTCATCGTCAGCATCTTAATAGCATCACACATTTTCATCAGGCCCAGAAACTACAAAAATGGATTCAGAGGTGGAGCTGAGAGCTGGGGGTGATTGATGGACACCCAACAAACTCTGTGCTGCCTGTGGTGAAGGTATATACTATACATACATATATATATATATATATATATATATATATATATATATATATATAAAATGTTCCCCTCGCCCCACGTGGGCGCTGTCTCCTTCAGACTCAGGTCCTGGGACAATGGCTCCAGCAGATACCAGGAACAACATCAGAGATCTCTGTACAAAAGAGCGCATTGCTAGGAACAGCTAAGATCCTGCGCAGAACCCTCAGGCTCCCAGGCCTCTGGTAGAGGACCCGAGTCTGAAGGAGACACAGCCCAGGTGGGGCGAGAGGAACATTTATATATATATATATATATATATATATATAGATATGTGTGTGTGTATATGTATAATAAAATGAGCTAACCTGGTAAACAGACCAAAGCTAAAGTGTAATGTTATCCAGTGAGAAACCAAAGTAGCTACTCTCCTGCCTTCCTGGCCAATATAGCTGCAGAACATTTTAAATCAGTAAATGATAAAAAAATAAAATAAAATGCAGTGATCCTCTGGTTGGGGCCAAGCTAGGACTGGGTCTGAGACACGGTTCGCCTTTGTGTTCCTAAATACATTTATTTCTGCTGTGAACGTGGCCTTTTCAACATGTGAGTCTATGAGGATTGTCTCCTTTTTGGATCCAGCTCCTAGTGGAGGACCAGTGAACTACAATTATTGTCACTTCTGGGTTTGCTTCTCTTCTGTCCACCAGAATTTGCCACTTGAACCTGACACAACTTGTTTATATATATATTTTTTCTTTTTCTGTTCATCTTCCTCACAGTACAGTCTGTCTGACAGACACACGTCTTCTTAAATCATCACATATTCATAAACCTTTCAGTGACTGACAGACCTGTGCCAAACAAACCATTAAAGGAAGTAGCTTGTGCTTCAGCTGTGTATTCAGTCTAGAAGAGTCAGATTTGTGTGGTAATGTAGCTATGTTGTCTTTGAGAATTTGGCTGCTTTGGCAGAATCACAAAGTTATGTTTTATTTTTCTATTGCATCACCTTTTTTATTGCCACTGCTTACTCTTTTCAGGTAATGATTTGCTAACTTGACCACTGCTGCTCTCTCTCCCTTGTTCACTGAATGGAGAGTTGTGTTTGCATCCAGAAATGTTCAGAAGAATATAAAAATGCATTTACCTTGTGAGATAAACAAGCTAAATATCAAAACATATTGAAGGAGCAAAGATAAAACTGACATTTAGACAGTCCACGATGAAGTGTACATTTCTATTCATTAGAGATGCACCGAACCCAAGATTCAGTTTCTGAATCTTGGCCTTTAAGGCAGAGTTCAGATTTGGTCGAATCCTAAAGCGGCAACTGAACCGAATCTTTATTTTTTATTCGAATTCTACTGCACGTAAATGTAACGTTATTACGTTGTTAATATTTAATAGAAGATAACTTCCATCCATTATGCTAGCAGTAGAAATCAAAGATGGAAGCAGTCAACAGAAAGAGGTCTTATTCTTTTAGCAATAACTTTTTCTTTGTTCTTTGGTGAACACTGTACACTGAATCATTTTAAGTGAATCATTTCAGTGATGTTGTCTGAGTGTGACTATATTCAAATAAAACAAAGTAATGGTAGTTTTTGCCTATGTTTTATTTTAATGTTAAGAAAAGGAAATAAATGTGCAATGGTTTTTACTGCATTATAATGTAATAGCTGATGATCAGATTGGGATTGGGATTCGGTTTCGGATTTGGACAAATTTTTTGGATTTGGGATTCGGTACATCTCTACTATTCATCCTCCTCTTCTACATTTCTTGTACTTTCCTGCTTCATCATCCTTGCCCTACCAAGTCAAAGTCCCCTTTTTTTGTTTTTCTTTTCCCTGTCCTCCATCTTCATCTTTAACGCCCCCCCAAGTGTAAATTAACAACTGTGCAGTAGAATGAGAAACACAAAGAGCAACAGAGAAAAGAAAAAAAGGCAGAGGATGGGTGTCACTGACGCAGCGACACAGATTTTTCCGTACAGTCGTTCTATTTTTATTTAGTGTTTCTCTTTTGTCTCTTTCATTTTTGTTTCACTTCAAATAAATTCCTGAAAGCTCCTACATTTATACGCTCATCACGCCAACTCCCTCATGAGCGTTTCTGTACTGTATATGTGCTTAATCATGTAGAATTTGAGGTCAGATAGGTGTAAAAGTGCATTTTCTGATGGTAAAAGAAAGAAGAAGAAGAAAAAAAAAAAGGAGTGGAGAGATTTTTCCCTTCATGCTCTCTCCCCTTGACGTTGAGATGCTCCAGAAGATAACAGGGTCAGGGATGAAGGGATGTACAGTTAGAGGACGAGAATGATGAAGAGCAGAACGATGGAGGAGAGGAGAGGAGACAAACAGAGGGTGACACAACATCGAGAGAGTGACATTGTGTTTTACCGCACGAGAGCATATGAAAGTGTGTTTGTGTACGTTCATGTTAGTGTGTACGGCCCTGCATGTGTTATTACATACACTATACCTGAATGTACACTGCATATATAGGCTATATGTGTGTGTGTGTGTGTGTGTGTGTGTGCCTGACAGTGTTTTTATAAATTACTGTGGTCAGCAGTGTGGAATGACCAGTGCATGTGTCTATTCGTGAAGATTTTCTGTTTATGTGTTTATATTTGGATTGTAGTGTGCATGTGTTTTCTGTGTGCGCATGTGTTTGGTAGAAGTGAGTGCTTGTGCGTGTTTTCCTCTGAGTTATTTTTAATGTAGCAGGAGCTGGAGTTCCACTACAAGTAGGTCACAAGGCACACAACAATGTACATGTATTTAGGTACACGTGTATATACCCTGTTAGCGTATGATGTCACCAGATAAAGGTACAAGTACAGACATATTAACTAGTATTTGCAAACACTGATTATCCGTCAACATCTACTGGTTCATTGTTAGTTCTTACACGCTTATAATTCAGTGCAGTAGTTATATTTTAGTTGTAATATTGAATATATTAAAGCTCAGTCATAACACAGACACAGTGAGGAGACACTGTCATACCTAAATAATAATTAGGACAGTCATTTCCAACTTTCTGGTGAAATTTGTGACGTTAAAATCAGAGCTTTTTTTTAAATGATATAATAGTTTGCTGTACTATGTTGCGATTTGTTCGAATTGCAACCCATTCTAAGCCATTAACCTCATCTGCTAAGCTATTTTTACGCTTAAATTTATTAAATATTTATGATATTAACATTTTTCAAACTTGTGTTTTTATGTACACAATTCAGTGTAATCAAAGTACCCTTCCTGAACATTTCCTTTTGTATTTTACAACCAATTCTACAGTCCATAAATATAACACTCGTCAAAATCAACATTTCCATATGCCGAAATGTATCATAGCAAGGGCACAGTTGAGTGTTCGATATAGAGGGTGTAAACTGTGGAACCAATTTTCTCATGTTGTTGGAGTTATTTTTTAAGAAATCATTAAGGAAATCAATTATGTCATCTCATTGATATATATATATATATATATATATATATATATATTTTTTTTTTTTTTTTTTTTTTTGAATTACGAATTCTGTGTCTATTTTTTTTGCCTTTTTGCCTCTCCCTGCACTTTAATTGTATTTATTGCTGTATTGTTTTTTATCTTTGTTTTGTGTTTGCTCAATAAGTAAATAAATAAATGTTCACACTTTCGCTCTTTGCTTCCTGTCACCGCTGTCTTCACCTGTATATAAGTTTTTCCCTTTTTATCTGTCCAGTGCGAATTTGTCAGCCCTGTTAGCGACTTATGAGCATTATTCTAATCTTTGGTTGTTCGGTGTTCGACTCGGTTCTGTTTTTTTTCCATTTGTGTATTTGCCCCTGTCTGTCTCGGCTGGATTTGTGTGTGTGATCTCTAGCCTGCTTTTCCTCTGGTGGTGTCTCATCGTCTTTCGGACCCTGGACCTGACCTTTCTACTGGACCTGAGTATGATGTATCATACTCAGGTCCAGTATCTGAACCCCACCCCCTTCACGCACATTTTACCTGATTTGCCCTATCTGTGATAAAACACATTTTTGGTGACTGTGACCTTTGACCTACATTCACTAAAATGTCGTGAAATCTATTCTGGACCACCTCTTACCTTTCCTAAAAATGTAATGGAAATTTCTTCAATAATTTTTGTGTAAAGTTGCTGACAGACAGACAGACAAAACACACGGCCCTTTTTAAAAGAGAGAAAAGACAAAAATGAAGTAAAAGGGGAAAAATCATGGATAGTTTTGTCCACTCTCATGTGAAGAGGTTCAGCTTTTTATAATATACAAATATATTCTGCTTCTCTGTCAGTGCAAAAAAAAAAATTTTACTTTTACCATCTTTGCAAAAAGCCAAAATGTCTTCTGTTGCAGTTCTTGATGTTTGTATTCACTGAGGTCAAAAAAGGGACAGCTGGTGTAATGGGGCAATGTTTGAAATAATTAAAGAGTGAATATACATTAAAAATAGGACAAAAAGGAACATACATACTTATTTACACTACTGAAGAAAGTGTACATCTGCCAGAAAATGTAAATCCTCTGGAGACCCAGCAACTTTTGTTTCACTCACACACACACACACACACACACACACACACACACACACACACACACACAAGAACTTGCCATAAAAATGTATTTGAAAAAAAACCAAACATACTTGGTCATTATCCTCTTTCCAATCAAGATAATTATTTAATCCAGAAACATCCAAAACTTTCCTGGGTTTCAAAAGAATATACAGAACTATAAAACCAAATATGAGTTCAATTTGCTCCATGACCAAGAACATTTTTACAATTTATTCATCTTACAAATCAATTTTCCTCATTGGAATTAACTGGAATATAATTAATCTGTTCCTGTTCCTAAAAATCACCCAAAAAATACAGATCTGGACCATTGCCAAGAAGAGGAGGAGGAGGAGGAGGTAGAGGAGGATTACTGTTTGTTCTATTAAAACATCAGGTACAACTATTTCTGGCATTTTCTCTGTCACTTCACCTCATTGGGACTTTTTGGCCTTACAGTAGTTTCTTCAATGTCAGCATTTGCAGGTAGTTTCATTATCTATTAGTTTCATCCACTAATCCTATCACTTCATGTAAATAATGGGTATAACATACAGTACAATTTGTTATCTTTCCATGATCATTGGATATGACCCATTTGGATGTTCAGAGGTTCTGTAGTTACCATGGAAACACCATTATCTTCTATAACATTGATTCACCAGTGGTACATGTCAGCTTACTTTTGTTTCTACAGGGAATGACTCTGCCAAGGAACAATGGAGGTTATTTTTTCACCAGGGTGTGTCTGTTTGTCTGTTTGTCTGTCTGTTAGCAAAAAGTTCTGGACAGATTTCATGAAAATGTTGCTATTGACACAAGATACAAATGATTAAATTTTACTGATTTGTTTGGGTTTCAGTGAATGTTGAAAATCAAACCTGCCTTGTTGTGTTTCTGGAATGAGTTTTAATTTGCTTTAGTCATATACAGGGAATAACTGTAATCATTAAAATTACTGTATGTCCCTACTTTCAAAAGTCATACGAGCTGCTTTTATAAATATTTTCCTAACTTTTAAGTTTCCTTGTGTAGTATTTCTCTTTAAAGTCTATATTTAATTCATGTCCACATGTATTAATGTAAGGAATGAAAAAATATTTTTCGGATTTGTGTTTTTATTGTTTAATTTATGTAATTTATGTATGTTCTGCCTCCACTTGCCCTCCACATTTCATTGTATGGACGGTCATTGTTTTACAAGCTCTTCCTTCTGGCTAACATCATCACAATAAGGAACGTTCAAGCTAGGTTTATTAGCTCAGTGCTCCACATTAATAAAGTGTATTAATTAGAAATTATGTCTGTATTTGGAGAAGAGTTATGTAATCATGTCTAATATGCCATAGTGGTTGTTTGGGAGTCAATTTGTTGTAGTTGATATTCCTAAATTGCATACTTCAGCAACATTTGTGATACTTTAAGCTAAAGCTAATTATGCTAACTCTTTTATAGCACTACAAGCCATGACTGACCCATCACAATACATTTTCTGTATATTCAGAATAAACCAGCACCAGCAGTTACTGAAGACTCGTCCTTTCTTCCACCTGTGGGACACAATGAAATAATATATATTTAAAAAAAAAAACTACACAATGCAGACAAACATTACATTATACACACTGGCTACTTTTACTTATTATTGTTTTATTATAATGTTTTGTTTATTTTATTCATTTGGAGTGTTAATTAAGTTGATGATGGGACCCTTATGAAAGAAAAATATATGGCAATACATTGAAAAATGTAATGCATTATATAAAAAAAATATTGCCATATGGAAAAGTAGTGCATATATTATCCAATATACTGCAATATATGATTTGATCATATATTGATAAATATAAAACAAAACTGCCCTATATACCTGGCCTGACAGTTTTAGTGAAGCTCAACTTCTTTCCACATATATTGTGAAGTACTAAATATATTGTATAATTACATACATTTAGTCATACATTTCACTTTCAATTGGAGTCAGTTTGTCTGTTTGTTTGTCTGTCTGTTTGCCAGCAAGATTATGCAAAAACATTCTGAACAGACTTTGATTAAACTTTCAGGAATGATAAATAATAGGTTAAGGGAGAACCCATTAGATTATGAGCAATGAAGGTCAAAGGTCACACTAAAAGTCAATAGCTAAAACACATCAGTGGCAATATCTAAGGATTCAGACAACATAGAATCTGGTGGGTTTTTTTTTTTTTTTTTTTCATTCAGACATCAGATGGCTCAACACCTATGACTCCATCATGTCACGTGTGAATGAAAAATCAAGCCTTGGTGGAGTGTCTGCTGCTTTATTTGTATTTACACCTGCTTATATATTTGTCATCTTTTAAAGTGCAAACTAAACTAAACTGAACTAAAGGTCTAGTTTCTTTGAACATTTTGAACTTTCTCTGGTCTCATATGTGAAGTGATTATATAAATGTATGTGTATGAAGTTAAATGTGTATTCCCATTTATCTGCATCATATACAGTACAGTATGTGACATAATGTTATTACAGCAGCAGCTTTTGCTTGTGGACACTATTTGCTCTGACTGACCAACTGTTACTGCCACTGCCTACAGGTCACCCACTGGTTAAAACGCTGGCAATAGATGATAGACTTTACTCCCCCTCCGTCTCCCACCTCATCTAATTTGTCTGTCCCAGTTTGTCCATGTATCTTTCTGTGCTTCTCCACTTGCCTTCCTCTGCTCCTCCTCTCTAACCACTTGCCAACAGCTTGTATACTACACTTGAATGACTTTGCAAGCTGCCCAATCCATATTTCAGTGTAAAAAGATATACGTGATAGTTGGGCGTGAGATAGGAACAGACAGAACATGTTCCAATAACATGAAAGCCATGGTCGACGGATGTCAGAAAAGGGAAAAAAAAAAAAAAAAATGAAAGCCTTTTCTCTATGCTCTCTGAAGTTCAGGCACAAAGCTGCGTTCTCATGCAAAGTTTAAAAGTTTGTACAACGTTCTAGAAGGACTTTGTTGTAAGGATGCAGTGATGTTTAAAATAACAAAAAGGAGTTTAATGTCTTTTTTTTTTTGTAAAAGAACATATGGTTTAAATTTGGTTTGGCCTAAATTAATATTGCATGGCCATGTTTACAAAAGTCAATGTAAAACTCACAGAGATGTATTATGACACACTTCATATCTGTCAAATTACACTTTAAAGTAGGACGTACAAAGGTGCGCTTTCATTTAAAGATTTAGTTTTTTGGTTTTCTACACTCTACCTGGTCTACTACTGTGTTTAAGAGAAACATGTTTGTTTTTTTTTGTTTTTTTGCCACATAACGTATTTACAATTTTTATTAAGATTTATTTAGTAGATTCTCTTTGGTTGTTCAGTATTCACACTTGAATCTTTTTATCTGTCTCTGCATGTTTTATATATTTAGCTGCTGTAAACACTGGAATTTCCCCCCATGCTGCCATCAATACAATCATATCTCATCTTATCTTACGTTACCTTATCTTCTCTTATACGTTATTGTATCCCATCTTACATTATCATCTTATATTTACATTTTATTAATCTTATCGTATCGTATCGTATCGTATCGTATCGTATCGTATCGTATCGTATCGTATCGTATCGTATCGTATCGTATCGTATCGTATCGTATCGTATCGCATTGTATCGTATCGTATCGTATCGTATGGTATGGTATGGTATGGTATGGTATGGTATGGTATGGTATGGTATGGTATGGTATGATATGGTATGGTATGGTATGGTATGGTATGGTATGGTATGGTATGGTATGGTATGGTATGGTATGGTATCATATCTCATCTAACATGAAGTGTCACCTTAGGCAATTAAAAGACATTTTGGTCGACATCCACGTCACAACAGGTTTGAAGAATATCTTTGCTCTTCTTCATAAATCCTTCTTATTTTTTTGTCATAAAACAATTCTATTGGTCAGTCCCCACATTGTCCTGATGGTTTTAGTAATGCAGTGTTATAAATAACCTGTGTCTATATCTCTTAAATCCATTCATTCATATAAAACATCAGTAATTTTTCCATTTTCTTGGAAAATAACAGTTTTGGACATACAAGGTTTTTTACCCAACAGCGACAACATGTAGGTTAAATACCCTACAGGCGATCACTGATGCATGACCAGCTATTTGAGTTCAATGATTCAGAATTAATACAGATCAGTATATACGTAGGACACAACACTTCTGCAAAACCTGAACTATACTGTATGTTAAAGCTGCTTAAGGGTTATTTATTGGAGTGTTATCTACCAGAGAACGGTCCAGTCACATGACCTGAATAAAGCTGAACTGTTGTAGGATGAACTGGATCATAAGGTCAGATAAGGACCGTCCAACTGGTCAAAACACCTTTGGCAAGTTTTACAACTATTTCAACTGGTTACTTAGAGAAACACACTCCAGATTTTTTTCACTAACCTTTTCAGGCCCAGCAAATGCATGTGTGTCCTCTGTAGGTAACTAAGGTTTGACTATTTTATTTCAGGGTTATTCAGCCTGTTGTCCAGTCTAGAGGACATCAATCTGTTTCGAATTCATCAGTAAAACCTTTTCCTTGTGTAAAAAGATGTTTTATGTGTACAAGTCAAATAGATGTTATATTCATCCAGATATTGTGTTTTCAAAAAACTAACATGACATGACATTTTTTTAAATTTTTAACTCCCTAATGGGGACTTAGTACATGTCTTATTTATATCATTGCTGTTACACAGACAGAAACATAAGTCCATTTTTAGTCTTAGTCAGTCTTAGGATGGATCATCATCATCATCAGCTCAGTCTCAGTTTTTTGTTTTAAATGTTTTTTTTTTCCTCGTTCATTTGATATTATAAATAGAACTGGAATAACGTTGGGGAGAAAAAAAAAAAGCTATAACAGTTACTGGCTTAATGTTTTTTTTCTTTTCCTTAATGAAAATATTATCTTTGTGTCTTGCCATAAAAATGCCATAAACATAGTTGATGGATGTACTGTATGAATTAGTCCCACTGTCCATTGCAAAGCACATTCTTATAAAAAAAAAAAAAATGATGGAAAAGAAAATGTTTCTGGATAAAAAGAAAATTACGCAGCATGCTGTTTCCTAGAAGAAAAAGGCGACAAAAACATAAATTACAACACCTTTCCTGGTGTCAGGAGTATAAAGTAGATCTGCTTTTGTACCAATATCTGTACATTTCTTTGGTCAATATAAATGGTCATACTGTTAGATAACCTTATCTGTTGGACATAAATAAAGGAAACTGCATACACCTTTAAACATGTTAAATGAATGGTTGTTTCCAAGCTGCAATTCTTTTTTTTTAACACCAAATAAAAAGGAGAAAAGAGCTCTGAAACCTCCTGACATTAACAAGATTGGACCAAATACATACAGTTTTAATAGATGAATACATTTAAAGCCTCACACCTGCCTATAATAGGATTTGTAATTGCATTTATGACATTGTAAGGTGCAATAATTGGACTGAATAACTGTAATTGAAAACCAGAAGTGGAAGTAACTAAGTACAAGTACTTCCTTTACTGTACTATCTATGAGTATTTATTTTTCTGGCAACTTTTTACTTTTACTCCCTACATTTTTGTATAAATATCTGTACTGCATACTCTTTGCATTCTCAGAATAGACTCATTACTTTTTGAACCTAGATAAATGTGATAATATGAAAAATAAGTTGTGACTTGAATTTAGACTTTTTATCTAATAATTATACATTTATTACCTCATAATTTTGACTTTTAAAAAAATATCTATACTTTGATTCATAATTTTGACTTTTTATCTCTTAATACTGATGTTTTTCTCATAAAACAGAATTTTTTATGTCATAATTCTGTATTCTCTGTCATAATTTTCACTTTTTTATCTCATGATTTTGATATTTTTAACTTATGCTTTTTTAAAATCTCCTTTTTATGACTTTTGAATTTCTCCTAAATGTTCTGTATATACCCACAAAACTGAATACTATGACCCAATAAAACTTAGTAATTCACCTTTATTTTTGGATACTTTTGAAACTTTTCCATTTTTTTCATCAGTATTTCATCTGTAGCTAAAAAATTAATTTAAAAAAATCCACTTTTACTTTTTAATTTATTGCAAATCAGAAGTAATACTTCAGTAAAGGAGTTGAATCAGAGTATTTTTTCACACAACTACTTACGTACAGAATGTGAGTACTTTTATCACCTTTGTTGAAAACACTAGTAAAATACAGCAGAAAAAACACTGCACTTTATAATTTTTTTTATTGCACATGTAAGTGATATCTGTATATTTTGCAGCAATGACAGTTTTATGGATGTGGGATGATAACAACAGCTCCTCTGTGGCAGGTAATCGAGAGTCATGACAAGTGTGGAGTCGTGAACTTGACCACTGATGAGGGAATTAAAGACAGGCTTCACTTAAGCTGGGTTTTGTGGCGGTAATCCCCACCAACTGCCACAGAGTTACAGACAGGAAGCGATTAGAACTGAACTGATATTACAACATGAGCAACACAATAGAAAGCTGTTGTTTTTTATTATTATAAAACTATTTTACTGCTTGGTGCGTTGTGCTACGGTACATAATTCCCCATTAAGAAATCTTTCCCTTGGTTATAGGAATGTAATTATGTACATGTATTATATAATTATGCATTTCTTATCTTAGAATTTTTTTACCTCGTAAGTATGACTATGATTTAGACTGTCCTCGTAATTTTTACTTTGTGCCTCATTATTATGACTTTTACCTTATAATGGGGAATTTTTATGTCATAATTTATATATTTTTAATTTCATAATTAGGACTTTTTTTATCACAATTTTGACTTTTTACCTCATCATTATGTCAGGGGTGAGGTGAAAGGAGGACTCCATTGCACAGTACTGAAGGGCAAAATAATTTAATAACAAAACAACAACATAAAGACAAGACAAACACAACCTGGGAGTGGACGGCCAGAGTCCGTGGTGATGATGAGTGTCCGGGTTATGGTGATTGGGGAGATGGAAGCAAAAGTCCGGGTTATGGAGGTGACATGTCTGAATGGTCCTGCACTGGCAGCTACAAGCCTTACTGCTTATATAGCCACCGATTAGGAACGGCTTGCAGCTGCGCAGTGCAGGACCAGGTGAGTGTGGAGATTGGGGGAAAGGTCACTGGAGCGGAGGTCATGACAGTACCCCCCCCCTAAGGGGCGGCTCCTGAAGCCCCTAAAAAACAAAAAAAAACACAAACCCCCCCCCCCGTTGTCCAGAGCTCAAAAATAAAAACATTTTTAAGTAGTATTTCTCCGAACAGGGCGGCATGGTAACCTCCTGGTCGGAGTACCCTCTGGGCAGAGCGGTGTGGCATCCTTCTGGGCAGGGCGGTGTGGAAACCCCCTGGGCGGAGTACCCTCTGGGCGGAGCGGTGTGGAATCCCTTCTGAGCAGGGCGGTGTGGAAACGCCCTGGCGGAGTACCCTCTGGGCAGAGCGGTGTGGCATCCTTCTGGGCAGGGCGGTGTGGAAACCCCCTGGGCGGAGTACCCTCTGGGCAGAGCGGTGTGGAATCCCTTCTGGGCAGGGCGGTGTGGAAACCCCCTGGCGGAGTACCCTCTGGGCAGAGCGGTGTGGCATCCTTCTGGGCAGTGCGGTGTGGAAACCCCCTGGGCAGAGTACCCTCTGGGCAGAGCGGTGTGGAATCCCTTCTGGGCAGGGCGGTGTGGAAACCCCCTGGCGGAGTACCCTCTGGGCAGAGCGGTGTGGCATCCTTCTGGGCAGGGCGGTGTGGAAACCCCCTGGGCGGAGTTCCCTCTGGGCAGAGCGGTGTGGAATCCCTTCTGGGCAGGGCGGTGTGGAAACCCCCTGGCGGAGTACCCTCTGGGCAGCGCGGTGTGGCATCCTTCTGGGCAGGGCGGTGTGGAAACCCCCTGGGCGGAGTACCCTCTGGGCAGAGCGGTGTGGCATCCCTCTGGGCAGGGCGGTGTGGAAACCCCCTGAGTAGGGCGGCGTTGAACCCTTCCGGGCGGAAGACCCTCAGGACTGAGTGGCCTGAGAGGTCTGGGTTGGTAGCAGGAGCAACTGAACTGGTCTGACTGAGGACCAAGGAGACTGATTGGTGGGGTCACCACGGACTCTGGCTGAGACAGGAACAAGACAAAACGAAGAAACGGGCAACAGGCAGGGACAGGAAACAGGCAGGCAGAAACGAACAACAAGCAAGGACAGGGGACAGAAGCCAGCGACGGGCAACAGGCAGGGACAAGGGACGGAAACCAGCAACGGGCAACAGGCAGGGACAGGGGACAGAAGCCAACCACGGGCAACAGGCAGGGACAGGGGACAGAAGCCAACCACGGGCAACAGGCAGGGACAGGGGACAGAAGCCAACCACGGGCAACAGGCAGGGACAGGGGACAGAAGCCAACCACGGGCAACAGGCAGGGACAGAGGACAGAAGCCAACCACGGGCAACAGGCAGGGACAGGGGACAGAAGCGAGCAACGGGCAAGAGTCAGGGACAGGGACAGACAGAAAAGACCAACGACAGACCAAGACCGATGAAAAGACACAACGCCAGAAGACAAGACAAAACGCCAGAAGACAAGACACAACGCCAGAAGACAAGACACAACGCCAGAAGACAAGACACAACGCCAGAAGACAAGACACAACGCCAGAAGACAAGACACAACGCCAGAAGACAAGACACAACGCCAGAAGACAAGACACAACGCCAGAAGACAAGACAAAAAGCCAGAAGACAAGACAAAAAGCCAGAAGACAAGACAAAAAGCCAGAAGACAAGACAAAAAGCCAGAAGACAAGACAAAAAGCCAGAAACTCGGAACGCTAGCCAGAAACTCGGAACGCTAGCCAGAAACTCGGAACGCTAGCCAGAAACTCGGAACGCTAGCCAGAAACTCGGAACGCTAGCCAGAAACTCGGAACGCTAGCCAGAAACTCGGAACGCTAGCCAGAAACTCGGAACGCTAGCCAGAAACTCGGAACGCTAGCCAGAAACTCGGAACGCTAGCCAGAAACTCGGAACGCTAGCCAGAAACTCGGAACGCTAGCCAGAAACTCGGAACGCTAGCCAAAAACACGGAACGCTAGCCAAAAACACGGAACGCTAGCCAAAAACACGGAACGCTAGCCAAAAACACGGAACGCTAGCCAAAAACACGGAACGCTAGCCAAAAACACGGAACGCTAGCCAAAAACACGGAACGCTAGCCAAAAACACGGAACGCTAGCCAAAAACACAGAACGCTAGCCAAAAACACAGAACGCTAGCCAAAAACACAGAACGCACGGGCAGGGACACAACTAGCTGGGAAATACACAGAACGCTAATCCAGAAACACAGAACACTAGGCAGGAAAACACAGAACGGGACAGAGACACAGACCGCTTAAGCCAGCGACACACAACGCTAGGAAGCGACACACAACGCTAGGAAGCGACACACAACGCTAGGAAGCGACACACAACGCTAGGAAGCGACACACAACGCTAAGAAGCGACACACAACGCTAGGAAGCGACACACAACGCTAGGAAGCGACACAGAACGCTAGGAAGCGACACACAACGCTACAAAGCGACACAGAACGCTACAAAGCGACACAGAACGCTACAAAGCGACACAGAACGCTAGAAAGCGACACAGAATGCTAGGAAGGATATACAGGACGCTAGGAAGGATATACAGGACGCTGGGCAGATAAACTGAATGTTGGGGCAGGGAAACATAACTAACTGGGAAATACACAGACAGGGACAGAACGCAAGACTGGACAGACTTTAGACAGAACAAAACGGGGAAAACTAAAAACAAAAAGGGTCCCTTCAGCACTGGCGGAGTCCAGATGGTGGCAGGACCATTCTGTCACGGATCGGGGTGAGGTGAAAGGAGGACTCCATTGCACAGTACTGAAGGGCAAAATAATTTAATAACAAAACAACAACATAAAGACAAGACAAACACAACCTGGGAGTGGACGGCCAGAGTCCGTGGTGATGATGAGTGTCCGGGTTATGGTGATTGGGGAGATAGAAGCGATAGTCCGGGTTATGGGGGTGACATATCTGAATGGTCCTGCACTGGCAGCTACAAGCCTTACTGCTTATATAGCCACCGATTAGGAACGGCTTGCAGCTGCGCAGTGCAGGACCAGGTGAGTGTGGAGATTGGGGGAAAGGTCACTGGAGCGGAGGTCATGACACATTATGACTTTTATCTAATATTTCTTTTATAATTAAGACTATTTTCCTTATCATTTTAACTTTTTATGTCATAATTTGTACTTTTTATCTCATAATATTAACATTTTCCTGATAATTCTGAGTTTTTATGTTATAATTTGGACTTTTTATCTTACAATTTCTTAGCTCACAGTTATAACTTGTAATAATTAGAACTAGTAGTTTTGGCTTTTAATCTCATTATGACTTTTATTCTGATAATTTTGATATTTTACTTCATAATTTTAATTATTTTTTAATCACATGAATTTAGATTTTTTTTACTTAGGTTTGAATTTTTATTTTACAAATATGACTTTTAATCTCAGAAATTTTACTTTTTATGTCAGAATTTTTGGATTTGTATCTCATTATTGTGAATTTATCTTAAAATGTATTATACTTATTTGTATTTATCTGTTTATATTAATCTCATTATGATTTTTCTTATTTTCTTATAATTGTTTTATGTCATAATTAATTCTTTTATCTCCTAATTAGAACTTATTATCTCATAATTAGACATTGTTATCATAACTGAGACTTTTTACCTCATAGGTATGGACTATTTATCTCAGAATTTTGACATTTTATCTCAAAATTTAGAATATTTACCTCATCATTATGTCTTTTATCTTATAATTATATCATTATTATGATTTTTTTCTCATCCCTTTAACTTTTTATGTCATAATTTTTACTTTTAAACTCATCATATTAACTTGTTTTCCTGATAATTATGAGTTTTTACCTAATAATTTTGACTTTTTATCTTACAATTTCCTATCTCACAGTTATAACTTGTAATAATTATAACTGGTAGTTTTGGCTTTTTATCTCATTATGACTTTTATTATGATAATTTTGACTTTTTATTTCATAATTTAGATTTTTTTATCTCATTAATTACTTCTTTTATCATAATTTAGATTTTTTTTTACTTAGGTTTGAATTTTTATTTTACAAATATGACTTTTTATCTCAGAAATGTTACTTTTTATGTTAGAATTTTTGGATTTGTATCTCATTATTGTGAATTTATCTTATAATTTATTATACTCACAATTCTAACTTCATCTCATTATGATTTTTCTTCTTAAAATATTTAAAAAAAATTTTTTTTCTCATAATTAGAACTTATTATCTCCTCATTAGACATTCTTATCATAACTTAGACTTCTTACCTCATATATATGGATATTTAATCTCATACTTATAACTTACTGTGAGGATTTGTCTTTTCTTCAGTGGCAAAAATGGTCTTTCTATATATAGAATACTCAGATGTGTGAGAAAGTCTGCTCCTTTGGCCAGGGGGAAATAATTCTTAGCAGGGACACGTACCTTGGCACAACACCAGTCAGTCAGCTATGTTTTTTGGAAGTGTGATCAGCGAGGGGAGGTCACTCTAAACTCACTCTGTGGTCCTGGGACTTGTCGGTGCGCACTCTTGTGTTGGTGTTAATTTCCGGTGTGTGTGTGTGAGAAGGAAACACATTCAGAGAGTAAAGGAGAGTGGAGGAGACAGGGACTGACAGGTGGTAATGTTTGCCATTTTATCACCCTCTCCTGCCTCGCTGTCACTTCAGCAACAGTATGAGTTGACTACTTAGCGCATATATATATCTCCTGGGAGCCTGCTTGTGTGTTTGTTCATGGGTATGGACATGCATTTGATTGCTTTTATGAGGTTTACTGTGGCTGATCATGGGTGTGTGCATTTGTCCTTTGGTGCAAGGACGAACAGTGCTTAAACCCCCTAAGGGTTTGAATACAAAATGTAACGCAACCTATTTTGATGTCTACACACACACACACACACACACACACACACACACACATGCACACACACACACGTAGCATGTCAGAAAGTTCACCACATTGACAGCAGGACTGACAGAAGGAGAAAACGGGGATGACACAGAGAAAGAGGCAGAAGACACCCATAGAGAGAGAGAGAGAGAGAGAGAGAGAGAGAGAGAGAGAGAGAGAGGATGGAGGGAAAAAACAAAGTGGGTAAGATAAAGGAATAGAGAGGTACAGATGACAAACGCAGTGTAGTCAACAACAAAACCATTCTATTTGAAAAGATTAAACATGCATTAAATCCTCATTGCCCGCCTTAAAATATTTATCATAGTTTGGAGTATGAGCTACTTACCTGTCATCTGACTCTGAACAAGTAATGAGTCCCAGTCTTCAGCCGTAAACCCATATACATGCAAATGTGGAACCGTGGGGCAATCTGAAGAAGAAAGAGCAAACACCGCAAATACATGAGTAGAATAAAAATGGCTTTTAGAAAGTTTTCATTAAAACAAATCTATCTATCTATCTATCTATCTATCTATCTATCTATCTATCTATCTATCTATCTATCTATCTATCTATCTATCTATCTATCTATCTATCTATCTATCTATCTATCTATCTATCTATCTATCTATCTATCTATCTATCTATCTATCTATCTATCTATCTATCTATCTATCTATCTATCTATCTATCTATCTATCTATCTATCTATCTATCTTACCTACCTACCTATTGAATATAAATATATTTTGTTTATTTCACATGCCAAGCTTTGATGCCAGAGGATAAAGAAAATATAAATTGCGTGGTTCAGATTTGATGTTAGAGGCTAGATCATCTAAAGCAGAGGTGTCAAAAAAGGAAAATGACATTATGATAGCATCTATAACATGTCATTGAAAATGTAAATAACATGAACAACATGAAATGTCCTCAGAAATATATGTGCAATTTTAAAAATGTTATGTCTCTGTTTATGATTTATACATGTAAATTACAACTTACAGGTTACAGTGGATCTATAAATACATTACACACAGGTAGAATATTGGTCAAATTAACCTAAATGCTTCTGTCATGTTTCCATCATATCCTCTTGGGTGTATTTTCATCACTTTTTCTGTCCTGACTCTCATTAGACATGAGTCCCTATCCCACTTTCAGTTTAATAATCTGTGATTTTGATTAAGGATGTGGATCATAAATATACTCCACAATATAAGGAACATTTATCACACATCATACATCATTTAGTGAAAGCAGCTTCAGTTGCCAAAACTCAAACATAACAAACATACTGACCTGATTATACCATTATCTGCTGGAAGACATTATGTCTGACATCAAACATTGCTTCTGACTCCCTGGTGAAGGCCATTATGCCGAAACACGTTGAGGTTTTTAAATGTTTTTATATGATTTTATAGGTTTTTGTAACCAAGACAGTTTAATAAAGGCTTTTTATTCTTCACTTTTAAGAGAGTGCCTTGGAATTTTTCTTTCTTTTTGTTGTTTTTTCCTATCCAATAGAGCACCTCTAATTATTATTACTTATTTTGAGTCCAGGTAGCGCTCCTTAAGCAAACTTTTTTTTGCTGCTTTTATATCATTGAAGTCTGACAAAACTTGAAGGTTTGGACATAGAAAAGACACACAGGGAGACTGATTCAGAGGACATTTTTGTGACACAAACACTAGCTTTCTGATGGGTTTGTTACAAGGCATTTTTTCCAAAGAAAGGGGCTAATTTTGTTTATAATGTATGAATATTCCCTCATTATCCTCCATGCAAATGTTGTTTGCATGGGTGTAAATTAAATTGGCATTATTTATTTGACAGTTTTGTTTGCAGTAAAGTCCATTCTTATAGATTGATTTGTGTATCATTACATACAATATTTTGTCTGGTTTAGCACCTGTTAAAGAAGAATATTAAAGAAAAAATGTTTTTAGATGTGATTTCTATGTGCTTTGTATCTATATGTGATCCACATTTGTCTTCAAATAAATGTGAAATAAAGTTAAATTTTGCTTTAACTTACAAAGACCCGGTGGTGCTTATCAAATATATATTTTTCTGTATGACAAAAAGAGAAAATTCCAAGGCACTCTCCTATATGGGAACATTTTTAAAAAGCCTTTATTACATTGACTTGGTTACAAAAACCTATAAAAAACCCCAACACGTTTCGGCATCCAAGCTTTCATCAGAGAGTCAAACATACAAACAAGCTAACTTTTTCTAAATATTATTTCTGTATTTTTAACCTTTTTCAAATTATTTCTAATTTTATGTTCTGTATTTTGCATTTAAAAAAAAAAAAATGCAAATCACCTTTTCCCTTTATTTAATGTACTGATCATGTAAATGTGCATAACAACTTAACCCATAAAGAGTTACAGCTACATGATTAGTCAATTAAACCTAGAAATATACCTTATTTCTATTGAACAAATGCAAAATTAAGATAACTGTATTACAATAACTTAAGAAATGACAGTGCCACAAAAGCCACACCAGGTCTTTATGGGTTATATTACAGTTCAGGGTTATTTTACCAGAAACAGAGAAAAACTAAGAAAAAGTAACTTAAAGTAAAATATATCAGTAACTGAACATAAACCAATTGTGCCCATTTGTGTGTTATATATTAAACTCCATAGGTTTTAATGATGAATCAATGTTGTATAAGATCATGGTGTTTCCATGGCAACTATAGAGCCTCTGAACATCCAAATGTGTCATAACTGATGACCATGAAAATATAACAAACTGCATTTTATGCCAATTATTTCCATACTGTATATTGATAGAATTAGAGGGTCAAGAGTGACTGAACATTTTATATCAGTAAATGGATATTTGAGTCTTTACGAGTTAAACAGATGTCAAATGATTCAAATTTTAATCAAATTAATCACAGAGTTGCTGTGGATTAATTTTTCTAAACTAAAATCCATCATTCCACACACACATCTGTTAACATTATCTTATTAATTAATTAAATATCATTCATTTTTCATCTATATTGGTTACATTTTATTTTTCAGGAGCAGACTTAAGAACAAAGTGATTTTATCTGCAAACAAGCTAGGCAACGCATTAGCCTTAGTGCTAACAGAATCCATGGCTAACATATGCTTTGTGTTTAAGTGGTATTTTAATCTGGACGTGCTTCAATGAATAGAAAAGTCCTTCCTGCAGAGTGTTTCTAATACTTTGTGTGGGTTAGTTGTTGCATCGTTGTTTTGTTTTTATTTCCATCCAGGAGCCAACGTGCAGTTTCTACTCTTCTATCTTTATGGGTTCGTTCTGCTGCCTGTCACTAACAGAGCACATGTTAACTCTACACTATTGTTGTTGTTCTAAGTATTGTCACTGTCACTCATATTGTTAGCATATTAGTATAGTTAATAATAATGTATGTATGTATGTATGTATGTAATGTATGTATAATTCATGTATTTCTTAATAATATATTGGCAGCAGTGACGCGCAGGTCGATGTAGGAACGACCCACAACCGACTGTTTTTTTTAAGCTGGGGCGGCTGTGGCTCAGTTGGTAGAGTGGGTCGCCCAATGACCAAGAGGTTGGTGGTTCAGGTCCCTGCTCTGGCTGTCCACATGTCGAAGTGTCCTTGGGCAAGACACTGAACCCTGACTTAGGCTCCTAGTACGACTGGCCTTAGTCCTTAGAAACTGACTGGTGAATGTAAAGCGCTTTGAGCACCATGAAGGTGGAAAAGCACTATATAAGTGCAGACCATTTACCATTTAACTTGGACAGCAAGAAATATATTTGAATAGGACACACCCGAGCCGCTTCTTGACCCGCATTTTTAAAAAGTAGTCACTGGTCTTTATGAACATCACATGACCTTACTCACATACCTGCATTTATTACTGTGTTAAAATCCAATGTTATTGTTTGTAAGTTAATATATTGAGTAAATATTTTTGTCCTGCTTCATTATTCAAAAGTTATCGAAACCAGTAACACCCAAAGAGACATTTGAACCCAGTTTCCATGGAAAAGAAAACAGTGGGAGCTGCTCATCATCTTTAAAAATCTCAGTGAATGTCTCCCAATCCTTACTTTATTTGTTTGTATGTTTCTGGAGCTTCTACTGTCCAAACTTGACTTCCTCTCATACTCCCTGGTGCGATTGGTCCAAAATATTAACGCGCTTGAATCCTCCCGGTTCAATAGTGAGACCGATGCACCAGACAAATTTATATTAAGACCAAAAAGTGTGTGACTTTATACCTCTATGTACAGTAACCTATGTTAGCTTACCGGTATCACACATTAACAAATACACGTGGGGGCGGACCCAAAAACCTCAGTCTAACTCTTGCTCTGCCCCCCAGAAGCCTTCACTGAACTAGCCAATCAGAGAACAGCGAAATTGACCAGAAGCTAAAACCTGGCATATTTCAGGCAGAGGCAGAAATCAGCTTGGATCAGGACTTTTTTGAACACCAGTATGAGGTTTTTGGAGCTGGAAATAATGCAAAGCTCGTCTGACATCATAATAGTTAACACTGACTATAATAGGTGTCTTTTAATGTTGACAGCCATAGTTTTCAACAGAGGTGTTCAAAGTACTCACATTCTGTACTTAAGTAGAAGTACAGCTTCTTGTGTAAAAAATACTGTGGTAAAAGTACTGATTCCACTCTTCTACTTAAGTAAAAGTAAAAAAGTACAACTTCTCAATTGTAATAAAGTAAAAAGTAAAACTACTTTTTTTTGTCATGAATGCAATAATAAAATGTAAAATTTGAAAAATTTCAAAAGTATCTAAAATGAAGCCTTTAAAAGTGAGTCACTAGACAATGTGTTTGATCGAGTCACAGTTACTGAGTTTTGTGGATATGGGTAGGAAATGCAGGAAAAATGGGGGAAGAAAAGACACAATTGAGATAAAACGTCATGAGATTTAAAAGAAAAGTTAGAAATATGAGATAAAAATGCATAATTTTAAGATAAAAAAGTCAAAATTATGATAAAAAAAAAAGTCAAAATTGTGAAATAGTTTCTTTTCTCCACTGATTTTCTCTCTGAAGCGATTGATTTTTCGTACTGTAATATCTGTTTAGTTTGTAAAAGTAACAAGTCTCTTCTGAGAATGTAAAAAGTATAAAGTAAAGATATTTATACTAAAATGTAGGGAGTAAAAATAAAAAGTTGCCAAAAAAATAAATCCTCAAGTAAAGTACAGATACCTAAAAAAAATCTACTTAAGTACAGTAATGAAGTACTTTTACTGAGTTACTTTACACCTCAAACTAAACAACACACGTTCTGTCATACCATGGCAGAAAATAACATTTACTGTCGGAATAGCAGTTTGATGGCATTGCTTTTGAAAATAAATGCAGACTTGTACTTATCACAGTGTGACTTATAATGACTAATAATAACACTTGCACAGGCAGATGGACCAGCTGAGATAACAGTCAAACAAAAGTGCACAGACAAGGAGAGAATATGGAATGAACTGTTGAGCTGTCTCTTTTTTCCCTGCATTTTCTTTTCTTTTTTTTTTTTTTTACTTTGCCCACACCACCTCCTCTTCTTGTCTTTCAGCTTGTGTTACTCTCATGCTCCTCCCCATCCCCTAACCTTACATTCTCCTTCCTTTATCATCTCTGCCTCCTCCCCTCTCCACCTCCGAGCGTGGTTTCTGCCTCTTTCCTTCATTTTTCTGTCTCATCCTTTCATCTCTGTTGTTCTCCCACCTTTCCCTCCCTCCCTCCCTCCCTCCCTCCCTATGGCCAACTGCTGCTTAAACAAAAGTTTCTGTTGAAAGTTGAAAAGTTAAGCTGATTGGTCTTGGCCATCACAGAGCTGGATATGCTCACAAACAAACACTCAAAGCGCTGCTGTGTTCTGCATCAGCTTCCAAAAAAAAAAACACAACCAAATATGGTCGCCAGGGGGTAAGAAGCTGAGCCTGATGTTATTACACTCCAATGCAGAGAAAACAAAGGACACTAACAATTTGAAAGGGTTTCTGCCCTTTTAATCTTGTGATGATGATGATAAAGCAGCTTCGTAAGTCGTGAAAAACCATGACGCTTTATTATTGAAAAGAATGTAAAAATACTGAGGCTAATATTACAATAAATGGGGATTAAAATCACTTAACCCTATGATACTAAACCTATCATGTGTGATGCATGAGGTTTGAAGTCCTCAACATGTTCAGTGTGATGCTTTTCTCTTGAAAAACCTGATGTATACAATTAGATACATGCAATACACAGATAAACCACCAGGGGGATAATTCATGCACCAGAGGCTTTTTGAGTGACAATACAAGAGAGTTATTATTATTTTTATTACTTCATATATAACTTTGGTTAATCTCATCTGGTTATTTTCATTTATTTATTTACATATTCATCTTTATTGCTCCCCGTTTTCCTCCTTCTCTCTCTCTCTCTCTTTTGTTTTTTTTCTTATCATTTATTTTCAGTTACCTAACGATTAACTTTGGCCATACCCCTGATTTTTTTTCTACTTTTATTCTTTCTTACTTATTTTTGAGAAGTCCATATCACAACACCCGCACCACATACATGTACACACTCCACCACAGGGCTCTAGTTTCGCCAAGATGGGAGGTGACCACAGATTCAGTTTGGCGCAGTGGCAGTTTCCTTGACTTTAGACAGTGCGCCAAGTTCTCCAGCTCAAGGCACGCCGGTGTAGTGGTAGTTTAAGACTAAAGACTAATTACCACGATCACCGATCACCCTGGAGGTGTCGGTGGTTCTATTTTTAGGCTTAATTTCATTAGGTATAGATTTAGGGTTATTTTTTCAATCATCCTTATTTGAAAAAATAGAAATAACAGTAGGTAAAATATCATTCAGTTATGTTCACTTATATCCACAATTGTTCCCCTTAATAAAACATATTATTAGTTGGAAGTAGCTACTTAAAAAGAAGAACATGTTACAGCAACTGAATACATTTGATTTAGTAGTACTATTACTGAAACTGAGTATTCACAACTTAATATATTTAATTATTATGAATGTTCGGGTTTACAGTGTGGAGTGGGAAAGTCATCTGCCTCCACCCTTGGGGTGCTGGTGGGAGCAGGATGAAATATTATATTATGTTATGTTATGTTATGTTATGTTATGTTATATTATATTATATCATATTATATTATATTATATTATATTATATTATATCATATTATATTATATTATATTATATTATATTATATTATATTATATTATATTATATTATATTACATTATATTATATTATATTATATTATATTATATTATATTATATTATATTATATTATATTATATTATATTATATTATATTATATTATATTACATTATATTATATTACATTATATTATATATGTGGGTGTGGGCAGGAGTGGGACAGAAACTTGCGGGAGTGTGCGTGTTAAGGGTTTATGAAATTAAAACTGAAAATAGAACCATCTACAAACCCAAACTCAAAAATAAACAACGAAACTTAAGAACCATAAAGACTCAAAAGTGAAATCAAAACCCTGTTTAAACAACACAAACAAAACCCAAACAGACCCAGTCAGCTGGTGTCGTGGCGTGCGTCTGGATGCGTATTTAAGAGAGAGGAGAGGCGCTAATGGTTCAGATCTGATCAGTTGTGTTATATCCATCCACACCTTTTTCCCTTCATCATTCCCACTTATACCAGTGACAGGAAAGGAGACTGAATGGAGGAGGGATGCACCAGTGCTAGGTGGGTTTACGCCACCTACCACTGTGTGCCAAACTTGTACAAGTCATCTGGACACACCCTGTTGGCGCAGCACAGACCAGCTGTGCCCCACCTGCACCTGGTGTACGAAACTAGAGCCCACACACACACACACACACACACACACACACATACATACACACACACACATACACACACATACACACACACACACACTATGATGACTCAGTGTAGATGTAAATATTCTATATTATCGTACATAACTTTCCTTGTCATGTTATATCCTCCTTAGACCCAGTAATGCATTTTGTCGTCTGTAAGGGACAAAAAATTCAGTTTTACTTAAAAATTATGTCCATTGTAAATTACATTCCATTGAAAAATTATTCTGAATAAATCTTGTTTTTAATGCATGCAATTTGAAGTTTCCTATCAAGATAATTGTTTAATGTAAAGAAGCTAAACCTTTCACTTTCTTGAGTGTCAGGAGGATATTATGTTTTTAGTTTATTTGACCTTTGAAACCCAATGTATTAAATATGATAAAAACATTTAAACTCATAAATGGGAATTTTGTTTGTTTCAAAGATCTGACATTTTCTGAAATTTAATAGTTCACACATTACAGGGTTAATATTTTTTTAAAAGACGGTAAAAATAGAAATAAACTATTTTTATTTGTATAATATGCTCTATATGACTGCCATTTCAGTTCATTGCTCTTTATTAAAATGCATTCTTTTAGTCATCTGAAATATAAAGACACATGTTAGCACCATATACATACACACATACACACACACACACACACATATATATATATATATATATATATATATATATATATATATATTTATATATAATGTCATAATGTCTCCTATGTATGGAGGCTTATGGGACAACCTGTATATATTTGTAAACTGCCACAAAAATAGCATTGGGTCGTTATGGGTTAATGTCTACTCTCCGTTCTTACTTTGTGATGGTAAATGAAGGAAATAAGAGAAAGAAGGAACGGCTGAAACATAGGAGACATGAGGAGGATGCGCTGTACTCCACCTTCCAATGTGTCTCCTCTGTTCTTTCCTTCCTCCCACTCTTCTTCCACTCCCTCCTTGATGAAATGCTTTGTGACATTGCCACTGGCTGCTGCTTCCTCCAGCCATCTGCAACACACACACACACACACACACACACACACACACATACATACGCCCATATGTGTACAAATAATAATCCTTAATGACACTTAAACACATATTCACAGGACAAGCTTCTGCAGACACATTACACACCTCAGCTTTTTGAAACAAAACCACAAACAAATACATATTTTAACCTTTAATGACCCCAAAGCGTCTACTGATGTCAAATGTTTAATAACTGTTCATCCACTGATTCTATCAATACATGTAAATAATTGAATTAAAATGCACTTTCTTAGCTTTTCACCAATATCACATACGTTTTTTCACATACATCCATAGTGTCTGTGGTTAACAAGGAAACACCGTCATCTTCTGCAAAACTGATTCACCAGTGAAACCCAGTGTTTCTTGTTATTTAGACTTAATGATATATTTGGTTGGAAAAGCCCAGTTTTATTCAGTTGTCTCTGTTTGAGTCTAATAACCTTGGAATTTACAGTGAGCTTTTATATATATTTAGATTATTACTAAATGAAATAAAGGAAAATGCCTGAAAAAATGGCAAGAAAAATATTAGAATAAATGATGATGATAGTAAATGATCAGCACAGAAATAGTTCTGGTTTTATATGGGTTAAAAGAGATGTTATGTATTTTTATAATTTATTTTCTAATTTTAGGTAAACACTTTAAGAGAATCAAGAAAGTATTGATAGAACATTGAGACATTTAATAAAAATTATAATGTTTTGATCCAAGTTTGACCTTTATGAAAATCACATTCACACAATTTTAGGACTGGATTATAGCTGACATTTATTTCTATTCTTTGTTATATAGATATATTATAGTTATATATATGTTACAGTTATTGTGAATACTGGTCCAGGATCTGGCTGTAACTAAATATTGCGGCGCTTGAGGTGTTGTCTGAGGGATCAAAGATCACTGATGTTCAGCTTTTGCTTTTGCTCTTTCCTTTAATGCACTGAAGTACATTAGCATACATTGAATATATTAACCTTTTAACTCCTCAGACTTTCACAGTTCCACAGTAAAAAGAAAAAAAAAAGTAAAATAAGCAACAAAAGGAACACAAAGTACTCAATAAAACAAACATAAAATGATAAGTAACATGAACAAAATAAGACATTTGAAGAAAAAGATAGTTAAATTAAAAAAAATTGAAGAATAAAACAAATATGCAACGAAATGAACAAAAACAAATAAATATTTACAAAATAATAAATATCTTAAAATAAATTAAATAAAATAAATTAAAGAGAGATAGAGAGAAAGAAAGAAATGTCTAGTATTGTAATTTCAACCAAAAAAAAACAAGAACGATTGTAAACTAAACTATCCATTCAGAATGTGTCAGCGTCACATGTCACATCAGGAGTTTAAGGGTTAATTATTTTCTGAACCATTAATACTGACATATCTAAACCCACTAGGATACTTGTGTCACATTATTTTATTATATATAAATATATATATATATTAGATGTGCCATATAGATTATATGTGTATATATGTGTATTTGTGTGTATTTATGTTTATATATGTGTATATATGCCTTTTGTGTATGTGTGTGTGTTACTGCCAAGAGCTGCTGGATGAAATTTCATTGTGTCTTGTATAATGACAATAAAGATTCTGACGTACTTGTTGATACAAATCACGATCCGTGCAGCATCTTTGCTCCTAAAAATGTAAATATGTGTATTCATATGTAAAGGGAGGTTGACTAGACAAAATATGACGTTGTTTTCCCGCTTTATAAGATGAAAAACAAGTCAAAGAGTCTTTTCTGATGCTAATTTTCTTCTGAATTTGTATTTTCCATAACATTCCAAGTTTTTCTCATTCAGAATAAATCAGAAACAGCTTTTATAATATTTCAAAGGGCTGTGTTCTTCTCAAAACATGGATGCTGTGATTGTATTATGTGTTTCTTCCTCATATAAACAAACCCAGTCAAAGGGTTAAATTAATGCCCCTGTTTTTGTTCTGTTTTCTGTTCTTTTCTTTTTTCTTTTTTTCTTTTTTTTTTTCCAGCTTGAGGCTTCGGCTGACCTCCAGCAGGACACAGTGTGGAGTTTGCAGAGGTCTGGGTCTGATCCAAAACAACCAGTAATCCTAAATAATCTGACTGGAGTAAGTCCAGCAACTTTCTCCCTACTTTCCAAACTCACCATGCCTTGCAGCGCTCACTTCTCATCAGTGTAAAAATGAGATTCTCTGTAGGTTTTGTAAAGCATGTCTCCCTGGGTGATTGTTGGGATCTCAGACAGCTAGTCTATCAAATCATTTTTATTTAATTTTTTTTAAATATGTCATCTGCTCTTCATGACTCAGAAGTCTATGTTCAGCCACAGCAGCATTTATAGCTATTTAAGCTAATTATGCCGACGCTACAGATGCAAATATGTGTGATAATATGAAGCTATGTGACAGAATTTTACAGTTTTACGATTAAATGCCGACTTATCGCGTTATCTAACCAAAATCTGATTACCCAGCTTGTTTATATATTGCTACTGTAATCATGTTATCTGTTGAAGTGGCCTTTTGCCAAGTTGAATATCATTAGCCTCATTACATAATTTCCTAAGTGGTATTTTTGTCCAAATTGGGATATATGTCTTTACTCTCCTAACACTGCTGATTCATTTTATGGAGATATCACAAAATATGCCTTGGGAAATTAAAATTATTCTGTGACTGTAATGATATGCAAGTTACATTTTTAACTTAATATAAATGTATGTATTAGTGGAGTTTTCCATACCATCACAGATTTTGGGGTTAATTTGACTTTTTGGGCTTTTTTGTTTTTTGCTATGAGGTCATCAAATGGTTATAAATGATCGACCTAAATACAAGATAAATTTTATTGTCATTGTAAACAAATTCTAAGTTTTGCATATTGAGTTTGTAATTAAGGCTACGTTTATATGGAGACGATTGGAAGAGAAGATGTAAAACCTTTTTTATCTACATTTACATAAGTGTTGTCATTAAGAAATCTCCATGCATACGAGGACGCAAGAGTGTGTGGAATTGGATTAGATATGTTACACTACATTACATTTACATTTGGCAGATGCTTTTATCCAAACGACTTAAATAGAAGATATAATATATAGCCTGTAACACTAGCAGTTACAAAGTCGAGAGGAAATATACAGAACACATGCTATCTGGGGTTCGTAATGTCTTTTTTAATTAATTTATTTTTTATTTTTGATCCTTCCTAGTACATATTCATGTGCAGTAGATATTCATGAGAAAGGAGAGGCATCAGTGCAGTAGATATTATAGAATAGAATAGCTACTTTATGGTCATAAATGTCCACCATAGTGCACATACAGTGACATTTTCAATGCAGAAGTTCACCATCGGACATAATAATCAATCATAAAATCAGAATTAAAAGTAAAAAATTAATGAAAGAGGAAAGTCTTCACATGTTTCTTGAAGGTTGAGAGAGATTATGCTAGTCTTGTTGATTATGGGAGTTTGTTCCAGTACTGAGGGACTAATACAGAGAACAGTTTAGCCTGGGATGACACCGCTCGTTGGACAGTGTTAGCGGAGCATTGGCTTTAGTGTGTCCTTCAGGTATGTATGTCCAGGCTATAGATGGTGCTGTGATAGAACGCTGACTTGTCAATGCACATTTGTAACAGTAATATTTTCTGTGTTTTTGACTGTGAGATGGAAATGCAACAGGGGATAGTGTTCAAGATTTCTACTCTGGAATGTGTCTTCAGATTTTGTCATTTTCAACCCGTAAAAACTCAATTCTTGTATAAACGAAGGCAATTAAAATACATTTTTTGGTCGTTTTTAGCCGCAATCATCCTTGTGTAAACAGCCCCATAATCTAAATTTAATTTGCATATTTCCTGTTGTGTGTTACTCAAGAAACGGAAGGTGTTTGTGAAAGAATGTGCATCTTTACCATCTGAGAAAACTATCACAAAACACTGATGTTAAAGGAGCCAAACTAGGGCATGTAAACTTATGATCAGGGTCATTTGGAGAGTTTGTGTTTGTTAGTGGTTCTGTAAGTTAGAGTGGGTGTGGCTCAGTTGGTTGAGCAGGTTGTCCAATAACCGAAGGGTTGGTGGTTTGAATCCTGTTCTGTCCTCGTCAGTCCGTTGTGTCCTTTGGTAAGACACTTCACCCTCCTTGCCTTCAGTGGTGCTCACACTTATGTATGAATGTTTGGTGGTCAGGGGGGGTGTCGTGCCAAATAACAACTGTGACTACAAATGTAGTTTACCACCACTAGAGGGAGAATGTGAGAGTGAATGAACAATGGGTCACTAATGTAAAGTGCTTTGAGTGGCCAAAAAAGCACTATTTATATCAAATCCATTTGTATTATTATTAAAACAAGGACACCTTAAAAAAAAATCATGTGTCATCTGCCATTAACCACAAATGTAACAAAAGTTTTTCTATTATCATTCATATTCTCTGACAAATGTCCAAAAAACATGAATTGTGCTCGGGTATGTAAATTTATGAGCACAACTATATATTATACATATGTGACCTCAGTGTTTCTGTGAACACAACAACAGCCATAGACACACACATGCACATCTACATGATGACTACACACACACACACACACACACACACACACACACACACATTTGGTCAGTAGGGTTAGATGATTATGCATGACCTCTCCAAATACCAGCAAAATGCCAAAGACAGAAACACACCGGGTTCTGATACAGTGCACTGGGCACAATTAATGCTTTCTAAATATAAACCCAATTGGTGTGCACATAAATTAGATACATGCCTATGAATTAAACAACCTTTGTTACAAGTAACTCATTCTCTCTGCCATCACATACACAGATGCTTGGCTATGGAGTCACTGTACATTTTCAGTATGGACTATTACAGTATTATATAATTCTAACAATTATTATCACTATGTGGATCTGCAGGAATTTGACCAATGCTGAAAATCCGTCCATTTCAGACTGAGCGTCCAGTCACTGGTCATGGCTGATCAGGTGAAAATCAGCCAATTTCTGAGCATGACTGATTAATTAGTGCAAAACTAATACCACCAATGAGCTGTTACATGATGTTACATGCTATAGGTGCATCAGACCCAGGACAGACTTAAGGACAGTTTTTTTTTTTTTCCAAAGGCCATCCTGGACCCAACCCTCCCCCCAACCACACACACACACACACACACACACACACACACACACACACACACACACACACACACACACACACACACACACACACACACACACCAGTATAAGGGCAATAGACATAATGGTGCAATTTAAATTTTACTTGGTCCAGGATGCTGTGCAGTATTTTTAATATTTTTAATAATATTTACTATATATGTTTTTATTCATGAAATACTACATGTTGTCATACTTAATTATTAGTATTTGGTTTAGTAATCTATTGTTTTTATGTTGTATGCACTATCTATCTATCTATCTATCTATCTATCTATCTATCTATCTATCTATCTATCTATCTATCTATCTATCTATCTATCTATCTATCTATCTATCTATCTATCTATCTATCTATCTATCTATCTATCTATCTATCTATCTATCTATCTATCTATCTATCTATCTATCTATCTATCTATCTATCTATCTATCTATCTATCTATCTATCTATCTATCTATCACATACTTACCTGTGTAAACACACCCATACACACACAAACCAACAGCTCCTCAATAGAATCACATTCAGTTTGTTCAGATACATTTTCTTCTGTTTTACCTCAGGGGCTCCTCGATTGTATGACTCAACACTTAAACCTAATGTGTGTGTGTGTTTGTGTGTGTGTGTGGTATTTGGCTTACTGACTCACCCCTCTTGTGTCCACAGAGTGATTCTGCTGACGCCACTGTTATGTTTTTAATCACTGTGTCTTGTGCGTCTGTGTGTACTGTAGGCGAGCGTCTCCGTACGGCGCATCGGTGTTTGTACGTCTTTGGCTGTGTACGTTAGCTTGTGTATCTGTACTTTGTGTGTGTGTCTATGTTCATGTGTTAGCTAATGGGTTTTGTCAGTGTGACTGAACTGAACTGAGGTCAACACTGTTGATTAAAGAAGCGAGCTCCACTGCTCAGCCTGCACATTCACCACCACACATTCTACCTCTCCATGGTTAAGCCTCCACTTTGCTGGTGCTCAGATTAAAAATTTACTGCTTGCAGTGACAGACAGTAAATCCACTGCTTCACATTATTAAAAGTTTGAATGTCTGCAGGCAAAATGAGCATCTGAACTGGTATTAGTGGATGGAGATGGATGGGAGAAGAGTAAATTCTGAGACTGAGGGAGGGATCCACTGGCATCTCTGCTCTACAACTCACTTAAAACTGAGCAGTTGTTTTTTCTGCTCTATTTTAAATTGGATTATGAGGCGGGTGCAATTACACTCATCATTTTTTTTTTCTGGATAACTCTTCCTGATCATCTTGAGAAAACTGTACTCTAAAACTGACTAGACATGTGTGAGTTTTTTTTTTTTTTTTTTTTAATGTCTTGTCATTTTGTATATTCTATCACAGGCCGCACAGAGAAGATAGAAAACAAGAACACAGAGCAGAAAATGACATGTAATCAAACTATGGGTAGATTCACTTTCTTGATTATTTCCTATGTATGGCTGCTATGGACGTGTTCATACCAATATTTGGATGTTTCTAAAATGTCCATACCAATATTTGAATGGTAATTACATGACATATGGGAAACAAAAGGTTACTGTATTTTCTGGATTTTAAAATCTGGACTCCAAAACCACAGTTAATTCTAGTTGTGTTTAATGACTGAGAATTTAGACTGTTTGTCTCATCATTTTTCTTTTTTTTTTTATCATAATTGTCACTTTTTTTCCTCATAATTCTTCCTTTTTATCTCATAATTTTGCCTTTTTTTCTCATAATTTTCACTTTTTTCTCATAATTTTGCTTTTTTTTCTCATAATCTTCACTTTTTTTCTCATAATTTAGACTTTTTATCTAATAATTTTGACTTCACTTAATGCACTTTATAATCCAGTGCACCTTACATATGAAGAACCTAAAAAATAAATAATTCATTGACAGTGCACCTTATAATGACTAAATATTGTCATCAACGAACCTTTATCATGTGACAAAAATTAGATGAAACTAGACGTAAATGTGGGTCTTATAACGATAACTATAATTAAATATATAATGCCGTTATAGATGACCAATAAAAAACAGACAAAATGTGGCTTAAGAAATAAAAAAGCATTCCTAAAATGTCTTTTAGTTTTTGTTGACAAAAACAAAATGAGACGTTATTTTAATTATTTTAGTCATGTTCTTATTTATTTATTTATTTAATAATTTATTTATTTATTTATTGTTGCTGTCTCTCGTGAGGAAGTCGTCAAATTATGTCCCCACTAATGTCAACATCATGATTACTCCCATGATGAAATTATTCTGGCATATCCTGACAGTCTCACAGTCATCCTCGAAGAAAAAATTATTTAACCAACAGCCATTAAAAAAAAAATAAAAAAAAAATCTGGCAGAAAATTATTGGAGATTCCAGTCTAAGAATGATTAACCCATAAAGATCCAGTCATACTTTTGTAGTACTTCCCAAATTAGTTTCTACATATTTTTTTTAAAAGATTTGTCAGCATATATTATAAAATAATTCTCTGTATTTTGGATATTTCCAGTGAAATCTAGAATTTTCCATTATACAACATTGAATATGATCATAAATGCTGGAATTAAAGTTCAGGGTTATCATATGAAAAACCAGAAAACTAAAAAAAAGAAAAAAAAAAAACAACTGTTATTTTCATCCAAATCTCTCATTAAATAAACACCAAACCAGTGTCTCCATTCGACTCCATGGGTTTTACTGGTAAATATATGTTACAGAAGATGATGGTATTTCCACAGTGACTATAGACATGTTAAATATTAGTTGGTGTATATTTTCTTTTCTTATTTCTTTATTCTTTTTTTGTTTGCTTCTTTGTATTTTGAGCTATTTATTTACGTGTTTGTCATGTTTATCTGCTCACCATGATAGGGAATAGAATAGAATACTATACTATACTATACTATACTATACTATACTATACTATACTATACTATACTATACTATACTATACTATGCTATACTATACTATACTATACTATACTATACTATACTATACTATACTATACTATACTATACTATAATATACTATACTATACTATGCTATACTATACTATACTATACTATACTATACTATGCTATACTATACTATACTATACTATACTATACTATACTATACTATACTATACTATACTATACTATAATATACTATACTATACTATGCTATACTATACTATACTATACTATGCTATACTATACTATACTATACTATACTATACTATACTATACTATACTATGCTATGCTATGCTATACTATACTATACTATACTATACTATACTATACTATACTATACTATACTATACTATACTATACTATACTATACTATACTATACTATGCTATGCTATACTATACTATACTATACTATACTATACTATACTATACTATACTATACTATACTATACTATACTATACTATACTATACTATAAAAGTAAAACGGACAAACAGTGGAGTGTAAAACAAGGTAAGGTGTAACATCATATTAAATAGTTTGTATTGCTAATATTTTCATGTGAGAGTCTTCCTCACCTCCTTCTTTATGGTGTAAATATAATATTCTAAAACATCACCAAATCCATGGTTGTCAGCAGAAGTGTTTCATGTTTGTTCAGTGTCTCAGCAGTGAAGTACACGTCTGTAGACAGTATTACATAACACAGAATGAATGATGTTTGTCAAAGTTTATGTACAAAGGTTCGCCTCAAAACTGCAGAAACAACTGAATAGAAAGTTGGGTAAAGTTTTCATTGTTTCTATTGTTATTCAAGGTTTATTGTAATAATTACACATTGCTCAAAATGCAAAATAAGAGCACATTGATGATGTGTATCGTGTACCTGTATTGGTCATGCTTATGCTATTAGCAATAGACTTTTGTGTATTACTTACAAGCAAGTGAAGTATAAATTCAGGGAAAAAATCACTATAAATGGACCACACTGGACCTTTTTATTAGATGAGTTATAATTCACTATAATGATCCGTGATTCTGAGTGATCAAGTCAGAGAATGAATGAATCAGTCCATTTTTTGTATGCACATCAATCTTGCACTCGGTACAATAATCCCAAATAAACACACACACACACACACACAAAGCAATAGGGTAAAAGTAAATACTTATACTTAAATACTTATTTTTGCCTATCCTTTTCACCTAATTTTTCACTCCTTATATCTTACCAGGATAATTTTCACTTCTTCCATTGGCAGATTTATTTATTAATTTATTTATGTAATTATTTATTCTTTGTTTGTTTTGTTTAATTCAATATTTTCTCGGTTAAATCAAGCAACAACAAGAAAAAATCTGCAGTTCTGAGGAGAACCTTTGTACATCAACAAACACCATGTATACCGTCTACACACTGGAACAATGCCACTTTGAAAACAAGTTTGAAAAAAAATACAAAATATTTTTGCTTGAATTAAGCCAAAAATGTATTTATTTATTTTTTAATCAACCAATGGAACAAGTGAACATTTCTTAGTATCAGTTCTCAACATAAGATTTGGAAGATTAATTTTCTAAAAATACATTCTTTATATCTCACTGAAAAGTTAATATTTAAGTGATTATGTCTTACTTTAGGTGTCATGATATATTTTGACTAGAAATGAGAAAAATCCACTTGGTAATATTTAGATTTTTTGGCAGTTTGTACATTGACAATACAAAATTATTTTCATATTTTGCTTTACAGGCTGCAAATGGTTATTAAATCATTTTACACAGTTGGCAGAATCTTCTTCCAAGGCCTTTTCTTTTATTTTCTTTAAACTTCCTTTCCTCTATCACCACCACTGATGACACTATATATATATTTTTAGTACTCCAGAAAAGGTGAGTCATGGGCCCAACCAACTTGTTTATTTATTTATTTTTATTTAATATTTTACATTTTGTATTATATTTTTTAATAGTATTAATAGTATTTATATATATATATATATATATATATATATATATATATATATATATATGTATGTATTTTTAGTGTGTATGTTTATTTAAATATGCAGGGTTTTTTTATTTTATCTTAGTTAATTGTCTGCTCCACTTGCATGATTGAAGACTCCACCTCCTTTGACAGCCTTAGGTGCCTATTTAACCTTTGACCTTTTGTTTGTTTCTGTATACTGATGAAGGCCTATGGCCGCAATGTGTAGGCTTATGTGTTTTTAACTTTTGCATTATTTTATTAAATACTTTGTTAATATATCTATCTGTTATTTTAAATCTCAGAGTGCTTCTGCTTTTTCTTCCTCTTCTTGTCTATTTATTTATTTGAAATATAACATTAAAACAGACTAAAACCGATTTTCCAGATCTATTGTTTAAAAATAAGTTCTTATATATATGATTATGTCTTATTTAAAAAAAAAAAAAATACCAAAAATATATCCAGGGAACAAAACTACCCAATGAATGACATTTATTACTATATGGAAAACTTTATTGTGATATTTATCATTACTGTTGTGCAGCCCAGACCCCCTTGTTAGGGTGATTTCTTCCACAGTGTGTCAGTGGTCATAAAGCTGCCTCCAGTTGAGCCCATCAGGACATTTATCAACCTCCCAGAGAGACTAACATCTTTTCAGAAATGTATAGATCACCGTAAATTGTTTAACTATTAACTACTAATTGCATCAATATTTCACAGTGAATGTCTCCTTACACTCATCCATCTATCGGTGCTTTTAGTGCCTTGTATCCTGTCTGATGGTTCTATTCCCATCAGCGTCGGCGGAGTAGCCACCTGACTGCTCATACAACACAACTCGCATTAGTCACTCAACCCCATTTCTGACGGTGACACACACTTACATATACACTATATGACTCGGAATTTATGCCTCAAAGCTTTTCCAACATCTTGCTCACGCATCCCTGTTTCATGTGTACATCTATGTTCTATGTCAATGTGTTACAGTAAATGATGTTGGCATGACTGTGTTTGTTCAATCGCTTTGAGTTTTAATCTGGAGTATAACACATAGAATACTGCATATTAGAATATAAACTGCTTATAGTGGATATAGTAATCAACCTCCTATATAGATCAAAAGGTTTGGGACAGAATAATTTCTATATAATATTAATTAATATTCTTAATAGTGTCCATAGATGCTGTCAGATACAGTTAATTAAGGCATATTTGGTCATTTTTTTATTTTTTATATTCTCATTATTCTGCCATTGTTACCTTGTAAAACTCTCAAATTATATTACTTTTTTTTTATTATAATTTTTAGTTTTTAATGTTTTGTATCTGTTCTTTTTTTGTTTCTGTAGTACTGGTATTTCTGTTATTATTGCACTGATGAGTAGCACTGCTAATTTAATTGTGCATTAGCTATTCTATTCTATTCTATTCTATTCTATTCTATTCTATTCTATTCTATTCTATTCTATTCTATTCTATTCTATTCTATTCTATTCTAATAATAATAATTATAATGATAATATTAATACATTTTATTTGTATAGCTCTTTTCATGGCACTCAAATACGCTTTACCTGAAGAAAAATAGAACTAAAAAAATAGAACAATAAGAGTCAAACTGCAATGAAAAAGCAAACAATTCTAATTCTAACTCAAACTCTCAAATTATATTATTATTATTTTTTTATATATATAATGTTAGTTTTATAATGTTTTTATATCTGTTCTTTTTTGTTTCTGTAGTACTGGTATTTTGTTATTATTGCACTGAAGAGTAGCACTGCTAATTTAATTGTGCATTACAGTATCTATTCTATTCTATTCTATTCTATTCTATTCTATTCTATTCTATTCTATTCTATTCCACTAATCTCACTATAAAACAATATAAATGGAAGTTTGTGAAAAAAAATAGTAGACCTGAGGAAAAAAAAAAATACACGTAAAAATGTTCACAAGCCGTTTTTAAACACAACTCTTCATCCGTTTCAATAAACAGTTCGAATGAATGATTTTCAATGAGGCGTTTACAAATTTTGGTGGCTTTTGTAAAATGCATCAGGGTTACGGTCAAACCCAGAAGCCTGCCGTCCACATCTCACTGCCTCTGCATATGTCCCAGGATGCACCAGGCCTTGTGGGCAAGTCTGGATATCACACAGCTCACAGAGCCGACATCAACACAGCTGTACAGTCAAAGCACGGGTGTGTGATATCTGTGTGTGTGTGTGTGTGTGTGTGTGTTTTGATGTTCTTTGCTTTTATTTCATTTTTTGTTTCTTGCTAATTGTTTCAGAAGTTCAGAATCAGCTTTACTGTCATTCTCACATATCACAAAGGCATACTGTAACAAATGACATTAGCCCTGTTTACATGACAGTTTTGTTTTTCTGTTTAATTCTGAATAAAAGTTCATTTTACGCAGCAGCTGTGGGTCAGTCAGTAGAGTGGGTCGCCCAATTACCGAGAGGTTGTTGGTTCACATCCACAGTGTCTTGCCCCATGTCCTTGGGCAAGACACTGACAACCCTGACAGAATCTTAGAAACCTACTGGTGTGTGAATGTGAAGGTAATGTAAAGCACTTTGAGCACAAATGAAGGTGACCAACTTCAACCGGTTACAAGGCTCAGTCATCAGCGAAGATTTTTTTTTTTTAGAAATTTCGCCATCCCTATTCCAAAAAAATAATTAAGAAAGGCAAAGGATGAAAAAAACCTGTAAACGTAACAGTAGCTGCGTTTACATTACAGTTTTTCGCAAAACAATAGCAATATTCCTAAAATTTCGACAAAGTATATTTGCGCTTTGACGGTTGTTCTAGGCAGGAGTGTCGTAACACTTGTGAAATATCATCCCATGAGATTTCACTGCTGTCACGTTCAGATGGGCCGTCACCCCCGATAGCATTAGCATGAATGAATCGGCTAATTGTCTGGTCAGTAAAAGCCCCTCAAACAAACCAGCTGGTTAAGGTTATAAGGGTCTGTACATGTGGACCCTACAATGTCAGGTCACAATATTAAGTGTAAATATGGTCAGCACTTAACAAGAAGAAATTATAAATGTATGTAGTGCTTTTTACACAGTTCTTGCACTTGACACTTTATAGAACAGAGAATATATTTCTCTGTAAAAAAACCACTTAAATATTCAAAAACTAACAGATAATAAAATAAAACCTTCACTGTATCTACTGTAGGAATCACCCTGATCATCACTCTAAGTAACAACCAGCAGCCAATGGTTGTTATGGTTACAGCGACTGCGGCTGCCATTTTCACTCCGAGCGAAGTGATCATGTGACCATGTATGTCACATCCTGTGGCATATAATTGCGCTTTTGTGATACATTTGAATATCGAAACATCTGAAAACCCACCTCATGAATGCGTGAAAACTTTTTATCGAGTGTTTTTTCCAAATTCAGGTGTTTCCATTACCAGTTTTTTATAGCGATATTTACATTTTGCGAATTTCCAAGGGTAATGGAAAACGTAAGTAATTATGGCCTTTATTGGATGCAGCCATAACACGAAACTGTTCAGGCTTTTGGAAAGAAAAATAACAGCAAGATTAAAAGAAGTGTCACCCCATCAGGTTTTACAAACATGTCAAAACAATTCCGGACTAGGTATGAACTTGAACTTCATTTTGTTTTAATGAGGGGTGAAAATATGGGACAAAAGGAAAACAAATGCAGACGAATAAACTATGGGCAGTGGGTGCATGTGGTCCATGAAGCTGCTCAGTCACGCTTACTTTAAGAACTCATGTACATTGTGTTATATTCTACATCACTAATTTGATATACTTATTACTTTCAGACAAATGCACACAAAAACTTCCTTTATTCTGCTATTTTTATAAGCGTTCACTGACGGCTGAGCTAAAGCTTGAGCTCACTTAAAGTCCACACTTACAGAAAAAACAATGGATAGTCAGGCCCTCAATAGAGGACATAAATCAGTGTGATTTGTTGGAGGTAGAATAAATAAGAGCTTAGTTTGTTTGTCGTTTTGTGCTGCAAAAAATGGAAAATTCTAATAGAATTGTGATGGTTTAATAATGGAGGCTGTTTGAGGTGTTCTGCATTAGCACTGAATCCAAGCACCAGTTCAAAAGGTGCTGCTGTCGACTGATGGCATCAATAGACTTCATTAAGAAGAAGTCATTTCACTTTGACTAAGAGTAAAAATAAAAGTGTTTGCCTTTGTATTGGGTTGTATGCTATTAATGTGTCCCCTTAGGGTCAAGGATCCTTTTACATAAAATATACAACACAAATTATTTACAACAAAACTGCTTAATTAGAACTAAAATTAAAAATGACCCGACAGGCAAAAAAAAAACAGATCACAAAGCAAATATTTGTGTATGTGTGTGTGTTTGTATTCCTATCTTTATGGGGACACAGTCACACACAATGGGGACCTCTGACACTATGGGGACCAAAATTCAGGTCCTCACAAGGGTTAAATATAAATTAAGATACCCACTAGTGAAATGATGTGTCCCTATAAATACATAATTTTTTTTTTTTATCCAGAAGTCCCCATAAAACTTGACGGAAACAGATGCAAAAAAAAAAGGATTTATTTGTATGTATTTTTAAAATTATTATATGCATTTTATGTACTTTTTAAATTTTTAATTACATATATTTTAAAATATTATTATTTATTTTTATTTATTTATTTATTTTTAAATATATTTTTTTAATTCATTCATTCATTTGTATTTAGTTATTTATTTTTAATCTAATTTTAAAAATGTTATCATTATTGGGTTTTTTGGGGTTTTTTTAATGGCTGCCTGGTCCTCATGAGACATAGAAACAAGTATGTCTGTGTGTGTGTGTGTGTGTGTGTGTGTGTGTGTGTGTGTGTGTGTGTGTGTGTGTGTGTGTGTGTGCATTTAAAAATTAAAGAGACTATTATAACCAGTGTATGGGCTTCAGTGTTTATGGATCCACTGTATGAATTAGTGCAAGGAATCAATATGATTGACGAGTAAAGAGTGAAAGAAGCATTGAGGCATTAGTTTGATAATTACATAAGGAAAGTTCAACAGAAGGTTAAACTTTACTGACATTATAGTTGTCGGCATCTCTGTTGGTTCATGAACAGATAGGTGTGACTGAGGATACTATATAATAATAATACTAATAATAATACTAATAATACTAATACTACTACTACTACTACTACTACTACTACTAATAATAATAATAATAATAATAATAATAATTATTATTATTATTATTATTATTATTATTATTATTATTATTATTATTATTATTATTATTATTATTGTTAGAAAAAAAATCATCATCATCATCATCATCATCGTAATAATAATAATAGGGCTGTCAAATCATTTAAAAAAATGTCAGATTATTAACAGGATTGTTTTGGATCAATTTAGATTAATCATGATTAAAACTCTTTATGTTGGTCGACTGTTTTATCTTGTGGATATTTTTGTACTCAAATTTCTCTGGAAATACACAAAAATATACTAAGAAGCACAACAAATGTGAAGAAAATGTACAGAAAATATGCTAAAAAAAAAGGGGTGAACAATGCAAAACCTATTCAAAAATGATTGTAAATTACAGGATTTTTTAAAAAATTAAAATCCACAACATATACAAATAGAAAAGCACTGTGAGAGCACAAACCTCTGCCAAGGCAGACATCCCCCCTCTGAATGAAGAGAGGTCCACCAAGGAGGTTATGTTTGTCTGTCTGTCTGTCTGTCTGTCTGTCTGTCTATCTGTCTGTCTGTCTGTTAGCAAGATAACTCAAAAAGTTATGGATGGATCTTGATGAAAATATTGGGAATGTCTGATCACTTTGAAAATTTTACATTGCTGTAAATGGTGAAAACATTTCAAATTGATCAGAATCCAGGATCTCTTCTGGATCATCACCAAAATCTAATCATTTGTTCCTTTTGACACTTTCAACACGTCATGAAATTTTCATCAAGATCCGTCCATAACGTTGTGAGTTATCATGTTAACTAACAAACAAACAAACAAACAAACATAACCTTCTTGTGGTGATAAAAAATGTGAATATACATGCAATTAACATGTTTATTGAACACCTTCAACAGTTTCAACAATAAAAAAAAAAGTGCATAAAAACATATGTAATGACTCCACAACAACTGTTAAAAAACCAGGAGACAATAAATACAATATGAAATATGAAATAAATTCAGCCAAATAAACTAAAATCCACCATAAGAAGAAGGAAGAGGTAGACATTTCCACATTAGTACATATACAAACCCAACATATTACACTTGTCCTCTTATTAAATACTGGCCAACAGTCGAACAAGTGGTGCAGTGCAGTTTGCGTCTCTGTCCACTGTTGTCCAGCTGACTTATGTGTCATGAAGCAGCTGCTGTTTCTTCTCCATCGCAGCTTTATTACTTCAGCCGTACTGGCTCGTTATGAGACAGTGAGGAGCACCTGATGCACAAATACATCAGGTGCGAGTAGCTTTAAAGCACATATGTTTCCACGTGCATCGAACGTATGGGTTTATGGACAGTAGGTGAAGAGAAGACGCAGACACTCTTTGGAATTTACAGTTAGACGCTGCCCTTGATTCGAGACCTGAGGAGCTATTTTAAGTGTCCCACTTAGGCAGTGAGGCAGCGAAAATCCATACATCCTTCTGTGACACAGAGACACGTTCACAAAAGCTACGTGACATGTGCTCATATGTATCACACACTCATTAGGCATAAAGAGGCTGCTTTGGACGTGTCCATTTCAGTTTGGGGTGTGTCAATAAATCATTTTTACTTCTCAAATCACATTATTTTTGACTTTCAAACAAGCTGCAGAACCTTGTTTGACTGTACAGTACAATGCAGTATTCTGTCTATCACACCAAATGGATTTGCTTATAAATATACAGTGGAAATTAACCCTTTGATGGATACTGGTCACAAAGGTAGTAACTGTAGTGAGAAAAAATGACCTTACAGTTCTGTGGTTGTTCAGCCCCAGTAGTTGTTGGTAGATTATTGGACATGAGGCAGTATTGTTACTGTGTATTATCTAGTTCTGCAAAAAGCAAAGAACGCCTTATATATGGATTCATTCTGGTAGTGCTTAGTGACTGGGAATTTAGACTTTTTATCTGATAAATTTGGCTTTTTATCTGTTAATTTTGGCTTTTTATCTGATAAATTTGGCTTTTTAATGTGATAATTTTGACTTTTTACCTGATAATTTAGACTTTTTATCTGTTAATTTTGTCTTTTTATCTGATAATTTAGACTTTTTATCTGATAATTTTGTCTTTTTAATGTGATAATTTAGACTTTTTATCTGTTAATTTTGTCTTTTTATCTGATAATTTTGGCTTTTTAATCTGATAATTTTGTCTTTTTATTTAATAATTTAGACTTTTTACCTGATAATTTAGACTTTTTACCTGATAATTTAGACTATTTATCTGTTAATTTTGGCTTTTTATCATGTAATTTGGCTTTCTAACAAAAAATCATAAAACATAAAAACTAACATAAAAAAAAAAAAAGATTCACAAGTTAATTTAGAGCCTTACCTCTCAAATGAAGCCCAGATATCAGTAAAAGCATGATTTATGCTATAATGGCTTATGAATGAAAAACAGTGGTTATAATGGAAGTACATTATAGTACATTTTATGTACATTTTACGTAGACACCATGTACAGATGCTAGTCTGGTCAGTTTCTTTTGTTTACAATGTGCAAATTTGAACAACTTTTGAATTCTGACCTCATTTAAATTGTGAAAAATAACATGACATTTTTTAACACATAGTTTGTGTAAAATGTACACCCCAATACTGGAGGGTTCACAGTGTTCTGAAACAAAAACTGGATTAAACTGTTTTATTTCATAGTGTTCTGATAATGCATTATAAATACACATTTCTTTGCTTCAAAGCTTAAATGAAAAATGAAAAATATAAAAGCTGGACAGCTTTTATATTTTTCATTTTTCATTTTAAAAAGATTTCAATCACATTACTTTTTTCATACTTAAAGAGGAATAAAAACAAAAAACACAATCTTGACTAAGGTTCTCATAATTCATGCATCAATGGGTTAAAGTACAAAAAAAACAAAAAAACTACAACCAGGCTAAAGACAGTACAGAGCAAACATAAGGGAATCCAGCACCACACAATCACATGTGTCTTCCATGTATTCACATTCCTGCAGGGTTTGAACTGAATATGAACTTCACACACTTTACTGACCTTTACATAAGAGGACAGAGCCAGGCAGAGACAGGCTGGGAGAACAGGAACTAAACAAGACAAAGAAAACAGAAAACAGAAGCAGGGAAAATATATGAAAAAAAAAAAAAAAAAAACAGCCAGAACTTTCATCTCACTTCATTCCTCAGAGTAATAAGAAAAGGCAGGCAGTTACTGTAGGTAAAGTGAGTGGGATGTCCAGTGGGTACGAAGAGGAGGATGATGAAGGAGGAGGAAGATGTGTGTGTGTGTGTGTGTGTGTGTGTGTGTGTGTGTGTGTGTGTGTGGGGGGAGGTTAATACACTGTGAGCCCAGATAAAATAGAGAGTACTAATTTGAGGCATGTGATTGCACTTAAATCACAGGTGTCAAACATAAGGTCCAGGGGCCAAATGCGGCCCACTGAAGGGTCCAATCTGGCCCCTGGGATGAATGTGTGAAATACAAGAATTACACTGAAGGAAGGAAGGAAGGAAGGAAGGAAGGAAGGAAGGAAGGAAGGAAGGAAGGAAGGAAGGAAGGAAGGAAGGAAGGAAGGAAGGAAGGAAGGAAGGAAGGAAGGAAGAAGGAAGGAAGGAAGGAAGGAAGGAAGGAAGGAAGAAGAAGGAAGGAAGGAAGAAGAAAGAAAGAAGAAAGAAAGAAAGAAAGAAAGAAAGAAAGAAAGAAAGAAAGAAAGAAAGAAAGAAAGAAAGAAAGAAAGAAAGAAAGAAAGAAAAGAAAGAAAGAAAGAAAGAAAGAAAGAAAGAAAGAAAGAAAGAAAGAAAGAAAGAAAGAAAGAAAGAAAGAAAGAAAAGAAACAAACAAACAGGGTGAGGAGGATAAATGTTGTTCCCAGATGAAAACAAGTGTGAGGACCACAGATTAGAGGAGGCAGGTAAACGACAGAGGAAACAGAGCGAGCGAGGAGGAGTGAAGTGGTGAAGGAGGTTAAGGAGCAGCAGAGGAAATGAACAAAATAAATAAAGTGAGGAAGGGGAAAGTGAGATACAAGAGAATAAACAGAGATGTTGATGTTGAGGGGAAACATGTGACAAAAAAAAACAAAAAAACAAACAAAAATACACCGTGCTTCTGGAAAGTTGTTGGTTCCTGTGTGTTTATGCCATTGATGCAACACCTGTTAAGGCATCACTGTTGTATGTCTGTGCCTGTGTGTGTGTGTGTGTGTGTGTGTGTGTGTGTGTGTGTGTGTGTGTGTGTGTGATGGTCTACAACAGTAATGTATGCCTTCTCCTCAGCTCAGTTGATCTCATTGTGTCAAACTCAGGGCTTTGACTAATCACTCTCAAATAAGAGGACTCAGCAGTTACACACACACACACACACACACACACACACACACACACACACACACACACACACAATAACACAAACATCCACACTGTAACACAAACTATCTGAGCATTTCCTGCCGTCCACCTCTTCTTCATCTATTGCCGTCTCCGTCATACTTTCAATACATCTATCTTCTTTTTTTTTTTCGTCCTGCATGCCTCCCAAACTGTTTGCCATCTGTCCCAAAATGCAAACATCCCTCCCTTTGCCTGGGTTTTTCTCTCTGTCAGCGACTTCCCAGCTTTACCTTTGCAATCATTTTCAGTTAGACTGCACTTCATAGCATTTTTACACTTCATATTTTTTTGGATGAACGTCAAGAAAAAATGAATAGATACACTTCAAATACTGTCAAACTAATAACTTTCTCATGATTTAGAATTTCTATTGACAAACTTGTATATTATATTACTATGTAATATAATATAACCATTATGTTTGGTTCTAGAAGTAAGTTTGGAGCACTGCAGTTATTTGATGACTTCATTAAAATATAAAGCTCTTTCCTGTCTGCTTTAAGGATAGTCTTTGTAGAGAAAAAAATAAGATGATGTTTGGTTATTACAGTTCATCATCTTATTGTGATTAAACCATAAAGACCCAAAAATCCAGCAAAACCACTGATCTAAACTGTTTAATACCTGTTGATTCATTAATCCTGTTCATAAGTGTAAATAAATGGTGTAAAATACATTTTCATGGTCGTCAGATATGTAGTTACCATGGAAACACCATCATCTTCTACAACAGAGGTGTCAAACATACGGCCCGGGGGCCAAATCCGGCCCTCCAAAGGGTCCAGTCTGGCCCCCAGGATGAGTTTATGAAATAAAAAATTACAAATATGAATATAAATCATTTTATTTCAGGTTCCACATATAGACCAATTTAATCTCAAATGCGCTCATACTAACATAAATACTCACAATTCCAAATATTTGTCTTTGTAAATGTAAAAAAAAATCATGTCATTTTATTGTATTTATACTAAAATGATCATTTCACAAAAATACAAGTAACCTGAACAAATATCAACATTTTTTAAATGTCTGAAGGGCAAGTTTACCAATATTATGTGTGTTATTAAATGTTTTATGTATGTGTTATTGATCTACTGTGGTCTGTAAATTGTAATTTACACGTGTAAATGATAATCTGAGAAATAATCTTAAAACTGCACATAGTTTCCTTAAGAAAATTCTGTTTATTCATGTTATTCACATTGTTTTAAAGGATGGAAACATTTTATCACATAACTTTACTTTTTACTTTACTTTACTTTTTTCGCTCTAAAACATAGAGGAAAGGTTGGAGTTGAGATTATTTTTTATATTATTATGTTATTATTTCACTGGTCCGGCCATATTTGCAGATCAAATTTGGCTTAATGTGGCCCCTGCATTGTAATGAGTTTGACACCCCTGTTCTACAACATTGATTCACCAGTAAAACCTATGGAGTTTGATCAATGACAGTCAATGGACACACTTGGTTTATAGTCAATTTAACCCTTTAACTGTTTAACAGTTCCAATCAAAAATGTATAAAATAAGCAACAAATGTATGTTGTGATGAATAATAAACCAAGAAAATAATAAGCAATATGAACTAAATGTGACACAAAAATACAAAATACAATATTATGTATAATATACATAATAATATATTATTATGTATAATGTGTTGTTTAATGTATTATGTGTAATATGTAGAAATATAAAACAAAATAAGGAACAAAATTAACAAAAACTAATAAATATTTACAAAATAATAACTAAAATGAATTTAAGTGAACTACAAATAAAAATAAATAAATAATATTTGGTTCCAGTAGTTTAGCTTTTGGCTTTTTCTCTTTTCTAAATCAGTTGCTTTTTGACACATGTTTATTTCCATACATCAGATCCATGAACAAATCTCAGTAAAATTACAGCAAAAACTGTAATTTTTTTTCCTGAATATTGAAACTAAACTATCCTTTCAGAACACGTCATCACTGAAGCATCAGGGGTTAAAGGGTTAAAGGTCATCTTTTCTTCATTCCTTGTGTTTTCTCAACTTCAATCTGAGCTTCTTTTTTTTTTTTTGAAGGGGGACATTTATATTGAAAAGTTTTAATAAGAGTAACAAAAAAAAAAGCAAAAAACAAAACAAAACACACAGACCATCATCTCATTAAGAACCCAAGTGAAACTAAACGCACACCACATTCAACAGACAAAAACAAACAATAGTGTAGTCACACATACATAAACACACACAATATTAATTATTTATACATTATTATTATAGTTATTAATACTTCTTACAGATTATACGAACACCTACATGATTAGTAAATTAATTAAAGGAAAATACAATTTTTCCCCCACAACAAAATACAAAACACAATTAATTAAATGTATTTATTATTATTATTTATAATAAATAACGATAAATTATTTCAGAAAGGTTAAATATAGGGGGAAACAATCTTTTGGGAACTGTCACAAAAGTAGCACTGGGTCTTAATGGGTTAATCCTTCATCATGAACTACATTTTCTGAAAACAGTGTCAAGAAGAGGTTTCTAGTTTCCTTTGAGTCTACTTGAATTAGAATGTGCTGAACATATAGAACTGAAGCTGCACCCCATAAAGACCCAGTGTTACTTTGGTGACTATTCCCAAAAGATTTGTTCCCCTATATTTAACCTTTCTGAAGTGATTTATCGCGACTTATTGAATATTATCTCCTGTGTTCTGCACTTTTTATGTGAAAATATGGTATTTTCTTGCATTTCATACATTGATCATATACTGTACATGTTCGTTAAAAGCATCAGTTAAAGTTTAGAACATCCATGAGTGTAAGATACAAATATACAATAAATTAGAATAATCTCCCTCCCAAACTAAAAAGTTTCACATTAATAATTAGCTTTAAACACAACATCAACATTACTTTTCTTCCCCACCCCCATTTGACTGACTTACAATGCAAGGGATAATGTATTGCCCACGCATTACTATTAGAAAAATATGTGCAGACGGGGAATATTTTTCGATAGTCACACATGGGCAATACATTATCCTGCTTATTATCCTGCTGTTATTACAGCTTATTACTGCTACTATTCTAACAGATTGGATAAAATAGCCGTTACAACATGGCAAACTTTTACTTTCAATTTGGCCGAACTACCTGCGGAGTGATATGGTACCGTGAATCTGAAGTGACAAAAGTCATTGCCATTGGCAGCGGGTGTTAATGGCGCACCGGGTGGTTATCGAAAAAAATCAGACAGCAGAACGCTGGGAACATCCATTCAAAGTGAATGGGAGCTGTAACAATGTTCTAGAGGGCCCTAGAATTAATTAGGTTAAATTAACGTGAAGTTAAGTTTTAGTTATTAGTTATTATAGTTATTATAGTTATTATATTAAGTTTGAAGTCACATTAGCTCATTGTATTCTCATTATTTTATGTTAGATGTTTGCATTTTTGTTAACATATAAATAACAAATTATATTTTCCTTTATTTGTGCTATTATTATCATTAATTGTAATGGAGGAGAATATATAAATAAATAAATAAATAAAAAAAAATATATATATATAATGTATACCGTTTATATGTGCGAATTAAAGATAACATAAAGATAAGATAAAATATTCCTTTATTAGTCCCACTAGATTAAATTCCAGGTTTACAGCAGCACAGCAACATAAATGATATAAAAGCTCTACTCCTATACACACTATTTACACTATTTCACATGGGATTACTACACTGTTTATTGCACATGTTGTAGGTTATTTATTGCAGTTTGTGTTTGTGTTGTGGATCCTAACATCTACAGAAAGGAAGAAACAAACAAACAAGTAAACAATTAAAGTTCAGGGTTGTATCAAAAACAGAGAAAGAATAAGAAAAAGTAAGTTTTTCAGCAAACAGTTCAATAATGTAATGCAAAACCCAGTGTTTCTATCCATTATTAATCCAACTTCATGGGTGTTAGTCATGAATCAATGTTGTGTTGGTGTTTCCACATTCACTATGACCACCTTTATTTTACAGGAGGGGGACAGAGGAATTAGACAGTTGTTAGATTATTTTGTTGAGTTGTAGATGTTTGGGTCTGTATGGGTTAAGGAATGCCGACAGCTGCATATATTTACGCTATCACACAGGTGTCAAACATGCGGCCCAGGGGCTGAAACTGGTCCACCAAAGGGTCTGATCTGGCCCATGGGATGAATTTGTAAAAATTACACTGAGGATTTTAACAGACAAGGAAGTTAATATCAGTTTAAATCATTTCAATTGAAAGTGGATGAGACTATTATAATAATAATGGAAACCAACCTAAAACATATGTTCCCTTTTGTTTTAGTGTAAAGGAAAAGTACAAAAGAGACTAGCAGTCTAGGAAATAACTGGACATAACCTGAAATACAAATATGTGCAATATATTAAAGTGCAATATTTTATGTAAATAGTGCAAGTGAACTGCCGAAGGACCATTGTGTGAATACTGTATGTTAGTCTGTGTTTTTAATTGCTATTTTATTCCTATTAATAACTGGTAATCCTTTACTTTACAGTACTTTTAAATTTTTTTATCGTATTATTCTGTGTGTACATAAGTGTCTTTATATATGCAAATATTTCATGATGATATTAGAAACTATGGAACATTTTAAAACTTTTTTCCACTACTGTATGTAAACATTACTGCCTTTACATTTCCATTGCATTGGAATGTGCATTAGTCAATAAACCCACCAGAGAACACTTCTTTAAATACACTCTCAACATAGTAAGACGTAGTTAGTTGAGAGTCAACAATAACAAAAATGGCAACTGCAGAGGAGGTATTGTGAATCCTGACCGTAAGAAAGAGGCACAATCTGAGGCAGAGAGATGTTAATACATGCTTAACCCTTAAAGTCAATTCAATGCTGTTCTGGAACCATTTTGATAACATAAAATTGGTGTTTGCTTATATTATAAATGAAAATATTAATGACAAACGACCGAACCGACCGCAACCCGAATATCATTAAAAATATGTTTCAATGACCTGCAACTGCGGGTGACAGCGGGCACCCACTCACCTCGGGTCAGCCCTCACATCCCTGGTCCCTATCCAATGCTTCCAACACATGAACAGATATACCACCTTAATGATATGTCTCCATAACATTGAGCATAGATGAGCTGCCAAAAATGTTGATTTGCTATTTAGTTTATCTAAAAAGTCATGTTATTGCATCTGAATGTCCATTACACTTTGCTTTAAAACACAATAAAAGATAATAGGATGTAAATTGTAAATATATTTGTTCATTCTCAGCTAATGAAAACACAATGATTCTCATTTTCCTGCGATTATACACTCATAAAAACATGAATATTTGCAATTAGATCCTCTTAAATCTCCTTCAATCTTACACACTGAACCTCTAAATTACATTTCTGATCATGTTATCATTTGGATTAGTTTTCTATAATCAGATCTTTTTCAGTCATAGCCAAACCTGCGTGTTCTGTATACTGCATGGTCGTCCAATTTGAGTGAACTTCTAGAAAACCAGCTCTGGAGTCGACTTACTTTGTGCTAGAAGGCCAGAAATTACTGTTAAGCTTTCTCATACATGCTGAGGAGCAGGTGCATGCCTGTATGATGGTGTGTGTGTGTGTGTGTGTGTATGTGTGTGTAAATGTGTATGTGTGTGTGTCTAATGAGTGATTGCAGTTCGACCTTTCCTTCTGGCAACCTCTCCTGGATTACACTCAGATCAAGATGGCAAGTGCTCAAAATGTGTGTGTGTGTGTATGTGTTTGATGGATGCCACACTGTTGGATTGCATTGTGGTGAGCCGGTCCAGCCAAGTCATATCACATTAGTCCACACAGACACAAATGCACACAAACATTCCATCTTATGAACGGATGAATAAGTAAAAGCTGAGATGATGAAGAATGATTGTAAAATGGCCTTGAGAAGATTATTTCATATATCTGACAGATTTCATGGGAGTGTGATATACATTACACAAATATACAATATGTAACCAGAGTGCAAGATTTATTGATTTCTACTTTTTTCATTTGCATGCAGATATTTGTCTCATTTCATATAGCATGCTGGGTAATGCAGCCCAAGTCAGTGAGTAATTTGCATATAGTGCTCAATACATTGGACACTTATTCCACTGCACTGTTGCACTGTTAATAATAATAATAATAATAATAATAATAATAATAATAATAATAATGATAATAATAATAATAATAATAATAATAATAATAATCATAATCATAATCATAATCATAATCATAATCATAATCATAATCATAATCATAATCATAATCATAATAATCTTTATTTCTATAGCACTTTTCATACACTGTAGCCCAAAGTGCTTCACATTGATTAAAAATTAAAGTACAATTTTAAGACAGGGTGACAAAATAAACTGATTATAAATAAGAAATAGATAAATAAATAAGAAATTAAATATTTTATATTCATGGGTTTTGTGGATTATGCATCATTGAATACACTGTAATTCATACCATTATTGTTACTTTGCTGTTCTTCATTGAGAAAATTATCCTTTTTTTGCATGTTATCTTCATGAAATAATAACTAAAGTAATAAATAGTATTAGAATATTTTAAAATGTGAAAATATCAGATTAGATGAATGAGTTTGTTTTTTAAATTCACTTTCTGATGTTGGGTTGTAAATACATGTTCCTTTGTAATTCCAGAAAAATAGGTATATGTATTTTTCTTTTATTTTTTTTATCAATCACATTGTTTTTTTTTTCATGCCTAAAGGAGAATAAAAACTCAGGATAGAAATCTTGACTAAGGTTCTTATAATTCATGTACCAAAGGTGTTTTTTTTTTGTTTGTTTTTTTTTTTTTAAATACTGGCAGTTCAATGCAAATGCATCAACCTAAATATTATTTTTCTCTGTCAGATTAGAAATAGATCCTTTATTCTCATATTCATATACTGGCCATTTTCATTTTGTTGTATTTATTTTATAGACAAATGCATAATAAATCTGAAAACAGAAGACAAGCAAATACACAAAAAAATAATTAATCAATCCTTTAATAAGTAAATAAATCCTATTTATACACGTTGTTGGTGTATATTATATTCACATTTATTGTCTAGTCTTATATTGCGTTATCTCACAGCAGGGAAGTCACGAGTGTTGCTGCTGCTGCTGCTGCTGCTGCTGCTGCTGCTGCTGCTGCTGCTGCTGCTGCTGCTGCTGCTGCTGCTGCTGCTGCTGCTGCTGCTGCTGCTGCATCTGGTCTTGTCAGGCTGAGATGCACTACCCACTGTGGCCTACAGGGGGCAGTGTGAGCCATGTATTGTGGTCCATGCGGCTGTCAAAGTGGAGCAGCACAAGCATCAGCAGTAGAACATCTGGGTATTTGCACTGCTGTTCGTGTGTGTCTGTGTTTTGGAGTGGGTGTTCACCAGACCTTGGCAAAGAAAGGGAATAATAAAAGCGAGAAAGGAAAGAGAATAAAGGGAAATTAAAGCTCCATTGTGTGTTATACTTCAGATTATCAATACTAGTAATAGAATTTTATCATGAGATGTAGAAATACTTATCATTCATCCTTTCAATGGTAAGTTAAAGCATTGTGTTTGTATTATTTTACTGTTTATGTCCGTCTTTTGCTACAAGAAAGTCATGTTACCTTCTAACTGGAGCATCTTCATCCCACTCTTTTATCTAAAGCCCACTTACCATGAGTTTAACGTCACAGCCAATCAATACACAAGCATCCAGGGTGGACCTGTATGCCAGTCAAGACACAACAGACGCACTGAGGCAAAATTTATCACTGATTATATTTAAAGACTTAAATTTTGTTCCTGTCAATCTGCTGTCATTTCCTGTCAATGCAGTTTGACAGGACAGTGTTGACGTACACACGGTGGCAGCCCTAAGGTTAGAAAAAAGACTACAGGCTCTGGATGGGACACGTTTAACATCCTCAACTTTAAAACTGAAGGTATTAAAATAGTGGTTTATCAACCTTGGGATTGGGACCCCACGTGAGGTCGCCTGGAATTTAAATGGGGTCACCTGAAATTTCCAATAACTGATTAAAACAAGCAAAAAAACTTATTAATAAAAAATATTTAGTGAGTTGACAGAACAGAACTGAAGCACTGTGGTACTGTGTATCTGTCACATGTTCACTGTGGTCAGTTTCAGATGCTGCAGCTCGTTCATAATTCATACTTTGGGTTGTTGATTGTTCAGTATTAATTGTCAGCCTTATGAATACAAGCTAGACTGACTGTACATAACCTGAACAAAGGAAATCAAATTCTCACATTAGCCCTGTTTACATGGGAGTTTTTATTCCTGCTTAATTCCAAATAAAGGTTAATTTCGCTTTAAGATGAGCATGTTGACACCTAATTTCAGTTGAAAATGATAATTCTGAGTTGAAGTTAATTCCAAATAACATGACTTGGTTTATTCTGATCTTAATCCCATGTAAACAGTTCATTCTGCTTTAATATTATTCCTATCGTTCTGCACATGCTCCTGGTTTCGTCACTATCCGTGCTGCTAGCATTAGTTTGTTGATTCCTATGGTTGATTCGGTCGAGCTGCTGATTCGTAATTATCACAAAAACTAATGCAAAAATCACATGTAGTATCTGGTCTAACATGTTGATAGTTGAAACACAAAACAGGAAGTAGATGTGATCATTTTCTTCCAGTAGACATCCAAATGTTAAGTGGCCATTTGGTCCAATAAGAACTCTCTGTACCCCCAGCTGTTAAAACCCAATTAACTAGAGCAGAATACACCCATTTCCCATGTAAACCCTAACCCTTTATTCATAATTAACATGTCCATGTAAACACGAAAGAAATACCTTTAATTCAGAATTATTTTAATCTGAATAAATAATTTGGAAGTAAAAAAATGTCATGTAAATGTAGACTAAATGTCATCTAAAAATAATATTTATTTACAACATAATACAGCAAACAAGTACATGATCAAAAACAAATTAATGTTAGCAAAAAAACAAAAAAAAGAAAGAAAAGAAAATAGTCTTGAATGCCTGGGGTCACCAGAATTATTTGAAATGGAAACAAAAGTCAAAGAAGGTTGTGAACTACTGAATAAAACAATACTGAATGGTGCTGTGGTTATATCACAGCTTTGACGAAGATTGACAACAGCTTTTGTACAGTAGGAGAAAAAAAAAGCAATTACTTGCCCTATTTAAAAGAGCAATGTTTTTCCTCTTCTACTTTTCTTTTTCATTTATGAACATGCAAAGCAGGATCTTTAAAATGTAGCATGGTGCATAATTAGGTGTACTTCCATCTGCCTGTTTTTTTCTGTACACTTTCAAGTATTAAAAACAAAAAGGAAATCTAATGTGAAAATGATGGTGGGGGGAGACACCAAAACTTTTTACATGTCAGAGAACACTAAAAGTTGCCATATAATTAAAGGAAAACGAGTGCAATGGAAACTGATAGTGATGTAATTATGTTTTTTTATGTGCAGCTTAAACACAGTTACAGGATGAAAACCTTGAATTAAATCAAGAAAACTAACCGCAATGAAATGCCACTTTGTTACAGGAAACACATACTGACTAAAAAAGCAAATGTTCAACAAGCATATATAATTCATCCATCCATCCATTAGCTTCATCCTTGAGAGGGTTGAAGAGATGCTGGCTACCAACGGGTGAAGGCGGAGTACCACCATGAATGCATGACCAGTGATGCATGACAGGGTAAAACATAAAAAAAACTTTATTATGAACTTAACATTATTGAACTTAAAATAATTAAACAACTGATTCCTATGTTAAAACCTGAACTACTACTGTATCCAATACAACAATTCATTCTAATACTTTAATATAAGGATTAAAATAATATTTCAGAGGGAGGAAGCTGAGAAAACCCATGCATATCACCCCCCCCCCCAAAAAAAGACCATTCATGTCGAATTCTTTCTGTGTTATATTTACATGTTCTCTCAACACTACACTGGTTCTGGATCAGGTTTCAATAATTAGTCAAGTCATGTGGAAACAACCCTTGGACACCTTTAATATCTGTGTGCTATTGGCTAATGAATGAATGAATGAATTTTATTTTTTCAAACATGTATAAAAATAAAATAAATTGTATGTAACTACTGTACATACAATAGACAGAAAAAAAACAGAAAAAAAAAACAAACAAACAAAATATTAAAATAAAGAGCAAGACATTACAAAACACCGCACATTGTTCGAAAAAAAGGAAGTGGGAAGAAGTACAATACTTATTTTAATTTCCCACCCCTTTTATCTGCTCTTTGGTTTGCAGCTATACATCCTAACCACAGTACATCATAGACCTATATAAGTATATACCATGTGTAACCTTAATAAATATCTATATAAATATATAATTACAAAATTAAATATATGCTACGTCATTATCCATATGACGTAGCATCCTAATGCTAATGCTAATATAGCTAATGCTATATAGTGTATTTATTAAAATAGGTCAAATGCAAAGAACTTACAGGGATAATAAAAGTAACGTACCCAAACAAACTCCATATACAAAACCCTGTACCAACTGCCTCTGGAACTAAATAAACCTCAGGACTTTCTTCATGTGAGTTGACAGATTTTTGGAAAAGAAAATGTGTGTAATCATAGGTCAATGTTGATCTCACTACCTCAATCAACATGTGAGGTAGTGTGTTAAAATTATAAGTATTTTATGTAACTGTCAGAGTTTGTAGATCAACTTTAAACTTAGATCGCAAGTGGTTTCATCTCATTAAACTTAATAAATATTCATTTTACTTTTAGTCTTAGACAGGTTGAATATACAACTACTGCAACACCCAATGTTTGAAAAATTGTAGTGGATGAAAATCTGCATACATTTACATCTTCTCTTCCTGATTTCATGTAAATTTGGTTAAAATTTGCAAAAACACTTGGCTGAAAAAAAAAAAAAAAGACTATTTCTTTGAGACGAGAAAAATAATTGGTCTAAACAGAGGAAAGATGCAAACTCTCAGGAACTCAATGGATTTAATGTAGATATCAGTGCCAGGTCTGGGACATGTGTCTTCTATAGATGTGGGTCAGTATGTGGAACTGAACCTGCATCCCGTTCATCTGCATCTGCATGTGTACCGTGTCGGTGTGTTTGTGTTGAACACAGAGGGCTTGGATTCATCATCAAAGGCCCATTCACAGTGAAGTGGCGGAGGCAGCCTCTCTGCCTGCCACCAGCTCTAATTAGTCATTCACACTGGTTATCGCCAATCAGCATCTTCTTTTAGCTCTCGAGAGCAAACAGTGAGCACACTACGCAGGAAGGAACGGGCTAATGTACACACACACAAACATGCTCGAATTCACAAAACCCAACTTGAATAAATCTTGACATTAAACCAAACTGATCAGCCATAATATTATAACCACAGGCAGATGCAGTGGTGCTAATGTTGATTATTTAATTAGACTGTAGGTGGGTGTGATATTTTAGATAATAAGTGATTACAGAGTTCTCAAAGTTGATACAGGAAAATAAATAATTTGAGGATTTCAGTGACTTTAATGATGTTTTGTTGTGGAAGCTTTATCTACATTATTATTATTATTATTATTATTATTATTTATTACTTGTCGAATTATGTGTCGAAATCTGTGAGGGTGTGTATGTGTGTGTGTGTGTGTGTGTGTGTGTGTGTGTGTGTGGGGGGGGCAGTAAGTACTCGATAGTTACTTTCCCACAGTTCCCACTATAGGCTGTAGTTCTAAGAACTATTTAGTTTTAGTTTCTATATAACCTTTAGGTTTGCATTGCGACAATGGGTCTACTGTGACGCTAATGTGACATACACAAAATGCTCCTTGGATCAGTCTATAGAACTAAAAAAGACTGCCTGTGAGTAGGGGTAAAAAAGGTTGAAGGAAGTATGTAGTTGTTATGCTGTGGGAACATGGGAAAAAAGGTTCCAGGAACTATAAAAGGTTCCTACAGTGGGAAAGCACCTAATGATAACAATCGTCAGGTGAGAGGAGCTCACTTTCACTGTATCATATCTACAGATAAAACCCATCACATCCTCCACAAATAGGACTTATTAACCCCCACCCCCATCCCCTTTGTCCCATTTTTTTTTTCAGCCATGGAAGCTCAACGATGTCATTCAAAAAAGGTTGACAAACCCTGGGTGTAGATTCCACTGTTTCTATAAAACCAGTTTTCACTTGAGGCTGATACAGTGGAAACTTAATCCAAATATTTGCAAGAAATGATTAAAGCACCAAAATTGGTAGAGATGAACTTTAGGATATACCTCATCATGTCAGAAGGGGTGCCAAAAAAATTCAACTGTTTGGTCACATGGTTTTATCTCAAAATATGCTTTTTGGGTAAGATATAGTTTTTTAGAATTTTATTTTTAGAAAATATATCATTCACTGGAGAAAAATGTTATCACTTGGAAATGAACCTATGGATCCTATGAACTATTTTAGGTATGTTAATTCAGCTAACTTTGACAAATTATCATGGTAACAGCCATGGTGAATTTCCCCAAATTTCCCATAATGTGTCACCAATATGGGAAATGACCAAAAAATAGTGTGATGCTTTAGGACAAGAATGATGGAAAAAAATAAAAAATTATATATATATTATATATATAATTTCATAATCCAAAAATACATTTTTTTCACCCCAAACTGTCTGTTACCATGGTAATTTGTCAAAGTTAGCTCAATTAACATACCTAAAAAAGTTCATAGGAACATTTTTCTCCAGTGGATGATATACTGTATTTACTAAAAATAAAATTATAAAATGATGATATTTCATCCAAAAAGCATATTTTGAGATAAAACCATGGCACCCCTTCTGAAATGATGTGGTATATCCTAAAGTTAATCTCTACTAATTTTGGTGCTTTAATCATTTCTGTAATGATCAAAAGAATAACCTCCCCAGCTATGAGGTGTCACCAAACATGTGAAGGTGTGCTGTGGTATCTGGATCACAGTCCTTAGAAGTGTTTCAAATAGAGACATGGAGCCCTACGGACCTCCATGGACATTTATACAGATGTTCAGTTCAGTTCAGTTTCACAAAATCATCAATAGATCAATCAAAATGGTCAGAAAAACATCCTTCTTGGACTCGAAAAGGAGTGAAAAGAAGTAAAACATAAACTCCAACCATTAATCCAGCAGCGTCTGCATTCTATGTCTTAAACGGTCTTATATCTGTTTATCATTTATATACACATTACTTTACAAGTCACCTCACACAATGCAATTTGTATAATCACCTATAAGTGTATTTATATTCACTTTATATTTACCACAAATACATTACTCAATATGATAAACTCTCCTGGTCATGATAGTTTATATTCATGTATCACTATAAAGTCCTATTTTATTTATCCTTCTACATCAGGGGTCTCAAACTCATTTTCTTCAGGGGCCACATTCAGCCTGATTTGATCTCCAATGGGCCAAACCAGTAAAATGAAAATAATAACAACCTATAAATAATGACAACTCCAAATTTTTGTCATTTTAGTGCAAAAAAAAAACCCATATTCTATGATGAAAATATTTTTATAAATGATCCAAATGCAAAAAACTTAAATGTCATAAAGAAAATAAGGGCAATTTTAACAATATTTCGCCTCAATTTATCATTTATCCATGCATTTTATTATGGATCAGTTCTACAAAGACACTAAACTCTTTGTAACAGAAGCAGAAAATGCTAAAAACAAAGTCTGTAATTTTCTTTATATATTTCAGCTTATTCACATTTTATTGTTCCAGGATTGTTTGTAAATGTAAACATTTTTAGAATTTAATATTTTTTTTTACAGTCAAACAATGACCAAAAATTTGAAGTTGTCATCATTTATAGGCAAAGAAAAAAACCTGACAAGAACATATCAAGGTCAAGGTCAAGGTCTTTATTTGCCATTTGTGTATAAAACCAACATTCCAGACACATTGGAATTATTGTGCAGGGGCTTCACAGAGTCACAGTTGAAATAATAGGATAAAAAGTAAAAAAAAAAAAAAAAAAAAAAAAGTGGAGTCATTGAATAGGTTACTAAGCTCTTCATTCCAACGGGCCGCATCAGAACCGTTGGTGGGCTGCATTTGGCCCCCGGGCTGCATATTTGAAACCCCTGTTCTACATTATAACAGAAATTTCACTTATTCAAATAATATTTCTGTCTGGTCCTGAGATTGGAATGTGTTTTCTTTAGTCCATTTTTGGTCAGTACTAACTACTGCACACTACGAACACCCAACAAAAGCTGCAGTTGTGAACATGATGTGACCCAGTCCTCACTGTTACAATATGGACCTGGTCACAGTCACTCAGTTCAGTATATTTTCCCATTTTTCTGCTAAATTTCCACTTGTTTCTTAATCTATCCAACCTAGTGAATAATACCGTGATAATAAAATAGTCAATATTATGACCACTTCTGTCAATGGTCATAATGTGATGGCTAATCTGTGTATCACCACATGATATAAAGAATAGAGACTTCACATTGTTTCCATTAAGATAAGTGTGATCCCGAATTTAACAGAGACTGTGGGTGTGCTTATCGCAGTTCCATTTCATTTTTTAAAAATAACTTATTAAATTAAATAGCTTTGCATTTTTACACATCCAGAAAATGTCAAGGCACCCGATTCATTTTTAATTTTACAAGAAACAGGATGTATCTTGGCAGTGATATCTGAAAAGTTCATCAGTAAATATTTAAATGTAATTGCCTTTTTTTTCCTTTTGTTTCTCTTCATAACTTTTAATTTTATTCTGACACATTTTATCTGATAGAATATAATGCCTCAATTCATGCTTTTGTCTTTCTTTATGTTTAATTTTTGAGGATTTTGTTTTGTATTTAGTTGCATTTTGTGGTGACAAATGGGTGTTAATACAAGAAAAATAAAAAAACAGAAATAAGCATTTTCATTTTTTTCCAGAGTAGAAACTCTAAATATAGATATTCTTCTATACATGAAACGTGGTGGAAAATTTGTGATAATTGTTTTGCTGTGTTATGTTTAGAGATCAACTAATGTATAAGATGTAAGCATTACATATACATACAACTGTTTAAGAAGATCTTCCTTCCATTTTCGGCTTGAATAAACAAAACAAAAAAAGATGTTTCAGATAGAGAAATTAAAAAAACAACAGGAAATGTGAACACGAGCAATTACCTAAAGCAATCCCACATCTCTTTCTTCCACCCACCATTCTCCTTTTTCTTTTTTTTTTTTCTTCTTTCAATCTCTACATCTACATCTCTCAGTGGTGGTCATCCATGTGTACCAGGGCAGGTATGGAGAGAGTTTATGTGTGACACAGAGGGACATGAAAGTTGCAAAAGCAGGCAAAGAGAAAAGCAGGTGTGCAAAGAACATAGGATGAAATGAAAAAAGAAAGAAGCCTATGTTTTCATCTGACTGTCAAGTGAGCACTGACGCATGAAACACTATATAACAGTGCAACAGATCACATTCATACATTATGAGGAGTTAGACCTGTGTACCACAATTCAGCAGAAAAAAAAAAAAAAAAAATAAATAAATATATATATATATATATATATATATATATATATATATATATATATATATATATATATATATATATATATATATACATGAATAATGAAGGAATCACAAAAAACCTAAAGCATAAATGTTATAAATAAAGGCAGAGAGAAAAACTGACAAGCAAGAATGTGCAGACACACACACACAAATACTGGTTTCCATGTCAAATGAGGACCAACTTTGTAGCTGAGTGGCCATTGGGTAGGGAGTGAAAACACATCTTATGTTTTTAATGAAATACAATAAAAATAAATAATAATAAGAAAAGTTAGAAAATGTAATAAAAATGAATGAATGAATAATTAAATAATACTCATTAAAAAATAATAATGAACAAAAGGAAATAAAAAAAATAATGCTATTTTTAAAATAATAAATAAATAAATGAAAAAAAAATTAAATACATAGAAATAAATATGTAAAAAATAAACACATCTTAAAACCTTTGAAAAAAAAATACATGTTTTACTTTGTACCTGTTTCACCCATGCTTTGTGAGGACTTCCAGAAAAAAATAAAGTAATTATGGAGCCACATCATGTCTATTTCACTAGTGGGTACCTTTATTTATATTTAACCCTCATGGGGACCTGAATTTTGGTCCCCATAGTGTCAGAGGTCCCCATGGTGTGACTGTGTAAACATATTAACGTCCCCATAAAGATAGGAATACAAACACACACACACAGCTACAGAGCAAGGCACTCGCCTGGGAGTTAGCGCCTGGTCAGATCATCTCTTTCCAGGTCAGTGTCTCCACTGGCATCCACTGATGTGACATCAACAGTGAGCATGTACACTTGGCTTCACGTTAAGAGATACTGCAAATCAGATAAAGTTGAAAAATGCTCATATAAACAGAGAGCAGTGGCGTGTGAATGTATTCATTTGTATTTTTATCAGTGAAGATTTGATGTGATGATTCATTTTCATTTAATGGGAAAAAATGTGCATCTCTTCCGCTTGGAAATACATTCCTAAAAATAATAATAATAATACAAATAAAGATACAGATGAACTTCATTAATGCTGATGTGGATATTCATGTTTTTTTACCAGAAAAAAGAAAGAAAAGAAAATTAAACAGTAAAAAAAAAAAAAAAAAAAAAAGATCATCCAAAGACTCAGCAAAATGTATTTTTGTCCTCTGTGGGGGACATGAGTTTCACAGCTTTACTAAAAATAATGAAAATAATAATAAAGTGTTATCCGCTGTAAAGCATAGCATTCATAAATCCATAAAAAAGATAAATACATACATATACATAACGTATCTGAACATTTTGCACCATGTTGTTTTCTATCAAGGCAATTACTTTATATAATAAGAAACTAAACTTTTACTTTCCTTGGTACCAGGATGATATATAAAATGTAAATGTCCAATATGACTATAAAATGTATTGCAGAAACCAACAGGTACAGTTAGTGTTAAAATGTAGAGTTAGTGTTAAAATGTAGAGTTAGTGTTAAACAGGTAGAGTTAGTGTTAAAATGTAGAGTTAGTGTTAAACAGGTAGGGTTAGAGGACTCATCCTTTTATGTCCTATTTGCTGGTGAACACAATACAATGCAGGTACCTCCATGAAACACTGTCCTCACCGCCATTTTGCCGGGGTGCACACACACACACACACACACACACACACACGCACATGTGACCGGACTATTTCCCCTGTGTTATGTTTGTTGTGAAGGAAGAACCCAAAGTCACCGTTGCTCATGTGGACACAGCCTCTGTTTATTTATCCTGGATAACAGGGAACTACAGCGTTTAGCATGGATGCTAATAAATGCCTGTACCCAGAACATTGGTAAATATAAACACTGTGTGGGATGGACAACAAAAGTAACACTCAATGACAATAAGACAAACAAAGTTCAAGATCACAATAAATGCAAGTTAATAAACATGAATGATAAACACATAGAAATACAGACGATATGATTTTACGGACACTAACCTCTCCTGAAGGATAACATGACAAAGAGGAGAACTATGGAACCCACAGGTGTTTATACTGTGTGTTCACAGTGGGACACGAAGAAGAACAATGGCTGTGACTGGAGGAGCAGGCTGCACAATAGGAAACATACCAGGTATTTATATGTTATTAATGAAACTAACATTACAACACAATTTTGTGTAATTATAATGAACGGGTTACACACACACACACACGCACACACACACACACACACACACACACACACACACACAGACAGGTCAGTAGGACACAGACGCATCACAGCGCTGTCTCACCGACACTTCCACAAGGAGCCGCATCTGACTAAAAGCAGAAATGTTGGGATTTTCCTTTCCTTTTCGAGGAAAATTCTTAAAGTAATAGATTAGTTATGTTGAAAAGTAATGGCGTTACTGATAACCGAATTCGCAAAACTAACGTGTTAGATTACACGTTACTGAAAAAAAGTAATCCGAGTATTCTGAAGGCCTATTTTTACTCCAAAACAACGTCGTCTGTGACAGTCGCAGGTCGTCCATGACAGTCGCAGGTCGCCCATTAACCAAAGGGTTGGCGGTTTGATTCCCGCTCTGTCCTAGTCAGTCTGTTGTGTCCTTGGGCAAGACACTTCACCCTTCTTGCCTCCAGTGTCACTCACACTGGTGTATGAATGAGTATGAATGTTGGGTGGTGGTCAGAGGGACCGTAGGCACGAAATGGCAGCCACGCTTCTGTCAGTCTGCCCCAGGGCAACTGTGACTACATATGTAGTTTACCACCACTAGAGGGAGCATGTGAGAGTGAATGAATAATGGAACACTAATATGAAGCACTTTGGGGGCCTTGAAAAGAGCTAGAAATCGAATCCATTATATTATATTATTACGTCACGCACCTCCCAGAAAATTTAACCCACCACAGACAGTGTCGCAGAGAAGACCAGAAAACAGGCCTCTGATTGGTCCATTCTACATTCGCACTACATGCACTTCCACTTCCTTCCTTTTCCATCTTGTTTTGTGAATACGAACGTCATTGTTGAAGGCGACGCGTGTGAATATGGGTTCGGCCGAGTGCGTGAGGAAGTGGAAGAATCTGTGAGACAAGTTTGTTGGACATGGAAAGGGTCTGGATCCAGGTGGGAAATCCTAGTGAGTTCATGAGAATGCCCCTTGCGTTGTGGTGGTGAATAGTGCACGCCATGTACTCCGCTCACTGCAGGGTTGAATCCCTCCACTTAGTAATATGCTTACAATAACATCCAATACAAGCTTTTTTCTCTGGTTCTTTGATAAATCACACCCTTAATACAACTACATAAAAACAGTCATTAGCCAAACTTTAAAATAATAATAATCAACAGAGAAGGATTAAACACCATTCTAAAAAAATGAGTGAATAAAAGACAGTTTAATCTCTGACTGTTAAATCCTGCAAAAGCATGCTCACCTTCAATCACAACACAACCACATCCTCAGGACTGCAGTGCACAACCAGCCTGAAAAGGTCCTCAATATGTGTAGGAAGCCCTAAAAAAAAAGAAAAAGAAAAAAATCAATATAAGCAAAACACAGGGAGTCAGTCCAGGAAGGTCCAAACTGAGGTGACGTCTTTCTTTCCTTCAGGTGATTATAATAATTATGAACAAAAAGCAGCTTCTAGAAAAAGCCAAAATTAGAAATAGGTGAAAATTGATAATTTTGTCTTGAAAATGTGTGAGAAAAAGCAGCATACCAGCTGTAAACATACAGTTTCTTTTATGGTTATTTTATATGCAGTACTGTCACAAATCCCCCGTGTTCTGCTTAAACTCGTGACCTTTGTGCACAGAAATTCATCGTGCATGGAGTGTAAAACATCCAAATCCCCACCTACCTATCTATTTACCTACCCACCTTTTTGCTTTTAACCCTCAAAAGCCTCAATGTCCACCAGCAACCAAAAGCCTGTATTGTTCTAAAATGTTTAATTCATTCACAAGCCTATAAATATACCTGTAAATAATTCAGGTCAAATACAGTTTCTCAGCTTTTCCTTATCATCCAGTATGACTCATTTGGACATTCAGAGGCTCTGCAGTGAAACTAAATCAAGTGTTGTAACAAGGACTGACGGTAAAACAAATTATATTCTGACAAATTATACTGACTGTTATGGAGGACTAAAAGTGCCAAAATTAAATAAATACATTTGATGATTTGAATTAAAATGGAGGGGTCATTATTTCTAGGTTATTATGCTATTATTTTACTGATCCGGCCCACTGGAGATCAAATCTGGCTGAATGTGGCCCCGTAAACAAATGAAGTTTGAGACCCCTGATCAATGCTGAGACATGTCATAGAACTAATGAACTTATACTTGGTGAAAGTTTGTTGAATGAAAGCTCCTAAGATGAATTGACACTAAAAACTGAAGTCCAGCCAATGACAAGCTCTGATACGATCGGTCTAAGATAAACAATTTAATTTCACATGGAAAGTACAGGAAAATCAGCGCTGATCTTTGATTAAATTTGAGCTACAAGCACAAGAGTAATGTTTAATTTGTCTGCATTTTGTTCTCATTGTTTAACTCCACAGAGGGGGAGTCAACATCGTTTGAGATCAATGCATATTTTAGTCTTGCAGCCAAATATTTGAATATTTAGTGCATGTGTGTGACTATCATCGGTCCTCCCTGAAAGCTGAGCAGACATCCTTTATTACAACTCTCTATTATAAGCCAGGGAGGGCAGTGCTACACCTCAGTGATGTATGTTTAATTTCTCAAAAAACTGCTCTGTTTATGGGCATCTCCACCCCGAACACATTGGTTGGACTTTGCAACGTCATCCGAACTGAGTTTCGATTGGGTCACTATCCGGTGACAGAGCTGCCAACCCTAGCTCTGCCCCCTTTTACTTTACCCATGAGAAAGTTGAAAATGAAGTTCTGTGTTTCGACAGCTTCTACCTCACACTTGTCCCAGAACCTAAACATTTTGTGTTCTCATCACTGGCTCTTGGACCAAGGCCGGGAAAGCTTTGAGCCAGGTCTGCACCCTGACAATAATAACCCTGTGACCTTTACCCCATATATGGAACATTGCTCATACTAATGAAATACTATCATAGGCTAAATGTCAAGAAACATTCACTACTAATATAATTCTAGGTCTTCAAGATTTAAGCCTTTCCATAATTTCTCATGCACCTCAGGGCAAATTTACCATCTCCTTTTTTTTGTTCTTCCAGGACCAGACCTTTCCTGGATGCTGCTTTGTATCAAATTGCAATTTTTGCATTAATCCAAATTTTCTGGTATTTGCTGCTGGCCCAAATGATAGAACAGATGCACATTTGCAACTAAATTGAATTTAACCTGACAAAATATCATAGAGTTTTCAATGAAACACAAGTCAAAGTATATTTAGGCAAAATGTGGAGGGTTTTTCAAGGGGACTGCCTTGTCTTTCCTTCTATTTTTCAGCTTTTTTTTTTTCGTCATCTTGATCCTCGCTTTCACTGCTCCTACCCTCCTTTCTTCCCAGCTCTACACCCCTCTAACTTATTCATTCATTGCACCCACACACTCCCCATCTTATTTTTTTTTTTTTGTTTTTGACGTCATGAAGCATCAAGAACACTTTGTCACATTAGTTAGCCAGGGTGCCGAGCAGAAAGAGAGGTAGAGAGCGATGACCTTCCCGAAGACAAAGGCTTTTCTGCATCTTAAACAGCAAATGTTTTAAAAGAGGTGCAGCTTTGCAGATGGTTGCTCCCCTGCCACTAGACCGGGCAATTAATGTGTTAAGATTCACTGTCAATGCTGTCGCTACTCATCACACAGACTCTCACACACCCGTGCAAACACAGTAATGAGGAAAAACAGGAGACACACTGTTGAATATGCATGATTATACTGTAAGTGGGAAGCTGACAAAGCTGGATCTACACAAAAGTTTGAATTTTACAGATTATTTATCACAGTTTTTAAAACAATTTTCGCCCTGTCATCATGGGCACTCCATCACTCCTCCTCCTTCACCCTGTCCACCCTTTTGAGCGTCTCAAATCACCTCTCTGCCCCTTTGTGACTGCGGAGTGAGTAATACCACCCGCAATACCACGGCTCAGCGATATCTAGGAAGCTTAAGGTCAGGCAGAGGCCAGTGGACTTTATTTCTATTAAATAAACTCCTTCTGTTGATGTGTTTTACCATAATACTGAAAGAACTGCTTTAATAGGTGGTATGTGTATATCTGTTTGACCTTTCCCTCCAGCAGAACACATATTTAAACATCTTAGCCATAATCCAGGGGTCTCCAACCTATTCCACAAAGGGCCGGTGTGGCTGCAGGTTTTTGTTGAAACCAAGCAGCAACACACCAGACTTCAATCAATGAATCAACTGATCTCAGTCTGCAGAGAGTCAATTGGTCAAACTGTGAACTCTTGGTTGGTTGGAACAAAAACCTGCAGCCACACCGGCCCTTTGTGGAATAGGTTGGAGACCCCTGCCATAATCTTTTAACCGTAACCAATAGACACCTTCATGGCCCATGTCACTGTTACATCATGATACTAGCTGGAGGTGAACACTGGTCACTGTTATGGCAAAACTTGGCAAAACTCAAACTTGAAACAAGTCAAAACAATTGTAGACTGTTTTGGTTGAAGGCAAGTAAACAAAAGAATTGGACCAACACATTCATCAGCAACTCACAGGTAGTAATTAGGTGAAGTTTATTTGTAATGAATCATCAGTTTCAGCCTGGATAACATTAAGGACAAGGTTAAACTGTGACTGGAATAATGTTCATCTTTCATTTGGGAATTCTAATGCTAACCGCTACCTAACTCGACATTGCACAGTCTGAAGTTGCATGGTATGTACGTTAGCCCCCCACAGTGATTCTGCTAACTTCTTGTCCATCCAGCGAGTGATTGTGTAGGGGTCATCTCATCCAGTAGAGTCCACATTTTAAAATAACATTTACACTCTTCGAAAATGAGTGGACTCACATAGCCACTAAAATGCTAATTTCCTTATCCATCTCTTTGTTAAAACATGCTAATCTGCATTGACAAGCTAGCACATTTGAGATGTTTTGCCTCCAGTTAAGCTCCACCCCCCCATACAAACAGTGAAATGGTCTATAGCATAGGTTGGCAATTAGTGGTCCACCACAAAACATCTGGCCCTTGAGATTGTTTGAACTAGAGGATGAAAAAATATACATGTATATTTTTTAAAAATCGGACTGACAGTCTCAAAAAACTTGTAAACTTAATTTTTCAGAACAGAAACATTTCAATTGATCTAAATTATTTGTTATATCTGGATGCCAGGGTGGATAAGTGCATCATGAGGTGCAGCTGTGGAGGCTCCACAGGTAAAAACAAATGACATCAGCCGACCTGCACCTTGTGTTGAAATTACAATATTTTCTAGAACACACGCTGTCACTCAAACAACGGACATAAGTGTCATATTATTGTGAAAATTAAAACACTTCTTTCAAACAGACCAGACATCATAGGAACAGAAATGTGAGTAGCACGAGTTTCAAACACAACATGCGTGTTATTTAGGCCTTTATATGACTGTGAGACACAACAAATAATAATGGTCTGAGCGGAACACAGCCCCCCTCCTGCCCACAAGTCCTGCAGGATTCAGAGGTGAGTGTAAATGTGTCACCCCAAAGCGGGTGGTAAACTCCATCTAAGGCTAAATATCGGCATGAGACACGAGACTTCCCCACCGTCTCACATATATATATATATATATATATATATATGATTCTCAAAATAAATAATTTATAGCTTTTATTTTAAACATGTTTTTAGTTTGTGGGAGCGCAGCCTATCACTGCTCCCGTAGTGAACTTGCAAAATGTGTCCCATGCTGCATTGCTTTGCTTTGGGTCCCGCGGGAGTTCAGGGCTGTAACCGATAACAATGCACTGCAATGTCAGAAGCAAATCAGAGCAAAAACACTGAATCCACTCGACCATGGACTGCTGGGTTTGGCCCAAAAAAGACAGAGCATATGTGTTTACAGTAGCTCTGAACTATGTCCAGACACATCTAGTAAAAATACAGTTCAGATTTCAGACATAATAACTTCTCACTTAGTGTGAAAATTGACATTTCCCGCTGGATATGGGATTAAATAGACGTAACTTTCCTCCTCAGGCAGATCTGGAGGTTTTGGTTAGTTTATTTGTCTCGTGTGTCAACCACCAGCTCAGTCACTTCAACAAATAGCAACTTGTGAAAATTAGTGCATGGGGTGGTTGTTGTTTTTTAACAAACGTGCAGATAATTAATAGTGCCCCTAATGGTCAGTTAGCTTGAATGTTGGTCTGTTATGTCACCTATCGTTTTCATCCTCTCCTGTTAATTCAATAAATTAACCAATGTTTTGGTTGTGGCCCGCCATGTAATGGCTTGGAAAAATCTAGCCTGAGGCCAAACTTAATTTCCGACCCCTGGTCTATAGAAACAGCTGCCTGCTTTCTCATGGAAAAAAGAAATTGATAAAGGTAGTTTACTTGGAGCAGTGTTACTTGATTTAACAAATGTCTTGAACACCACCAATTACTGCTGTTTAAGGAATCAGCTGGTTTGTTTAAATTATTCCACACACACTATAGAATGTATACATACATACCTGGTACAAAGAAGGCAGTCTGTAAGAGTGGAGAATATAACATCCTCAGTCTGTAAAAATCACCTTGGCGCACCTCAAGGTTCAGCCTTGGATCCACTATTATTTAGTGTGTACATTAATGACATGCCTGATATCGATATCCATCCCATGGACAATGTTGAATGTATGCTGATGATGCATCTAGTTATTTGCATACATCTATGCAAAAAAAAAAAAGCTATCGTCTGCAATGTATAATGTGTTGTCAAGGTGACAATTAGTGTCAAAGACTGTGACTGTTGTTTTCAAACACAGCAAATGTAGATTTTGTTAAACTGGCTTGGAAATCGAAAACCAGCTCTGACTTATGCTATGGTCACATCAAACGTGAACTTACACATGTACGCCTGTGACACGCCACGTAAACACCCAAATTTGGACGCTGAACAATTCGCGGCCACTCCAAACGTGCAACACCCGAGTCTGGACGCTGGATAAACATTGATAAACACAATCTATCCCGCCGTTTCGGTATCTCGTCAACTATGGCTGAGATCACTTGGATTACTGCTCAGTACCTGCTCTGGAGGTCCCATACGTCTGAGGGCCTTTTGGGTTCACCTGATCCTGCAGAAGTGCCTGCAGCACAGGGAATTCCACCACCTCCTCCAGGAACTACGTCCGGATTAAATCAGCTTTCAATGGTATTTCAGGCTCAGTTTTTCTTTCTGCTGCCTTCTGGATCAGTCCAAGTGTCATATATCATTCCATCACGACGTTGGCAGCATCTCAATGCTGATTGGCTTTCATAGCACAGCATCATGCTAATTTGCATGAAAAGTTCCATATTTTCAACTCCAGCGTTTACGCAGATTTACAGCAAGACATGCCACTCCAACGCCCAGACGCTCCAACAATCCACAGCAATGCGTCCAACACGCTGCAAAAATGCCTCCGTGAATGTGCGTCCAAATGCATCTCTCCATTGACTTTGTATGTAATCTCGAAGCGTTCGGTGTGGCCGTACCATTAGAACCAGTTCCAGTTGATCTGTTCTATCTTAATTGTACACCTCTAGCATTATCATTTCTTCTTAACGATTGTCTCATTTCCCAGCATGGCGTTTTCTAGTTTTACCTACGTCATGTTCAGTGTTTCATCTACCCCTGCGTTATAGACAAATCAAATTAAGAAAGAACACAGAACAATACGAACAAATGAGCCCCAGGGGACACAAAGACATTGACCAGATTTTTTTTTTCACACAAGTGGTATGATCCAGCCATTTAGAAAGTGGTTAGTCTGTGCATACCTCCATCCCATACATCTCTCTCTCTCTCTCTCTCTCTCTCTCTCTCACTCACAGGCTGTAATATAGTATTGTAACGTCATAACTTCGTCGATCTGCTGAACACCGGTAAACAGTAAACAGATGCTTCTGAAAACTAAACTAAAACATCTCAAACTATGGTTTGATCAGGCTCTTCCCTGCTCAGACTGTATAACTATCAGTGAACCGGTCTATTTTGATGGTCACAGAACCGGTCTATTTTGATGGTCACAGGTCTTGCAGTCTTCATAACCCCTCCCTTGCCCCTGCTGTTTCAAATCCTCACCCTCCAGACAAACCATCTCAATTCAGTCACTCAGGCCAAACTCATGTCAGTTCAAATGACACCCAAATGAATGAGCTTCACCTTTATAAAGGCACCTTTTGACCTCCCTTGCACTGTCATATTTTAATTGTATTTATACTTTGTTATGTATTTGTCATGTGTTAAAGTGCGAAGGAAACTAAAATAAGTGAAAGTAACTCTAATGACTGACCTCCACAGTAACTGGAGCATCTGCCATTGTAGTAGTTTGTCTGTCACTCACCAGGATGGAACCATTGACCAGTTCAGGATCAGTTTACAATAACAAGTTTTAAAATCCTCATTCTTTCAGAATATTAAATTTTTTTCATTAAACAATTGAGGAAAATATGATTGTGTTTCACTTTCTTTTTGTGGTTGTACAATGGTGCATATGTGAAACTGTGACTGATCTGATATGTGCGCTCTAATATGACCTGTCAAACTATTTTTTTTCCAACTCAAAAAAACAAAATAGTCAGGAATTGGTAGGAATTGGATTGGGAAGCAGAATTGACAATAGCATTGATATTGGTAAAATACTATTTGTTCCTATTGCCCTTATTATTGATCCTGTAGTGATGGTGCATGGAATAAAACTGGACGTTAAATTAAGGTCAAATACTTAAGTGTGATCATCAATTATAAACTCTGATTCAAAAGTTAAAAAAATAAAACTTGAAAATAAAATGAGATTTAATGCGTCTAATTTCAAACACATCAGAAATAACAACCTGAAACAGCCAGTCTGTATATTAACACAATGTTCACTTCACACATAAATAGCTGGACACTGACATGCTAAAAACAAAAACGAAACAAACAAAAAAATGTTCCATATGACTTTTTTGTTATTCTCTGAGTCATCACCATTTACTAGAATATTAACCTCTACATTTTTCAGTGAAATTCTGGTATTTTCCTGTATTTAATTAACTGAGCATATTCACAGAACTCAGAGAAAATTCAAAAGTTATAGAAAAAAAAATGAAAAATGCGACAATCAGTGGAATATATCATTAACTGAATGTCCAACCACTATTATTTGTCAAACTACATGTTTTTTATGGGTGAATTAATCCTGCAGAAAATGATGTTCAGTGCAGTGTCTCTAAATTTTCAAATGGGTCAAATCTGATGCTGATGAAAAGCTGAGAAACTAGATTTTATCTGAATTATTTAGATGCATTGATTGGATTAGTGGCTAAAAAGTTATTAAACATTTTAGATCAGTGGATTATTTTAGTCACAGACAGCTGTTAAGGTCATTGATTTAACTTAAATAATACAAGATCCTTCCATTGCGTAATTACTGCAGTGATTAAAATGTTTCATCTTAAAACAAATTATTAAACTCTAATTGTTGCAGTGAGAAACTTCTCATTTCTTAAACATCCATCAGTTTGAAAGAGACCATAAAAAATGAACTGAGTTTCAATGGGAAATAGTTATGTGGTCTGATGAGTCTAGGTTTCAGAGTGATGGGTGATTATTACCCATCATGCCTGCAGTGCAAGCCTGTGAGGGCAGTGTTATGATGTTTTTTTTACAGAGGTGAAGAAAATACAGGTGAACCTAATTAAATAAATGCTAATGAACTAAATATTTATTGGCTTAATTAATAAAAATGCCTACTTTGTTTTAAACCAAGAATATTTTTTAAAACCCAGGCTGCATAAATGAACTGTACTGTATGCTCCAGATTTTTCAGCTCTATATCCCTTTCTCCTTTTCTGTTTTTGTTTATTCATTCAATTATTTTTTTTCTATTTTTTGTCTCTTCGTCTTTCTAGTTCTTCTTCTTCTTAACTTTGCATTTTTTTGAAGGTTAACTTGGCGATCTGTGTCGTGCTTCAATCGTCATAATGTAAATGTACAATCATTGGGCCGAAAGCAATGGTTGATTCAGTACAAGGGCAAATGCATAGTATAAACACCAAGGGAATCAAATCACAAACCACCACCTTAAAAAAAAACCCTGTATTTATCAATAATGAGATTCTTGCATCTTGCCTTGGAGTCACCGTCAATAAATAATCAGCTGACTGGCCCTGAAGATTGAACTACTTCTCTCCTAAACTTTGCATCATCTCTACTATTTCTACATGATTTCTCAGTTTCCTGCACATAATAAAATGATTAAATAGAAATTCAATTATTAAATACTTCAGTTCACTATATATATATATATATATATAAACATTTGTCTAAAGTGGACTCAATAGTAAATAAAGGATCTGACTAAACGTCATTGTTGTGTTGTAAGATTTCCATGAATTCGACTAAGACTTGAACAGTTTTATAAATAGTACATCATAAGTCTGACTTTAATGAGGACGTCTTCTTCTAATCTTCTGATTTGTAATTAAGACCTCACCTCCAGCCCTGAACATGCACCTGTTTCCTCCTCAGTCTGCTCTGCTTCTTTAACCTCCTGCTGTGTTTCCTGCAGACAAAATATGCCATTAAAGGTGACATTTCTTTGGGATTTATTAGATTCATCTCGTAATTTGACATATCACCTGTATTACTGTTTACTCTGACTAGCATCGTGACTGCAGGCTGACAGATGAGAGAAAGACTCACAATAATTAACCCGTAAAGAACCAATGTTACATTTGTGGCAGTTTTTATTGTAAAATTCACCAGTTTAATTCCCTGGAGAGTTGTTGGCTGATGTGCCCTTGAGCAAAGCATTGCTCCCAGGTCAACTGATATGGTGAGTCCACTACTCTTATTGTATGAGACGCACGATCTATTGATGATTTAAAGGTAAAATCTAACCAAATGTTATTTATATAGCACAAAATCATAACAAAAAATACAGTATCTTTAAACTTATAATATGTATACACTGTAAAATATGACAGAATTTATTTTTAAATTGCAACATAAAAATACTGTATTTTTTTTTTTGTGCTAGCAATTAAATCAAATATACTGTGGCTGTAGTTTTGTTTTGTTTTTTTACCGGAAGACTATTTTACCAAAACCAGATTTGTATGCAAAAATTATGTACTTCTATTTGTTTGAATAAATAAAACTAAATTAAAATACAATGTGTTGCTGTTTAAAGACCATGATCTTGAAATAAAAAGCTATATGCTTTTAAAACATGAATAAATAAGTAAACATTTAACAAGATTGATTTAATTCTATCATATGTTAATCTTATCTGCTTTATTGCACAGCTGGTTTTATTATTATTTTTTTTATCTACTGTGTTTTTGTGGTCCTTGCTTTTAATTGCACTGCAGTTTTTTTATTGCGTTTTAATTGAGTCCTGTATTTTGTTGTTAGACAGTTTGATTTCCCCTGTAAATCTTGTCTCGTCATCTGAACCCTCTTTATCCTCACTAGGGTCATGGGGGTCACTGGGGGTCTAATCCAGCTACAAAAGGCAAAGGCGGGGTACACCCTGTATGATCTCAGGGCTGAACATATATAGACAAACAATCACTCTCACTCTCAGATTAACTAATTAACCTATCAGTGCATGTGTTTGGACGGTGGGAGGAAACTGGAGAAAACCCACGCAGACACGAGAACATCCAAACTCCACACAGAAAGGTCTGGTCTGGGAATCAAACCAGAGTCCTTTTTTGCTGTGTGGCACGAGTGCTAACCACTGCACCACCGTAAAGTTGTAAATGCCGGAAAGTTCACAGAGGAGTCCAGAGAAAGTTATGAATGTCTAAACAAAATTGTGGATTATGGAGCTTAACTGTATAAAGAATTTAAAGACAGGTTTTCTCACATTCTTCAGTCATCTTTGATAAAGGGAAACCATCACCCATTGTTCTTCTTCTATGGTTGTTACTCTCTGAATCGTTGCAGTGTGACTTTGTTACGCCCGCCCTCTGACTCTATACTTCACTGTGATTCGTCGGCCAGTTTCAGGGAAATCTAACCAAAAGTTACATTGAGTGCAACTTGACTACTATGGTAGCATGTTAAATTTGCTGCCACTAGGAAGGTCTAGCAATAAAACTGCAATTTTCTCTAACATTCCAATGATAAATTATCTTTATAACTGTATGTACTATCACCCAGTGCCATTCGGTGTCATTCACTTCAGTTGACCTTAAAATCTACATGTTTGTGATGTTAAATATACATGTTGCTCTGTAATTTTTTTTTTTACAGTATTGTTCTGACAACCACAGCTGTGTTTTTTCTTGTTTTTTTTCTCTGTTTTTTACAGTGTAGTAGAGCCTGTCCAAACCAGCCTCTGAAGCCGATACTTCAGAAGCTCAATGGAATCCTCCAGGAGCAAAGACTTGTGACTGGTGACAGTGGCAAAGAAAAACTTCCTTTTACTATAAAAGGCAGAAACCTTGAGCAGACCCAGACTCCTGGAGGATGGCCGTCTGCTTTGACCGGTTCAGGTAAAAGAGAAAAAGAGAGAGAGAGACTGTAAGAAGGTGGGGAGACACATGGATGCAACTGATGCACAGCAAAGTGAAATTGAACATATGTGGAACTGTATAATAAACACAACTGTACAGATAAGTGCATGATAATAATGATGAATGCATTTTTATATGTGTGATCCATTATTTTATTCTGTTTTGTATTTTTTCAGTGTAAGTCACATACAGTGGTACCTCTACATACGAAATTAATTTGTTCCAGAAGTGTTTTCGTACCGTGAATTTTTCATGCATTTTACATGTAAAAGGCCTAAACGCTACCTCTAAAACACTTTAAAAATTATTTTAAAAAGTTACCAATTTTGTATGAAATGTGTTTTAAAAGTAATTATAAAATAAAGTAATTGATTGGTCTCAGTGGGTAAATGTGTCTTCTCTGACTGGACATTAAACCATTAAAATGAACCAGACATGCAGCTCATTTTCATACCATTGTCACTTTCGCCTTCAGTGGTGTTTGTTGACGGATGTTTGGTGGGGTGTAGATCCAGGGACAATTCCCTTTGACGGCTTTTCGTGATCTTCCTTGGGTGCGTGGGCGACGGCATGGCTCATGGCTTTTTTTTCCCAGGTTTTTTTTTCTCTGTGGGTCCTGGGGGGTGGGGGGATTCACCTTTTTGTTCGTGCTGGTGGAGTGATGGCTGCCTCCATCTTTTTTTATCATCTCCTGTTTCTTGTTGATAACACAGCCCGCTTCTTCTTTTCGTTCACCAGGAGTCACTTTTTTTGGGTGCGTGCTGTGATGGGGTTTTGGTGGGTGGGGTCGTGGGACAGCGGTGGCTCTGTCCTTTAGTCCTTTACGTGTGTATGGTTAGAACTCTGATGAACGAGAGCATCATGGGTAGCTCGCTCATAGCCAATGGGATGCTATGTACAGTACGTACATGACATTTTTACCTACATTACGTACATTGCGTATAGTATGTACAGTAATGTACATAGTATTTATGCCTCCGGGACTCAAAATTGAGGTAAAGGTTTTTTGTTACTTGGATTATTAATTAGCTGGGTCTTTCTTAAGTAGAGGTACCACTGTATTTTCCTACATATATTTTACTGATCATGTAGATTTTCATAAAACTTCAAGTTAAAGTTGAAGGTTATCATATAAGAAACAGTGAAAACTGAGGAAAAACTGATTTTTTTTTTCAGCAAATATATCAATAACTGAACATAAAAACAAATGTTTCTCCACTTGTACACAGTACAGGTGTGTATGTGACCTTGCTGTTATTATTCCACACAGGAGAAAGGTCACCATAGTCAGTGTTGATTGGGTACATCCACATCCACTACTATTGATCCACAGGTTTTACTAGTGAATCAATGGTATCTACATACCATGGAAACAGCATTTTACACCAATAATTTACATGTATTGATAGGATTAGTGGATCAACAGGTATTAAACATCTTATATCAGTAGATGGTTTTTGTCACCAGTTGTTGTTCGGGTCTTAATAAATGAGAAAAATACACTTTGTAAGTATTGTCATGGATTTCGTCTAGTGTGGGTTGGTTGCCACAGTACAGGTTTGTGCGTGACCTTGCTGTTATTATTCCCCGCTGGAGGAAGGTCACCATAGTCAGTGTTGATTGGGTACATCAACCTCTTTCCTCAGCAAGTGTCAGAACCATTCAGAGACTATTCTGTCTGTTGTGTTACTGTCCACCTCTATCATCCATATGGCAAAATGGATTCTGTAACTGCCAGAAAGAATGCTACATCTGTAGGTCCCTTAGCATTCTTGACTCCCAGATATTCCTAATCTTGTTCAAGGTGTGCCATGCTTATACTTTTCTTATTAATGTCTTGGGATTGATAAGAAAAGGCATAAGCATGATTGTAATTACTTTGTATGTGTGTGTGTGTATATCATGTGTATATCATGCTATAACTCAATGGATACTTGAGATATCACCATGAAATTACATATGCATATACATATAGCTAATATGCATCAGTTGCAATGATCCATTTGAGTAAAGGTCAAAGGTCAAGGTTACAATTAACTAAAAGGTCAAAATCACATTATCGGTTATAATTCAAGAACGGGGGGGGGGTCACAGAACTTTCAGATTGTTACCGAACGATGTGGAAAGAACATTTCTACAATTCTCATAAAAGGTTTTGTCACCTACGACCAATAGTTTTTGGGATCTCTAGAGGTCAAAGGTGACATATCGCAAAATCTACTTCTGTAACACTGTTTGTGTGTGTCAAGCATAGACATATCACGCTATAACTTAATCAATACTGGATATATTATCATAATATTACACACACGGACGCATATATACATATAATGAAATTATCAATATTGCAAAAGGTCAAGGTTGCATTTAGCAGAAATCACATTTTTGGCTGTAATTCAAGAACGGGTTGTCATTAGCACAAAATAGGGGTGAGATTAGGCATTCTTTGAATACTTGTCTTTGTAAGGATTTTCATGTTTGTTGATTGGAAGCTTTAAAGATGAGTTCAAGATACAGTTGGTCTCAGTTTAATAATTTATTCATGTCATGAAGCTGGACTCTTCTTTTGTATATTTTTTGTATCTTTTCCTGTTTTTCTGTCGTTGTTAGTCTTTGGGGCTTTTGTTTTGTCATGTTGGTTCATATGTACTTTGCCTACTTTACTTCCTGTCACTGCTGTTGTTCCTCCCCGTTAATTAACCTTCATATGTTTCACCCGTGTCTTTCCCTACATATTCCCTCTCATGTCCTGTGTTCAATGTGAGTTTGTCTGTCTAGAATACGTCAAATGAGCGGTGTTTTCCCTGTCTTAGTTTATTTGGTATATGACTGGTTTTGAATTCCTTCTGTTGTCTGCTCCCTTTCTGGTTTGTTGTATATTAGTGCTCTCTTGTAACTGGACCTTTTGCCTGACCCTGACCTTGAGATCGTCTAACCCCCGCCGGCAATTTAACTGTTTTTGGATCTTTGGCCTGAACGTCACCTGCTCACCGGTAGCGCTCTTGGGATTTCCCTCATTGTATTCTGTTGGACTTTTGTGTTTGACCCTGATTTGTGGTCTGACCTCCGTTCTGTCCTGTTCCCTTGTTGCTGTCCCTAACGATGACTCATTACACCTGGCAATCAATAGATCAGCAAAAACGTTTTCACCTTTTGATCACTGCGCTCTTGCCTCACAGCAAGAAAACCCAGGTTTGATTCCTGGACCGTGCGGACTTTTCTGTCTGGAGTTTTGTTGTTTCTCTCACCGTGTCTGGATGGGTTTCCTCCGTCACCCAAAAACATGTTTGTTCGGTTAAGACCCTCCAGCCAGGTGTTTCTGACCATTAGCCTGGCTTCAAATCTGGAGATGGGTCCCCACCGCCCATAGCTGCCCACTACTCCTTACAGGTGCCCCAATGGCATCAAGGATGGGTTAAATACAGAGGACAAATTTCACTGCACAATTGTATGACAAATAAAGTACTTTCTTCTTCTTAATAAATTGTGTGAAAACTAATTTCAGTCTCAGCGTCCTGCATCTGGGTCCATTTGTTCTCTGACACTCTGTCAATTCAGGTCACATGGCCAATAAAAAATGCACTTGAAGATTTAGATTTTTTTCCCCAGTGTATGCAGAACGTGTGCCTTCAGTTGAATACTTTTTACAAACAATGGTGGACAAGCTATTATCATAACTTCAACATTTCTTTTTCCCACTTTTTTTTTCCTCTCTGTCTGTAGTCAGCTGGAACTGAAATGCATTTTACACTAACCTTTTCTAACCTGAACCACTTGAAGACTAGCAGTGAAGCTCTTTGGTTGCCATTTGGATGTGACTGTAGCTTTCAGTCGCTGACAGCTGCTCCACAACAAACAGGCCCACACACCAAAAGAAAAAAGCCACCCGTCCTTCCTACTTGGCATTCTGTTGTAGGCTTCAGTTTGAGTGGGTGTGCACAAGTGTTGGAGGGCTATGACAGTGCTGATTGAACCACAATCGGACAATGAATACCAATCTGTGCATTGCCACTCTGTTCTGCATACCGCTCTCCTTCTTCGTCCTTGTAGGAGCAGGCTTTTAGCAAGCAGCGGCACATTCACTACGTCTGTCAGAGTTATCTATGACATAAAGTCTCCCTTTAGGGGTCCTTCACAACCATCCACAGGTCTCTCAAAGACACAATGTACTTTTCTTTTATCATACTTTTGTGCCTTGCAGTGACAACTTAAGTAATGGCTCAGCGTGAGCTTTAATTATCTTTACATATACGATCTTTGTCAAAAAGGCTGGTTAAAGATTTAGCATCCACAGTAAAATTTGTACTGATGTTTAGGAAGATGACCATTTAATTTTCTGTAATTAAGATCCAGCAAAGCAGTTATTTTTTTCAGAACTGTCAAATATTTCAGGCATGAAATATTTGAATTTATATTAAAACCTTTTTTTTATTTTTATTTACATATATATATATATATATATATATATATATATATATATATATATATATATATATATATATATGTGTGTGTGTGTGTGTGTATTTTTTCATTTTAAACCTGTCCTGTCCTTTGTCTTTAAGAGTAGAATGTTAGTCTGGCTCATTTTGGTGCTAAAGCTAATTAGCAAAGCATTTTTGACCTTTGTAGGGGACAAGAGTTTCACACCTTTACTTTAAATAAATATACAAATAAACAAGTGGTGCTAGGTATAACAACCCCCCCCTCACACACACTTTACCTGTCTCACCCTATCTTTTATCATTACGAAAACACATTTTTGGTGACTGTGACCTTTGACCTACATTCACCCATATTTAATGGGATCTTTTCTGTTATTTACACTCCTTACATTCTTAGAATAGGCTTGTTACTTTTGGAAACTGAACAGATGTGACAGTACGTAAAATATGTACGTTTTTTTTTACCCGCCCCCACATGTTTTTGCAGGATACAGTTTTGTGGCTGTTGAGGAAAGAAAGAAAGTAATGATGACTGAACATGAATTCAAAGTGTCTCAACTGTGATGTCTTTATAACAGAAATGAACAGCCAGGAGAAGTCAAAAATTACATCTGTCACAGATGATAAACTCAGAAAGACAGTGTGTGAAAACAGCAAAACTGTGAAAGAAAATGGTTCTGACAGGAATCCAATCGATGCAGTCACTGAGTGAGTGGGAGAAATGGTGGACACAGTATTTACTTTAGCCATGAGTGCATACGGCCGCTGTCAAGTGGGAACATCTTTTGTCCAAATCGCTTATTTTTTAGGAAAATGGAAAAAAAATGAATGCAATTAAGAGTTGTAGTCACAAGCCATTTTCAACACTTTTCATAAGTTAAATATTTCTACAACTGTCAGACTAATGTGAAGACTAAAGAGTTGAATTGTTTTATGAAAAAAAAATAAAAAATAAAAATAAAAAAAATAAATATATATATACTTGTAAGGTTTGTGGCCAACAATGACAGTAGCCCTGTTTACATGGGAGAACAACAGACGTCCATGTGCTGCAAACGCCCCGCATCTGTCAAGCGGGAGTCCCGCTTGACAGATGCGGGACCTGTAATTGTCCGAATTTCAATGCTGTAAGCTCCGGAGACAATGCCACTGAAAAAGAAGCGGGACATTAGAACATATTTCACTACAGCAGCTGTAAGTATAGTGCACACAGAATCACGTAACAAAATTCATTCAAAGCAGTGTGTTATCCCCCCCCCCCCTCGTGTAAGTTGGAGTACTGTACTTTTACCTGTCTTAAGTAGCCAACAGGCAAAGACTTTAACTCTTTTCAATATTTTCATCACTTTTTGTGTTAGTTTTGTTTGTAAATTTTATTGGATTTTAGCATATTTTGTATATTTTTTCCTCCACATTTTTTATGTTTCTTAGTGTATTTTTGTGTATTTTGTGAGAAATTTGAGTACGAAAAAGAAAATTTCAGACAAAAGAAGTGAAATGCATAAATCAAAATGAATTCAAAGCAACCCTGTAATTAATCTGATTATGAAAAAATTTAATCAATTGACAACCCTAAAAAAGGAAACGTTAAATTAAACGGAAATATTTAATTTGTCTATGGCACCTGCCAATCGAAATTTTCTTTTTGTATTTTGCATATTTGAGACAAATGGAAAGATGGAAAAAATCTGCAGAGGATGTTATGTGTTGACTTGTTGAATGCACACGTCACATCTCCAGCTCTTCTCAGCCAAATTTAAGTCTCACGAAAGGGCGTAGGGGCACGCTTTATGATTTTATCATTTCTGACAGGAAGGCAGACACCTTATCCTGTTTGCTGTTCAATTTCTCTTCTCTCTTTGTGGGACTTTTATTTCCATGGCAACGGCCAAGCTCTATTTATTTCATTTTCAGACTTATTCATGAGTGAGATATGAAGATGAATATGAATAGCTTGTCCAAAATATGGCCGTGACCAGGATATCAGCTAATATTTGGAGTGTTGTTTGCATGAAAACACATTTGAGCTTCATATTGGTGATGCATTAGTGGTTTTATGGCTTAACCAGAGCTGTGGTCAATTTATCAACCGTATCTAACACATCTATTTAAATTATACAAAAAGCAGCAGACAAGGACAGGAGAACATTTGCATATGGGTAAATGTATCTTCATACTCGCAGAGAATAATGACACTGGAGCACTCAGTTTTTGTCTAGAAAGGGGACTCATTAGTTTGTGTTCATAATAAAAAACATTCAGGTGTTGTTCTCAGGCATGATTGTCAAACATATGGCCTGTGGACCAAAAACGCCCCAACGGAGGGTCCAATCTGGCTTGTGGAATGGAGTTGTAAAAGGGTAAAATCACACTGAAAATATTCCTAGAAACGATGGTGCCCTAAGTTTTTCTGAAGTTCTCCCCCCGCCAGTTACCACAGTTTTTATCTGTCTCTATTTCAGTTTTAATCTTTAATACCCTTGTTCTTTTTTTCATATATACATATATATATATATATATATATATATATATATATATATATATGTGTGTGTGTGTGTGTGTGTGTCCTACGTCTGCTGTCTGTCTGTGTCCATCCAACCATATCTCTATGCACTTTTCTTCAAAATGTCTGCCTTTGTCTGAACACTACTGTTTCCATTGCTGTCAGAGCCAATCCCCAACTCAAACATGACATAAATGCAAAACGCTGCAAGAGCATGAAAGTGAAAGGAGGGGAAGGGGAGGACAAAACACAAAGAGATGGAGAAAACAGTAGGGGTTGTAGTAGAAGCCGGAGAGGGTCACGCTGCCTTGAGCGGAGTTCACTCTAGTTATTTTCCTCCTTTGATTTGTGTTGTTTTAGTGCCCCATCTTTATTATTTCAGAACACCGAGAACTCTGGCTGCAGTTTGGAGAGACAGGCTCATCGTTTTGCCCTGCAGGGGAGAAATACAGATGGCAAGTCGCTCTACTCCTCCCTCATCCCTCACTTCGCTTCTCAACCCCCCCCATCTCTTTTTCATCCCTAATGAATCAAGAGAATTAATTAGAAAAATATAAAATTAGAAAACTGGAAGGATGGGTGAGGAGAGAAAAAGAGAGAGGGAGACAGAAACGCATGATCTGGAATACATTGTTTGATACTTTTCCTTTTAATGTATTGTTTGTTATTTGAGTAAAAATACTCCATAAAAAGTTCATCATTTGTAGATTGTAGATAGTGTTAAAAATCTGTTTGTGTGTTCGTTGAATTGATCACTCCAGAGATGAGTTCAGCTAAAAATGAGTCTCAGTTCAGAAATGTATTTAGGTCACATGTAAAACACAAAAATCAGCTGATGTTATTGGACATGAGCTTCTGCGTGGAAAGTTGTGCCCAAAAAACCCCCGAAAAATCCCGGACCCATTGACAATATCTTCTTGGGTGCCTCCACCACCAAACAAACATGACTCCGCCTCCTAATCGGGCCTCACCTATTGACGTGGCGTGCACACACACCCTAGTTATCGAAAGGTCCCATCCAAACCTTAACATTTTCGAGTGAATCCGAAACGTTTTGTTATCTTTTGGGCCTCATGTCCACACATTAACAGCATCTGGGGTGCCCCAAACTGAAATCTTTTGAAAAGAGGTTTGCAAAGTTCGGACAATGGAATCGATTTGTTACTGTCAAAAATGGATGTTTGAGCAGAAAAACAACCAGGTACCATAACATACTGAAAGTGTCAATATTAACATTAATTACTTTTTTCAAACAATAAAACAAACAAACAAAAAAAGTAATTTCCATCTGTTTATGTGATGCAGCTACATCTTTTGAAACACAAAATATCTGTAAATATTTCATGATACTATTGAAAACTGGGCAAAATTTTAAGGGTGTGTTTAAACGTCTTTCCACAATTTGACTTAAATAATTCCAGTTTTCACTGATACTTACAAATACAAAATAAAATGGACACTTAATCTAATAAATACTGCTACGGGAAAAAAAATCCAGTGTGGGTTAGACTGTTTTTTTTTTAGGAGAGTGGACTGTTTATTGTTTTATTAGCCATAAAGAAAAGAAAGTAAAGAGGTCTGTGGGGCAAGAAGAGGGGGTTGGAGTGGACAGTTGTGGTGGGTGGAAGGCAACACCCCAAGAAAGAATATTATGACAAGCAGGAAGAAGAGAACTCAGGCTTTTGAGGATAGGGAGTCAGAGAGATGGATATTTTACTGTCTGTTGGCTCAGAAATCTGATTCTCTGTAACCTTGACAAACCACAGATCTGTGTAACTTTGATTAATGCTTATTAAATGATTCATTTATTGCTATTAAATCATATCCTTTCAGGTCTGTTTTATGGTCAAGGTGATAACCAATGTAAGGAAAGTGGGTGATCGAGAATGAGTCCAATTTATAAGAATACATGTTCACTAGTGCTTGTGCTACAACATACTTTTTAAAAAAAATATTAAAGATTAAAAAAACAACAATTTTATGACCAACAGACCTTAAGGAATCAGAAATGCACCAGGAAAGTAATAGTTCCTGTTGGTGTTCAGCCAGTGGGTGTCCACTCTAACCCTGATTCATAGATGCTAGTTAGCATTAGCATAATCAGCCATGAGAAGTTAAATTATAATTCTTTAGCAATAGTTAGAACATTTCATGAACAAGAGGCAAAAGGAAAGCAGATTTGAATGCAGCATAATAAGTGTAAAGAGAAAGTCTGTCTTTGCCAGAAAAAGTTAGAAAAAACTCCACTACTGACTTGATGAGTTATTTGTAATAACTTTGGAACATTATGAAATTACTATACATCACAATTTGTCAACTGAAAAGTTTAGAACAGAACATTATATGTCTAAAGGACTATTGTATAATTTCTCCTGACCATGTAGTCAGTCTGATATGGACACCTCAAATTATTTCTTTTTTTTGGGACTCCCTATATTACAGTTTGGACACAACACTGGTTATATTGCACTAATATTCAATTCCTTGGGGGAGTTATGTTGTCATCGGCACTTATGTGTGTGTCTGTTAGTTAGCAACATTACTCAACAAGCTATGGATGGATTTGGCTGAAATTTTCAGGAAATGTTAATACTGTCACAAGGAAGAAGTTGTGGTGATCAATTTATGCTGCCTTTTTTTAATCTATTATATTTTGTACTTTAAATTTTAGATTGTACACAGATAGCATTTTTTTGCACTGTACCTTTAGTTTTAGGGTCTGTTTACATATACCCGGTGAAAGATAACACAGTTCATTTTGAGAGCCCCCAGGTGGGTCCTGCTTCAAGGATAAATTGAGGTGACACAATCAGGAAGGTCCAGATCATCACGGCTTTAGGTTTTTGCAGCTTTATTAACATCGCATATAAAATACACAATTGATCAGCGCTAATCATCAGCGCTGGACCACTAATGTCCATTTGTTTATACTTCGTTTGGTAATATGTTGTCCCGTCGTCCATTTCCCCACCCACAGGTGGAGCTTGAGGCGGTCCTGTTCATGTTCAGTTCCAATTGGTTCCCTCATTAAATACATGTGCCCTGTTTTGTGTCAGCCCCTTATTTCTGCTGTTTACATATTTTAACCCAAACAATCATGGTTTATCATGGTCTGACACTCAGGCAGTTCCTGCCTCATGGCCAAAGATTAGTGTGTTCCCAAACAATTTTGTTTTATAGTAATAGTTTCTGTCCAATGACAGAACCTGGTTCCTGGCTCGGCTGTTCTGACCAGCTGACCAGTTGAAATATTTTAGAATTATGGCACCAGGTATTTGTAAAATGCATATTTTTAAGCTCCATTTGTTAAACCACGCCAAGCCTGTCAGTGGCTGCAACACCCTGAAATTTTCCCTCCAATCCTCCAGGACAATAATGGCATTCACAAAATTCTCCCACCAGACAACAGTCCATCCAGGTTGGACCCAAAATCACCGACGTCGGATCGGTCACAAGAAAATGCACAATTGCTGCCCTTTGAACCCTGGTCTATGACTTGGATCAACTTTATCCAAACAAGCAAACTTGCGAACATAACTCTTAAAATAAAATAAATGCTGCTATTCAGAGTGTATCCATGCTTGCTAGATGTACGATGCTGCTCTCTGTGATGATAAATTTGCCTATAACTGAGTTTTGGTCCCTTCATACACAAACACAAACTTGACTTTTCAAAAATCTTCACTTTTGCTAGAGTTTTGGTAAGTGAGTTCATAACACATTCATAGCAACTGTCATTAACTGCACATAAAACATTCATGACTGTTTCATGAGACATGACTCAACAGTCATACCAAACCTTTCATGAATGTGGAAAACAGAATGATGGCAACTTTTCAAAATAAAAGTAAAACAGCACCCCCCCCCCCAAACCTCTTACCATCACATCTGAGTCAGTGGGCTAGTCCAGTCCAGTGCCAATTTGTTTAATAATGTTACCATTGCTGATGATTGATCTTTTGCTACTGGGAATGTCCAACCATTCCAGGTAGAGTCCTGCAACAGGATGGGACTCTGCGGGACCTGTGAAATGCGGCGCAAAAGCATGTAGCACGGTCATGGAGTGAGACATAGGCATGTTCTCTGGAGTCCCGCAAGGCATTAAATACATTTTACAAAATTATTAAAATGTGTATTTGAAAAGTGCTAAAAACGGCAGTGCAGCTTTGCAATTGTTGGACTTTTATTTTGAAAAGCTGTCCTCATTCTGTCTTCTACATTCATGAAAGGTTTGGTCTGAATGTTGAGACATGTCTCATGAAACAGTTGTGAATGCTTTATGTGCAGTTTATGACAGCTGCTATGAATGTGGTATGAAGTCACACGTCAAGTAAAGTGTAACTGGATTTTTTATAAAGATGCATTTTCAGAGAAAAAACCTCTGTTTGTGTATGAATGAAAGACACAAACAAAGGCAAATGTCTGCATTTTCAAAAATACCTGGGTATGTACAAACAGGCCCTTAGTCTCATTCCACTATTTCTTAACCCCACTTCGTATCTGCATTTCCATTACTGTTTTTTGCAAAACAATAGCGATATTCCGAAAATTTCAACAAAGTATATTCCCGCTTTGAACGTGTTTCCATTGATGGTTGTTCTAGGCAGGAGCGTCGTAACTCTCGTGAAATATCATCCCACGAGATTTCACTGCTGTCACCTTCAGAGCTTCAGATGGGCCATCACCCTGATAGCATTAGCATGAATGAATCTGCTAGTTCTCTAGTCAGTAAAAGTCTGTGGCGAACTCTTTAAAGACACTAACACATCAAACACACCAGCTGGTTAAGATTATAAGGGTCTGTACACGTGGTCCCTACATTGTCAGGCCGAAATATTCAGTGGAAATATGCTTTAGATGTGTTTAAATGGCAACCACAAATTAGCATATAATAGCATTAGCATGATTGAATTGGCTAATTCTCTTGTCAGTAAAAGTCTGTGGCAAACTCTTTAAAGACACTAACATGTCAAACACACCACCTGGTTAACGTTCTAAGGGTCTGTACATGTGGTCCCTACATTGTCAGGTCACAATATTAAGTATAAATATGTTCAGCACTTAATAAGAACAACAAATGATAAATGTATGTAGTGCTTTTTAAACAGTTCTTGTACTTGACACTTTACAGAACTATATATATTATATATAACATATATATTTCTCTGTAAAAAAAAACAATGAAATATTCAAAAAATAACGAATAAAATTAAACCTTCACTGTCTTCTTGAAATTTCTTCGGCAAAAATACAAATGTCCATCCAACACCTTGAACCTCTGCCACACAGCCAAATGTTTAATCTTTTAGACAGCTGATAACGCTTGTCATAAGTCTTTAATTTTGGCTTGAATCCAGCTGTATTTTAGAGGTGAAATTTGATTGACATATCTGAATAGTGACACTAGAGGCTCATATAATACCTATGTAGGATACAGGTTTACACCAATCACACTTCATTGGTTTATTGTCTCCTTCATATTGATTCTAGAGTCATGAAGGTATCTGTATCTCAGTGAAGGCCACTTTGTAATATATTAAAAACAACCCAATAGTGTAAGAACAAGATATAAAAGCAATTCTGATGGGATCATGTCTGCTGGTGATTTTTTTAATCTTCCACTGAAAGCACAACATCATGTCATGTGTCTGAGAAAAGTTTTCAGAACCACATATACACCACCTGGAAATCAACCTATGAACAACAAACACAACAAATAAAAACTACTTTAATATTTTGACATTGTCACAACTGTCTACAGTGTGTGTCTTGTTTTTATATGTCGTCTGTCATTTCCTGTTTTATTTTAGTTTCCTTGTGTGTCATGTCTGCTGTCTTTACTTCCTGTTCTCCCTGATTACTTCACCTGCTCGTCACACCTGTGTCTTGTTTAGCCCTCGTTAGTCTGTATATTTAAACCCTACCTGTTCACATGTTCGTTTGTTTTTTCCCCAGTTTATGTGTTTTACTCTTTACCAACTTGCAGCTGTTTTCCAAGTCTGCCTGTCTATCTATTTTGATGTGTTTATATTAATTGTGTTATGCTCAGGGCCGGTTCTGGCCAATGTGGTGCCCTAAGCAAACACTTTCCTTTTTGTGGAATTAGAAATAAGCATCTGTCAACATTTTTGTCTTACATCTGATCAAGTATGTCCTGAGTGTCCATGAATAATTACTGTCAATGTTAAGTTTAATGCTTTATTTACCATATTTTCCACAGTATAAGGCACACTGTCAATGAATGGTTTACTCTTAGAATTTTATTTCATATATAAGGTGTAGTAAGTGAAGCTAAACAGCCACAATAACTCTCAACCTTGTTGAATTGTAACACGGAACAAAACACACCCTTATTCTGTTAAATCAAGCTTAAGAGTCCAAATTCTGACATAAAAAGTGAAAATTATGTGAGAAAAAGTCCAAATTATGTAACAAAAAGTCAAAATCATGCAATTAAATGTCAAAATTATCCAACAAAAAAATCCAAATTATCGGATAAAAAAAAAATCCAAATTATCTAGTTAAACGGCCAAATTATGAGATTAAAATCTCAACATTTTAAGGAACTAAACACAACCACAATTAATCTATATATAAAGTGCACTGTGAGAAAATGTAAGTCTTTTAAGTGCACCTTATAGTCCAAAAAAATATGGTAGCTGTTCGGCACTTGGCGCCCCCAAAACATTTGGTGCCCGAGGCAACCACCTAGTCTGCCTATACCTAACACTGGCCCTGGTTATGCTCATCACTGAAAAGGCCTCTGGTGAACAAACTCCTCCCACCTGGTGGTTTATTCATATATTACATGTATCTGATTGCATGTCTCTGGTTAAAAAAACCCAAAACAAAATCACCCTGATCATGTTGAGGGCTTCAAATCTCATGTATCAAATATGATACGGTTGGTGTTATAGGGTTAATGGTATGTCCTTTGCAATGAAGAGCATTTTTTTTAAGTCAAACTGTCAAACTTTTATCCCTTACAGAGGACGAAAATGCATCGTCAGATCTCAGAATGTTAATTCTAGTGCATGACTGCATAAGCACTTAAGTTGAGGAATTCTGTTTTTTAGTTTTTCAGGTCCATAGTGTAAAAGCATAAAAGAGCACATGACATTCAATAACATTTCCAAAACTCCCATTAGGCTATTTCATTCTTGAAGCAGTAGAATGTTAAACCGTGCTTCACAACAGTCAGATAAAACAGCATCAAATTATAAAACATAACTCCAGAGAAAAAACACCCAGCAGTCCAGCGGATGTGTTTGGAAAAGTAGATCTGCTCAGTCTTATATGTAATCACTCCCAAATGAGTCCAAATGTGAGTGGGGAGTCATTAGGAGTGTGTGTGGGGAGGGGTGCTGTTGTACTTGAGCTCAGTGGATGTCTTCTTGGAGTGAGGACAAGACTGGCAATGGAGTGGACACACAAATACACACTCATACACATAGATCTCAGTTGACCTGCCATGTTTTGGAGGAGAAGGAATAAGCGCAGTGGGAATGTCGTACATCAGCGCCAACATGTCTCCTGCTCACCCTTCCCTCTTAAGACTCCTCATGTCTACTTGCTATTGCGTAACCTTTCCTCTACGACTGTCCAATTACTTCAGTTTTTCTCAAGCGTGTGTGTTTTTACTCCACCGTCTTTGTTCTTACCGTCATTTAACTACTCTTGACAGCCCTCCCTCATTACTACTTCTTTCTTTTTGAGTGCCTCCCTTGTCCTTTTTCTGTTTTCACCTTCGCGTCTCGTCTCCCTTTCAGCGCCCTCCTTCCTCCTCTTCCTCTTCCTCTCTCAGCTGCTGCCAGTCTGCCGCTGTCTGTCGAACTCCCTGAGGGGATACAGTACAAGTGTTTTTGATTTGGAGCCAGGGTAAAGATGCATCAGACAGCGACCGCTGCGTGTCACACGAGCACATATACACTACGCATAAGCATCCACACACATGCACGTGCACACTTTCCTACACACACACACGGACACGCACAGATGCATTGAGGAGACAGGTGCAGCCAAAGTCTTGTGAAGTTTTTTTTTTTTCTCTTCTTGTTCACACTGGGAGGGGAGGAGAAGAGACGAGTAAACGGCAGGGAGGAGGAGAAAGCAGAGAGGAGGAGGCTGGTTCACTTACAAAAGATGGAGAAAAGCCATGGATTGCATTCACACTATGCTCGACACTTCCAATGTGTGGAACTGTGAGTGCATGAGTGGGAAATGATGTTGTTCTCATGTCAAAGGTCATTAGAGATTAAATGACTATTGATTTTTTTTTTCTCAACATGGCATTTTTTGGTGACTATAAATCAGCAAAGGCATCTCATTTACAGAGCTGTCGTTAAACTCAGCTGGGCATCGAGTGAGGTTATTTTTTTTCACTGCTAAAGGCTGTTTGTGTATCATCATCTAATTTTAATCCACACGATGACAAAATAAGTTGTTTTATAACATTTTTGAATTGAGTAGGATTAGATTGTTCCCTGTGCCCTTTGTTCTGTTCATGAATTTTATGGACAGAATTTCTAGGCACAGCTTCTAGTATTTGGTCGTGGAAGGATCTCATCTCTGCCTTTTGCAGATGATGTGGTCTACATTGACCAGCAACCTCCAGCTCTCACCGAGGTGGTTTCAAACTGATTCATTGTAATCAAGAGGAAACAAACCCGAAAAGGCGAAGCTCTTGATTTACCAGCTGACCTACGTACGTTCCAAACCTCACCTATGGTTTTGAGCTCTGGGAAATAACCAAAAGAATGAGGTCATAAATATAAGTGGCTGAAATGACTCTTCTCTACAGGGTGGCCTCGGTCAGCCTCAGAGATAGGAGTTGGGAAGGACTCAGCATAGAGCCGCTGCTCCTTCATGTCAAGAGGAACCACTTGAGGTGGTTCAGACATCTAGTAAGGACGCCTCCTGGATACTGTTAAGTTAACTGGCTTCACTTTGAAAGCCCTAGCTTGGGTCCTCCTTCAAGGATAAATTGAAGCGAGCCAATCAGGAGGTCTGGGACATGACGCTCTCTGATTCTTGTGGTTTATTTACATCACATGTAAAATACACAATTGATCAGCGCTCATCAACAGCCAAAAATCTAATGTCCATTTGTTTACATTTCATTTGTTCATGTTTCTTCTAAATGTCCATTTCCCCACCCCAGGTAGAGTTCGAGGCAGTGGAGTTCGGTTCTAATTGGTTATCCCTCCACTCACATGTGTTGATTTATGCCAGACCTCGGTTCTATTGTTTACATTTCCACCAAGACATTCTGGCTCCCTACTGGTTCCTGCCTCATGGTCACAGATTAGTTTGTTCCCAAACAATATTGTTTTCTGGTCGGCTTCTGTCCTTGTTAACCCTCAATGCCATCACCTGGTCCCTGACTCGGGTGGACTGACCAGTTGACCTATCAGCTGGACTGACCCTCCGATATGTCCTACAATTACTACAATACCTTCAAGCATGTCCACCCAGAAGGAGACCTCAGTACCAACCTAGGACACATTGGATGGATTATATCTCTGGGATGGACACCCTGAAGTTCCCCTGGAATAGCTGGTGGAAGAGGCTGAAGAGAGGGAAGTCTGGGCTTCTCTACTGATGCTGCTGCCCGCACTACACAGATGAAGATGGTACACTATGAGATTGGATTATAGTAAGTGCAGTTTTCTTCACAACAGGAACAATGCAAAACGTGACCACATGAAATAGAGCATTAAAGGTTAACAGTGCCGGAAACATTTGAATTGACTAAATAAATCCAGAACTTACTGTTAGTAATTACATTTACAGAAATTCAGTACATGCACCAAATCCTATTTTTGAATAATAACTTTTGAAAACATAATTTCTGTCTTGTGTAAAACCATGGAGTTATTTGGAAATGAAAGCCAACTTTAAACATTCATTCATTTTCTGAACCACTCAATCTCAGGGCCAACATAGACCGATAACTAACCGTCCACTGTCACGTTCACACCCATAGACAATATGGACTGACTCATTAACCTAATAAGGTGCATGTCTTTGGACAGAGTAAATGTCATGTGGAGCACATACAAATGTCACAGGAAAAAGTCAATACTGGCTGGTGCTGGGATTGGACTGACAACCTTTTATTTACATAACAGTGGAACTAGAAGAAAAGAAGAGCCTCCACCAGAAAAACATTCAGTGTCACGATTGATTTATTAAAATAAGTGTAAAGTAGATAAATAGAAGATCTCAATACATGCAGTGATTGTTTTACCCTTTAGAGTTCACTCATAGAAATACTCTGAAATTCAACATTTCAACTTTAACATGTTAATGGAGGATATAACACGATTTTATTACTTTGTGAAATATGTATGCATTGTGGCAAATATTTATTTAATAAATATGTATTTTAGAACATTACACCAACAAAAGTGCTGATCCAGACCCCTGTCCACATCCACATGATCCCTTTAAACATAATTCCTTATATTAGTACCATTACTTCATGGTACCAAACAAAGCAGGTACACTCACTGTTCATGCAGAGGTACAGACCCTGTAGACCACCTCCAATTGTTGGTTTACTGTTGTAATGTATATAAACATTACCCCCAAAAAAGTCACTTGCCCAAAAAAGGGTTAAAAGGGAATGAACTAGAAGGCTGTACCAAATACATGAGGAACCAAGTTCATTCAGTCTTATCCTTGAAGTACAGTAAGCTAGAAATAAATAACATGGCCAACAGGAAGTCCACCATCTTGGATTGAAATTGCAAAAATGCTGAGTCATGGTTTTCACTGTCTTCACATTTTAACGTTGGGCCAAATGAGCTCAGAATCGGTGAACATAATCTAGACAAGTGGGACATCAATAATTATCTCTTTTTTTTTTTTTTTGGAAAAGTTGCATTGTTTTTGTGCTATGATGTCACAAAATTGCAATGTTTTTAGGAAAAATTACCAGTACATAAATGGCTTCAGCTCCGACATACAAACACCAATTTGGCTGAAATTTAATTGAGATGTCAGTCTTGCAGTTCTACACCCCTTCAATGCATGTTTAAAATTAGTCATTCTATAGCACCCCCTACATATTTATACAAAAGTGTGCATTTCTGACAGAATTTCGCATCCTGCCCATGGTACAATATCATCTCATTGTCAGCCGTAGGCAATGGTCGTGAGGGATGGCGAAGGCCTTTGAGAATGCTTGCAGTTTTAATAACTATTTGCTACCTTTTTCTAAATGGTTTGTTAATGTATTGTTCACCCACAAATTCACACAGTCTTTGTAACCTGTTTTACAGATAACAGATACACTGTCTGTTAAAAAATAATCTAATTTTGCAGTTATCTTTGGAGGACAGTATGGACCTTTACAAGACATTAACAAATAGGTAACAAATGGTTAATACATAGTGAATTGTGTGTAGGTATTATAAAGTGTTACCAAAAAAAATCTACCGATGGAAGTGGAAATCATCTTGTTAAGAATTCTTCAAATGAGATTTTCACAGTGTACTGGTTAAAAATAAGTTGTTATATTTTCATTATCTGTGCATGATGGTGCCTCAGAACATTCAAATGGGTTATAAACGTCATCATTCATGACCATGAGAAGCTGAATAAGTGCATTTTTCCTGAATGACTTTAATATATAAATAAGCTTTGTAACATTTATTAAACATTTAGATCATCACACGCTTTAGATCACTTCAGTGCATTTGTGGGTTATTGTGAGATATTAGTTTAAATATTATAAAGTACAATTAACAATGAATGCGCTCCGTGTTAAAGCAGCAGGTGAATTTCTGCCATAACAAAGGTAAAATGAAGAGCACAAATCAAGACATTGCACTGACAGCTCAGGGTGATGAATAATTTTCACTCCCCTTCACTTTTATTCATTTAGTGAGAAAAACCACATGATCAGGTACTGGCCATCCGTGTGTCAGGTGACGCTGACACAGGAGTGATTCCACATATGCTGCTATCAGACGCTTTTATGTTTCTGTAGAACAGTTTTATAACATGAAAAATATCTCAGACCAGACCCTGAATACACTCTGTATTTCAGCTCAGCAGGAACTATAGCTTTGCTCGAACTGTGTGTGTGTGTGTGTGTGTGTGTGTGTGTGTGTGTGTGTGTGTGTGTGTGTGTGTGTGTGGACCAAAATTCAGGTCCCAGTGAGCATTAAATATCAATAAAGGTAGTAGCTCAAAGGTAGTAAAATAGAAATTATGTGGCCAAATAAGTACATGAATTTATTTTTTCCAGCAGTCCTCATAAAGCATATATTTTTCAAACATTTGAAGATGTTTCCTTTTTTTAATGTATTAATGTGCATTTATTCTTTATTAATTGTGACCCGCCACCACGAAACCAGGCATAAGTCACGCTGAGCCGTTCAGAGCTACAGCCAAATTTAGGCTGGAAGGCGATTTCTTATTTGTGTTTACACCTTATCAAAAAACGGTACCTTAACACCTCTATGTTCAGTTCCTGTGGTCATTACATTGAAATCCAATCAATAAAGGTGTTTATTGAGTCAATTATTTAAGCAGCGACAAAAGTTCAGGGATTGCTGAGCAAAGACAAAGACGACTTCCACCTCTTTTCGCCGAACAAACCATTCTCCGTTCCGTGGGTAAACATCCAAGTGTTCGGTACGAGGTAAAAGCTTATAATGAATGTTCTGTCCAATGGTGTAAGCCAAATGATTGTAATACGTCGCATTTCTGTCCTATTATTATAATATATAAAACTTCTGTGACATGTCCATCAGAGTGTCCTTTAACATCTGTGAATATTTTTTGTCAATCGGATACGAATTATTATGCGTTGCTAAGGACTTCCTACCCCAAAACAGTCCAAAACTTTAACGGACAATATCTAAAAATATGCAAATTGCATAATAGGTCCAACTGTGGATATTAAAATTACCATAACTTTGGTTCTACTTATGATAGAAACATAATTTTTTCACCATCTTAAACCTTAGTTTCCAATCTACCAAGCTACACAGATAACTCAGTTTTGATTTCCAGACACTTATGCCTGGTTTCGTGGTGGTGGGTCACAATTAATCAATTAATTTAATTTATTCTAAATATTTTTAACATGTATTATTGATTGATTATTTTATTTTGGAAATTCTACTTTTTATTCATTTATTTTTGTTATGATTGTTTTTTCTATTGTAATTTTTGTTATCATTTTATTTTAGTAAAACAAATGTCTTAACATTCACTACCCAATGGCTACTTGATTACAAACTTGGTCCTCATAAGACATGGAAACAAGTGTGTGTGTGTGTGAGAGAGAGAGAGACAGACAGAGAGAGAGAGAATGCAGTGAGAGAAACAAAAGAGTGGATCAGAGTAATAACATGTTATTTCCTGATTGTTTCAGCAGTTACAGTTACACTTATAAAACACTCATACAAACACCAGCAGCTTTTTTCGACACTAGTCATAGATCATCTACACAATAACACAAATAACATATATGAGACCACTAGATATTTTAATGTTTGAACATGTTACTTTTTTTGACATGACAAAATTTATTTTTCTCATTTCTAGTAAAATATCATAAAACAAGACGTTATTTTGTAAAAAAAAAAAAAAAAAAGAGGAACTTTATAGTGAAATATAAGAACGTATTTAGATCTTGAAAATCTTATTTCAAATATTCTCACTGTTTTCAGTTGTTCCACTGGCAGATTTAAAAAAAAAAATAATTCTGTATTTATTTAGTTTAATTCAAGATGTTTTTCTTTTTCTTTTTTTGCTTAATTCAAGCAAATAAGTCTTTAGGTGATAATATTTTATGTGTGATGAAATCTTTTTTACAAGACATGAGCAAAATATACTCATTAAGATTCAGATGTACATATTTTTATTGACCTTTTTATTGACCTTTATTTTTGACATTATATAAACATCAGATAAACATGTATACAGGCACACATACACACCATAATAAATTAAGATGCTTCCCCAGTAGTAACATAAACATCATCAATAATACTAATAATAATAATCCGAATTATTATCCTCAAAAATCAAATACATTGCATGTTTCCATCAATTATGATATTCATATATGGTCAGCAGAGTTTGTAAAAGTCATTCCTTACCTTTTGAGATACTGTATATATTATTATTTCCAGTCAAAAGTCTGATTGCTTGAAATCCGGTGGTTGTTCTTTCGATAATTTTGATATGTACAGACCACTGTCCACTGGGGATGTCTGACCATTTCTCACCCATCACAATTCCTCCTTTATCAAAGTTGCTTACTTCTGTATCTAATACATCATTTTTAAGGGTTAAATGTTCACTTACTGCCTAATACATCCACCCACTGACAGCTCCCATTGGAATAAGATCATCAAAATCAATACCACTTTGCCTGTCAGTGGTCAGAATGTTGTGGCTGAGTTGATAAGTAGGATGTATTATTGCAACAGTGCATGTCCTGCAAAGAACGTTTACACAGTGAACTATGTCCTTAATAATAATAATAATAATAATAATAATAATAATAATAATAATAATAATAATAATAATAATAATAATAATAATAATAATAATAATAATAATAATAATAATAATAATAATAATAATAGTTATTATTATGAAGAAGAAGTAGCATACTGTTCATAAATATGTTGTACAATATATGCTTGTATACTACACAGTAAATTTTGCAGTGTTAAATCAACACTTAGAGAGTTTATTTGTATTTGGTCCCATTGTCTCCAAATTAACACTGCAAAATCTACAGTGTACTACTACTAATAACAACAAGGCAGTCAGAGACAGCAGACCTCTACCAAGACTTGATAAGGCGTCATATAACATCAAAACGTGATGTGATCAAGCCATAGGTGTTGACCCATCTGATGTCTGACGGTGAGACAATGTGAATGGAAAAAAAACATGAGATTCTATGTCATCTGAATCCTGAGATATTACCACTGATGTGTTTTAGCTGTTGACCTTTAGTGTGACCTTGACCTTTGATCTTCATTGCTCAAAATATAATGGGTTCTTCCTTCACTCATTATCTATGATTCCTGAAAGTTTCATCAACATCTGTTTAGAACATTTTGCAGAATCCTGCTGACAGGCAAACGAACAAACAGACTCAATTGCAAATGTATGGCTTTATGAAAGTAAGAGTCATATGGCTATACAGCAGAAAACTGAATGTGAAAGTGGAAAAACAGGATGTAAAAAAATGGTATGGCCTTGAGGTACAGAGACACACAGGATTTGCTTTAGTAATGCCTACTGCAGCACACTGTCCCTGAGAAGTCGTTATGACTTACAAGGGTTTATGTGTTGCATGCGGGCTGTCGAAGGTCTGTACTGGCCTTGATCCCACCTCATAAAAGTGTACACATACAGTACTGATCAATGTTGCACAAGTGAAATGACGAAGAATTAATACATTCATGCGCATGTCGTATCTGAACACAGTTCTATTTCTCTGCTATAATCTTAAATCTGAAGCTGTTTAAACGCTGCACATAGATAGACACATTTCGTCTTAGTATCACCTGCCGCTGGATTCTTCGTCTCATAACTCTTTCTGTAAATTCATCCATTCTTGACACTAGATGCTGTATTTGACCATAATTAACATTCCTGTGATACAGAACATAAACGCTGTGGCCTCCTCATTCTCTAGTTTATAGTAGCTCTGTCTTCTGCTTCCTTGTGTGATTGTTGAATTTAGTGTTTAAAGAATACGTTACTGTGGCAGATGTTAGTGTCACATTTGCCCCTCCCATGGTTTCTACTGCCCTACTGGAATGTTCCCTAGGAACTATTATAGTTCTCAGAACTATAATCAACTGTAACAATTGGTTATCAGAGCTGAAGTGGCTGGAGTTTATGCTGTATGTCTCTTTCCCATGATGCAGTGCAAAACTTAAAAAGGATTAACCAATGAATTCAAGTGATCAAATGTAATACTTAACAAATTGAAGCTACAGTATTATAATGTAAAATTATCGATGCATGAATTACTGTTAAATTAAAGTATTATAAAGTGATATTTTACAGTAAACAAGGATCACATGTTCACATTTTAAAATAATAATGCATTATTTTTTATTTTTTTATTACATATGAAATCTGGGCTAGCAGTGTACAGACCAGGAAGGGGTTAAATTCACCAACCAGGAGACAGTGGATGGGTGGCAAAAGATTAGGAAGGCCATTTCCATTCAGACAAGAGAGAAAAGAGGTTACGGCTGAGGGCTTGTTCTTAAGTGAGCTGAAACCCTTTGGAAATGCAGACAGATATCGCCCTCGCTGCTGAAGTTGTGACATCAGTGTCCCTCTTCTCTGATAATACCCTTACTCTTCTTTCATGTATGACACTCTCAGTCCTTGTTACCATGGTGATATTTCTTGCTTGCGTTATTCTGACAGGAAACAGATGAGAGAAAACTTATCAGACCTGCACCATCGGAGCAACAAAATGTCACATACACACACCTACAGAGACGCAGTGACGGACACATAGATACACACCTCCCAATCGCCATGTCTGCAAATCCAGAAAAAGCCCATTCAATAGCCTAGGTTTCTACACACAAAATAGAAATATAGGGAAGTGTGAAGCATTAATGACTGAGCTATCTGTCCACAAGTGGGGTATTGGGTTGTACTGCAATTTATGATGAGAGTCTGTATGTAACATAAAAGTAATACAGGGGTCATGCAAGTAATTAATGCAGTAATGTTGTAAGGTAGAGATGTTAACTCTACAAACATCATAACTCCCACAAATGTAGTAATACACAAATGTAATAAAAAAAATATGAAGCTTTTGATGTAATAATCCCACAAATGTTACAGCAGTCACCAACATAAATATAACGTTTACCTCACCCACAAATGTAATAATTATTATGTTTGTGGGAAATTAGGTGGGTTTTTGGAAGGTGAATGTTTTTACAATCCCACAAATGGAATAAATTCCCACAAATGGAATGATGATTATTATTATATGTAATTTAGGTAACACTTTACTTGACAGGTGAGTTCATAACACATTCAGAGCAGCTGTCATAAACTGCACATAAAATGTTTCATGAGACATGACTCAACATTCATACCAAACCTTTCATGAACGTGGAAGACAGAACTACGACAACTTTTCTAAATAAAAGTCCAACAATTGCAAAAGAGCATTGCCATTTTTTTACCCCCAAACCTCTTACCATCACATCTGAGTCAATGGGCTAGTCCAGTCCAGTTCCAATTTCTTCAATAATGTAACCTTTGCTGATGATTTATCTTTTGCTAATAGGAATGTCCAACCGTTCAAGGTAGAGACGTAGAATGGGACAAAACTCCAGGACCAGTGGGATGTGGCCTGGGTCATTATTCGACAGCCTCTTGTGGGAGTTGTGGTCACGGGAGCAGGTCATAGGCATGTTCTCTGGAGTCCCACAAAGCATTAAATACATTTCAGAAAATTATTAAAATGTGTATTTGAAAAGTGCCAAAAACAGCAGTGCTGCTTTGCGATTGTTGGACTTTTATTTTGAAAAGCTGTCATCGTTCTGTCTTCTACATTCGATGTTGAGTCACGTCTCATGAAACAGTGATGAATGCTTTATGTGCAGTTTATGACAGCTGCTATGAATGTGTTATTTATTTAACCTCTTCCACCCTGAGCCTATTTTCAGAGAAAAACGCCTAAAAAAACATACCCAAAGTAAATGAAGAATTGCTCCACAATCCTCAGGTTTATATGGATGTTCTTTGTGTCTATGGACATCTACAGGCTTCACAGAATCTATTCCCATTGTCTAAAATAGTGTAGCTACTACTATGACTGAATAAACTGGAATAAACTAAAAGATAAATTAGAATTTTTTGGTCTCGCCTGAATTTATTATTTTTTTGACAAAAGAAAACACCCTGCTAACAATGATTCCAAGAATATAGACACTATTGATCACCTTCAGTAACTCCTTTCCAACACAGGAACAAAAGTTGATAGAATTAGAGCAAAGGACAAAGCCTCCAGAAAGGTTTAAGTCCAGATAACACCAGGCGGACAGTGCATTTGGAACAGTTTGGCACACTGTTGTGCCAAACTGTTCCAAATACATTATTTTAATTTTCCAGTAAAATCTGTGTGAAAAATACAACTCATATCCATTACAGAAGTCTATTACTGTCTACTGGAGCTTTTAGAAATGAAATTTACCTTGTGTTTCATCAACTTCTACCTTTGTGCACAACTAAAATGAATAAAACCATATAAACATGGATTATTTTGTCTCCAAATGGAGTAGTTTTATTAAGAACTTACTCCAAACAATGTAATAATATATCAATAATAATAATAATAATAATAATAATACACTTTAGTAAAAATCAAATATAAAGTTGAACAAATGTGCAAAAATATATGATAAATTCAATTAGAATAAATATAAATATCAAAATTAGTGCAAATTTACTAAACAAAATAACTAATACAAACATTCAAAACACAAACAATTGCAATAAAGTCCAAAAATGTCCATGTGTTATCATCAGGTGGGGGCTGGTTTATCATTAGGTTGGGGGGAACTGAACAGGCTGTCATCTTCCTACCTAGGAAAAATGAAGACAATCATGATTTGAGACTTTTTCCTTCTCATGAAATGATATGTTATTTATTTTTGACAGAGAAAGTGAATAAATCCTCAAACAATCATTGATTAATTATAAACTTATCTACTTATGTGTAAAAATAACAATACAATGAGAAATGAGACTGAAAAAATACTACTATAGTCAACAGTGTTTGCATGTGTATAGTATAAAATGTAGTATTATTGTTATTATTATTACTATTAGTTTGTAAAACAGATATCAGTAAGATACAACAACTTACTGGGTAGATGTTCATCCTGTTTTGAGTTCATATCCACAGTCAGATCTCAGTCAGATGTTGAACATTCAACTCCTTCTCTGTAGTGTCTCTGTTGTTTACATGTTAGCACGCGGCTAACATGCTAGCTTCACAAAGCTTACCATAGTCAGTAACATTCAGGAAAATACACTGTCACTCACTGTTACCCACTAAAACTCTCTAAAATGACTTAGAACTAAGAGTAAAGTCGGGAAATATAACTATAACCGGCACAGCGATGTCTAGCACCCTGCTTACTACGCTGCCGTAGCGTGTGTGCCCCAAGCCGGTCCCGTGCATGCGCTCGACATGCGCAAAGATGCTAACCTTTCACCTTTTACGCATGCATTTCCTGTCCAGAGGGAAATGTAGTTCATGGAATGTGAGGTGTCATTGGATTCAGGAGACTCTCCTCTTTCAAACGCCTACAAACATGGCCGCCTTATCGCTCGCCAAAAGGAGATATAAATCAATTAATAGCGCGTATCGGCGATTAAAAATAACTTATATTTCACCACACACACATTAAAGATCATATTTAAAGGTGACTTTTATCACTAAAGTACACTTTATATGTACTTTTATGAACATTAGGGTCTTAACTTTGAGCAAAAGTTGAAACAAATTTCCATTGTCCAGATTTATTATATGTTAATAATTAATGAAAAATTACACAATTTTCTCGGCCCACCCGTGGGCCGACCGGGCTTAAGGGGTTAACCTTTATTTACCCAGGTGTGTCCCTGTCTCTTTTTCAAGGGAGTCCTGCCCTATCAGTGCATGTCTTTAGATGGTGAGAGGAAACCAGAGTACCTGGAGAAAACCCAGACATGGGGAGAACATGCAAACTCCACACAGAAATGTCTGGTGTGGGAATAGAACCAGGGTCCTTCTTGCTGTGAGGGACGAGTACTAACCACTGCACCACCGTACTGTCCAATGGCAGCACGAATTTACCCGTCAAGTAGAGTGTTACCAAATATGGGCTTACATCTGTGGTACGCGACTGCTTTTACATTTGTGAGATTATTACGTTAAAAGCTGCAAATGTTTATTATGTGTGGCTAATTACACTTTTGGGGAGTTATTACATTTGTAGGGTTAACAAGGGGTCTAAAATATGCGACCCAGGGGCCAAATGTGGCTCACCAATGGTTCCAATCTGGTCCAATTTGCAAAGTGCAAAAATTCCACCGTCAAGGTTGTGGAAGTCATTTTAGTTCAGGTTCCAGATGATATGATCTCACATAAAATAATAACATTGAAACCTCCAAAAAAGAATGATGTTTGATGCTAAAAAAATAATAATATTACACTACTCTACATGATGCCTATGAAGAATGACAACTTGAAATTTTTATCTTGGTTTTAGTGCATGAAATAATATTAAATACAAACTACCTTGTAAAAACAAATATGAACTGGAAAAGTTCAATTGTACAATTTTCTACGTGTTAGTGTTTAGCGTCTCATCCATAAGACATACAATATGTAGAAACGATAAGTTGAGGCACAATAATTTAAAAATTTCTGTCTTTTTTTTCTTTAGAAATTACAATTTTTCTGAAGTTATTAAAATTTTTTTAAGTTTATAAAAGTATTTTTATGATTTAATACAATATTTTTTGCACTTAAACAGACATAAATATAGGAGTTATCATTATTTATTGGTTATTCTACTTTTTACCAGTCTAGCCAACTTGAGATCAAATTAAGCTGAATGTGTCCCTCGTTGTAAGGTAATGAATTACTTTTAAATAACAGTAACAATTAATCTACAATATTTTTCAAGGGTGGAAGTACATTTTCACAACACTGCTTATCATAGCTTTGCCAGAGGCTTTTTGGAAAGGCCAGCAAATAGCTCCTTAGAACAAGGTGTTGAAATGTACTTCTGAAAATGTCACAAGTTAAAGCTGACAGGAGGAAGACAAAAGCGTAGGAGAAGGGTGAAGTGGTGGGGTTGGGGGGGCCGTGGAGGGGGTCGAGTAGAGAGAAGTAATAACATTAACACAGATTAACATACTTTGATTCAAAATTTAAAAGGGTCATTATGGGCTAATTTCACTAAACATGCATTTAAATTCAGGCAGAATAGCAGAATTGATAGCTTAATTAAATAGTGGCGGGTGGTGAAAAAGAGGGGGGAGGCAGAGGGGCAAAGTGAATCAGTGAAAGAAGGGGAAAAAAGGGAAGAAATCACAAAGAAATATAAGGGTGTTACTTGGTAGTGACATGGAAAAATAATGCCCACCTACTCTGTACCACGCAATTTAATGTAGTAGCATGTTCGTTCACATTTAACAGCGAGACCGAGGCTTTTATTTACACTGTTAATTGATGACTGTAGTCGTCCATGCAGGGCTAATAATTTCAATGTAGAGGATGATGAGGATATGATATTCCTGGCTCCATTTACTTTAACCTCTAGGTAACGTTCACGTAAATCATTCACAGATACAGTTTGTCTATTTATCACTCATTATACATTGATTTGACATTTATTAAAGAGTTAAAAGTTCATTTGCCTCCTTTTATTCCTGTCTCAGCAGGAGTTGATCAGTGCAGGTTGTTTGATTCAGGAGGGACTTTTATTTTGTTGTTCAGTGCATCTATTATCGAAAACACCGCCGCCCTCACTTGTCAGAAAATGTTATGCTACGTTGTGAGCCGCACTCGGTTTTATGTAAAATAAATCAAAGTTTAAAAAAAATAAAAAATCAATCTTTGTGCCCAAATTTCACTCAGTAAAAAGTTCAGATCATTCCACTGGATAATTACTGAAGTGATTAATATATTTTAGATCCAGGTTTTCAAACACTAATAACTACTATAATTGATGCAGTGAGTTTCCATTTCTTAAAAGTGTCCTGACACATGTTTTTACTTGTACTTTTTGAAATATGTTCTGTCTGTAGGTGTTCATGTTATGTAGTGAAACTGAAAATGAACCACCACCTCTTCTGTCTGAAAAGAAATAAGTAGATCAATCACGTTCAGTTCAGTTCCATTTTATTTCAAGCACACAAAACCATCAAAACATTAAAGAGGACATATCATGCCCATTTTCCACAAGTGGACACAATTTCCTGGTGTCTCAGTGACCTGTCTGTCACATGCTTTGGTCAAAATACAACCAGCCTCTTCAACCTGGAGAAACAGCCCTTTTCAAAACACTCTGTTTTAGTGCCTCATGCTTTTATGCAAATGAGCCACAGCTGGCTCCGCCCCCTCTCTTCCATATTTTACCAATAGTTACAAGAAGAGAAAGAAGTGGAACCTGAAAAAGTTGAGGCAGAGACAAACAGACAAAGACACAGATGAAATAAAATAATTTGGAGGGAATGAAAGTGGACCGAGTTCTGAGTTTTACAGCCTTGGTGCCTTCAGGTCCTGGTCTGGTAACAGCCCAGGTGCACGTTTGGGTCCGGTTCATTTATACCCGGGCCGGCCAGATAAACCAGGACAAAAAGGTTGCAGTGCCACCCACAGATAGACCAAACTGTCCCATCAACCTGGGTCAGACCAACTGTGGGCTCAGACACACACCAGGACTACGATACAGAATGATCTACAAGTCTGAGCGGATGCTGTTGTGACCAGTAGGTGGGATGGGGTATTCAAATTAATCTATGCATGTGACGTACGAAGCATAGAAAATTCAAAACAGAGCATTTTCATCCCCCTCCAACAAGAAATGGATCAGGAGAAAAGATGAGTGGATGTTTTTTTTTCACAATTTAAGGATCTACTCACACACAGACAACACATATTTGTGTTGTAAACACATTGAAAAGTGCATTTATCATGATATGTCCCCTTTAAGGTATCGACCAAACATTTTTTTGCACTTGAAAAGGAGTGGGAAGAAGTAAAACTTATAAACTCCCAACCCTTTTTTTAACAAACTAATAATCAAATATACTCTGCTTCCTATGCTTTAACACCCTTTTTTCTGTCCATTACCATTAACACAAAGCATCCATACAAACCAGTGATGCCAATGTGTAAACGAACCCACCCGCAGCTCAGACCACAAGAAATATATTTGAAAAGAACGGACCCGACTCGCTTCACGACCCGCATTTTAAAAATGTAATCAATGGTCTTTATGAACATCAAATGACCTTACTCACATACTTGCATTTATTTCTATGTTAAAAACCGATGTCAATGGGGTCGACAACCTGTAACACCCAAAGAGACATTTAAAGCCAGTTTCCACAGAAAACAAAGTGAATGTGTCCCAATCCTTACTTTTTTTGTTTGTATGTTTCCGGAGCTTCCACTCTCCTAACTTGACTTTCTCTACATACCATAGGTTACTTCTGACGTTACATATCACCTTCACGGACATTCAGTTAATAAAGTGTATTTACCAGGTTATTTTAATGTTTATCTCAAATGACAAACAACCCGAATATCATTAAAAATAGTTTTTAATGACCTGTAACTGCGGGTGACCACGGGCACCCACTCACTTCAGGTCAGCCCGTGCATCACCGATATAAACCATTTATATACACATTCCTTGGAAGTCACCTGACACAATCTGATTTGTATAATCAACTATAAGTATATTTATAGTCATTTAAATTAGGTTAAGGTATTATTATTATTATTATTATTATTATTATTTATGAATGAGTTCTAACCGGCATAAAATCCAAAAAATTTAACTTGTTATTGACTATTGCTGATGAGATACAGGGGCATTGGTTTTATTGTTTGATAGAAAAAGTGCATTCTTCTCCTACGTGCACACTCAACTGTACATGTTCATCCGTCTATACATTCATCATCGTCACACCCTATGCTATCAACAGTTACGTATAAAAGCACTTTAACATTACAGCTCTTTAACAGTAACCTTGTCTGAGTTGCAATGAATAGATTTCCTTCACAAAACATATTCAATCCACTGAAAGCAGATTACACAGTGTCCCGCCTCATTCAGGTTTTGCATCTAATTGCATCTACATTTCACTGGTATCCTTCATGAAGCTGCCAGACTCAGCAGCCTATCAAGATTACTTACGTCTGAGCTTTAGAGCTGCTACAAATTCTCTGTTTCTCACTTTTGACAGAATGTTTGCAACCGACAATGAATCTGCTAAGCTGCTAACATGGATCCCAAAACTTTGTAAGAAGGAAAACTGCACAGTTCCCCAAACACACACGCCTATAATGAGAATACAATTTTGTGGGAAACGGCAAGAGACAGAATGAACCTGTTCCAAATTGCTGCTCCGTACGTAGACGAAGCATATTATACACAGTGTCACTCTTCTAAATTGACTTTTTATGGAGCTAATACATGACTCAGATAGACTGAGATGGTCCGTTAGCTTCTGAAAGGTTTGTGATAATTAATTAGCCACATTTCCTTTCTATTGCTATGTTTACATTATATTTTTTTAATTCCAAATGATTTGTTCAGAATGAAATACTTCTGAAGTAGAAAAGCCCCCCCCCCTCCCTCTCTCTCTCTCTCTCGAAGAGACCCAAGGAACTAAGGAGGTTACGTTTTGTTTGTCTGTCTATTAGTTAGCAAGATAACTAAAAACGTTACGGACAGATCTTGATGAAATTTACAGGGTAGGTTGGTAATGGGGAGATTTGGAAATTATTAGATTTTGGTGGTGATCCGGGGGTGGGGGGGGCAAAATAACTCAAAAACGTATGGACGGATTTTGGTGAAATTTTCACTATGTGTTGGGAGTGTTACAACAAACAAATGATTAAATGTCGGTGATGATCCGGAATACATCCTGAATCTGGCTCACTTTGAAATTTTGCGGTAAATGGAGAATACATTTCAAAGTCATCAAGATCCATTCATAACCTTTTGAGTTATTTTGCTAAAAAACAGACAGATTGACAAAAACATAACCTCGTTGGTGGAGGTAATAGAGGTTTACATGGTGTATCCTGCTAAAGTTAATTGGGTTTTAAGAGCTGGAGGTGCAGTACAGAGGGTTCTGATTGGACAGAATGGCTGCTTAATATCTGGATGTCTACTGGAAGGAACCAATCGTGTCCACATCTTGTTTTGCGTTTGTTTCAACTCTACACATGTTAGACCAGATACCACATGTGATTTTTGCATTTATTTTTCTGATCATTACAAAGCAGCAGCTCCACTGAATCAACCATAGGAATCAACAAACTATTGCTGGTAGCACGGACAGGAATAATGTTAAAGTGGAAGTAACTGTTTACATGGCAGAGGAATTATCATACATACACCTGTGACTTTATTTGGAATAAAGTTTAATTTGGAATTATCATTTTCAACTGGAATTAGACGTTTACATGGTCAACAGAATTCCGAATTAATTTTTATTCGGAATTAAACAGGAATAAAAACTCCCATGTAAACAGGGCTTATGTGCATAAACCCGAGCACAGCAGAGGTTCTGTGTCATTACTTCTGTCCTACTGTGATGTGAACAACTCACTAACTTTGCACATGGCAGCATTAACACAAAAGGTGGCCCCCGATTCATCAGCTTTACTGATTTAGGACTTGAACAGTAAATGAATTGTAACCATTCATCCTTGCTGAGAGATGGAGTCTGACTGGGCAGTATGCTGACAAGAACTGCCCATGTAGGTAGCAACACACACACACACACACACACACACACACACACACACATCACAGATAGATTTAGAGGGCACTAAAATGGCCAACTCTGCTCTGCAATCTGGTAAATGACTTGGCCATCAAAGCTACATCGAAACTGAGAGCAAGACAGAGGAAGGGGTGAATGAAGAGAGAGAGAGAGAGAGAGAGAGTTAGAGAGAGAGAGAGAGAGTTAGAGAGAGAGAGAGAGCAAAGAAACAATACAACTGCAGACAAATAAACTCAGGTAGAGTTGGTGTGGTGAGAGTTGTTCTTGCGATTACAAATCAGTGTTAGAAAAAATGAAGCTTTTGTTTTCATTTGGAAAACAAAAGGTGTTTTTTTTGTCATTGACAAAAATCAACTGATGGTTCTTTAATAAATAAGTTGAAAAAGTTGTCGCTGAAACATATTAACCTTCCACTTTTAATTTTTTTGAGCGGTGATATTTTCCTTTTGTCCATTAAGTGCACTTTGGTAATGCGTTCATGATAACAACACAAAGTAGCGAAGTATTTTTGTAGAACTTGGTAGAATATACTTTTTTTTTTAATTTCTGTCATTTATTTATGTTAAATTGTTTATTTTTCAATATTTTCATGTTTTCTCTCTTGTTCTACACTGTACTGTAACTTGTTCTTGTTATTTTGTTTTAATTTTCATATTTAAATTTAATGATTATTATTATTATTATATTTTTCCCTTTTTCAATTGACTGTTTTTAAATTGTATCTTGATCCTTTTAATGTTTTATGTAAAGCACTTTGAATTACCTGGCTATTGAAATGTGCTATACAAATAAACTTGTCTTGTCTTTCCTTACAACTCGTGACATAAGGTGGAACTCCGGCTGCACTCTTCAATAATCAGCAGGATTTCCTGGCAGGAAATATAAAATTGCAATTTTCTCCAAGATTCTGGAATTGTTGAAGGGGGTGCTAATGATACATTATCTTTATAATTGTATGTACTATCACCCATCACTATCACTTCAGTTCACCTTTAAGCTTATTCTTATAATTGTTTGCTAATATGACATGTTAGTGCTTTGTAATTACTGTTATTATTAGTTTATATATTGAGTTGTTCTGAGGCCTGATGTGAGGTGATAAGGCCAAGGTTGAGATAATATTTTTGCGAACTATCATGTAAACTGGAATATTGTTTTGAGAACACACACACATTTTAATTTGACTTGGTAACTATTAATATAATTAATATAATTTGACTTGACTTAGGTAACTAGGGCGTGGGCTGAGGTTGGCAAGCCACGTCAATAGGTGACGCCCAATCAGGACATGGAGTCAGATGATGTTGCAAACTCCAACCTATTTGTTCAGGGTGGAGGAACCCAAGAAAATATTATCAATTTAGACCTGGAATTTGGGGCTTTTTGGGCCTGAGCCCTGTGGGGCCAGTGCTGACCTTTTATATTTTCCATGTGACCTGAATAAATTATTAAAACTTGAACTCATCGTTGGTGCTTCCAATCAAGAAACATGAAAATCCTTACATTTCACACATATTTCCAGTGTGTTCTCTAGCTCTTACGGTCAATTTAAGGATTTTGTGACATTAAATCTGAAAATTGTCACTTTATTAGGGAGGATACGCGAGAACCATAATTGCCAAATACTATAAAGAAGAGTAAAATTAATTATTATTATTGAATTGCTTCTTCTTCTTCTCAAACATTGTGTGGATATACTAATGTAAGAGGGTAGTTGTCATAAACAGTCAGTAGTTTTTCACTAACAGTCACTCTTTGAACAGATCCACTTCCTCCACGGTTCCTGATGGTTCTGCTTCTCCATCTGGGTATCTTATATATGATGGTCTTTACATAACTAAGGGTATTCATCTCCTAGCTCACAGAAAATAATCACAAAAGAAATGTACACAGAGGACAGACAATACACTCCACCCATATTTGTCTTTCATGTAACTTGACGTCACCATTACTTATATCATCATCATGTAATTATCAACCCACAGTCACTCTTTCACATGGGTATCAGTTAAAAATATTGAAAAACTACACAGTAAAAGCAGGTCTCTGTTTCCATTAGTACTCCTGACTCTGTGTAACTTGTTTTTACTTCTTAACAGCACTAGAATGAAAGGTCAATCCTTAATGGTTAAACTTAACAAGCTGCGTCAGTGAACTTTCCTTTATTTGAAAGGAATCCTTGCTGAAACATTTGGATTTCTCCTCTTTATTCTGTATTCATAGCATGGTTTTACTGCATCTTACATCCTCAAAGCATGTCTGACCTTCAAACAAAACACCAGTAAAACATTAGAAATATATTTATATATTTTCTCTAATGTGTGGCATGAAAGTGTTTGGTATTCGCTTCCAGTCTGACCTTGGCTGAAGGCGGCACTTTGAACAGAATCAGTCGCCATTTTAGGGACAGACAGATTTATACTGATCTGAGGTTCATTAAAAACAAAGTATAATCTACCAAAAGATTTACATGGATGCAAAAAACTCACCTGTTTATGATGTTGATGTCACACACTTATTAATCTTTACTTATTATATTAATATTTTTCAAGTATATATTGTACAAATTGCTGTTTGAATTATGTTTTAATAGTAAAAAGAAAGAAGAATTCCGAGGCACTCTCTTAAAAGTGAAGAATAAAAAGCCTTTATTAAACTGGCCTGGTTACAAAAACCTATAAAATCATATAAAAACCCCAACGCATTTCGGCATAAATGGCCTTCATCACGGAGTAATAATAGTTAATAGTGTTTGAATATGTCATACATTTTATGGCATGCTTGTCACTTTGCATTGTTGGTATTGGACATTGGGTGTACCCCACCTTTGCCCATTGTAGCTGGATTAGGCCCTCAGTGACCCCCACGACCCTTGTGAGGATAAAGCGGGTTCAGATGATGAGACAATCATTGGACATTATTCTGTATTATGTTCTGTGTTATGTGCAGAGCTTCAGCAGGATTGTTGTGTTTGTGCGAATGTAGTATATAACAATGTGTATTGGCCATTTAATTTTTATTAAAATTTTCCTTAAAGCACACCGAAAGTGAAAGCTATAGGCTGAATAATCCATTACCTGTTCATCTGTTTTTTGGAGACGGATGGAGATGATGTTTTTGGTTTGACCACCACTTTCAGATATCCTTGGTAACTTGAAAAACATAAGGTTTAGAAAATCCCTATTTTCTATATCAATAAGCATCATGGAGAAGAAGAACTGGTTTGACATTGGCTGATTTACCATTTTTAGATTGTCCACAAGGGGGTGCTGAAAATTTTTAAATCACCAAACACTCATATATCTGGAACTTTTTGTCTGATTGACTTCAAATCAAATGCAAATGAAAGGTCATGACCTGGGGATGTTTCATGTCATTAAGCATTGGGGTCATTGGGGGATATATCCTTAGCTGTTGCTTAGGATGGCCTTAGCCTAGCCTAGCCTAGCCTAGCTTAGCCTAGCCTGTCCTACATTCTGGATATGTCCTGTTGTCGACAAATCAAGGAGACCACTCAGAGGTGCTTGTCTGGAGAAAAATTCCCCTCTATTCCATCGTTTCATTTTTATACAGAGGAATGTTGTGGAATTTTCAATCCCCATGAGGAGAGAAAATCATCTATTGATCAGACAAACATACATATCTGAGACCGCTAGCAGTGAGAACAACACACTGAAGCTGTTATCAGATGTTCTAACCAGAGACTCTTTTATAACCTGTTAGAACCAGTTTTTTCCCACATCATGCTTCCCTTGAGACTTGAGACATACATGAAGACAATAGAAGATTCTAAATTCCAAATAACACAGAATAACCTCATCTCTGGTAAAATAATATATATACTAAAAAAGACCATCTGGAAACAGGGACATCTTTCTCTAACATATGTCCTAGGATATCAAAATACTTCTCCTTATTTCTCCTTCAGTCAGACTGGTTAAAACACTTTCTATTAAGATGATATAATTTTGATTTAGTTAATAATCCATGGTACATTTAGTTACCCACTAACCAGGTAAATTTCCATCACAGGAATGTCCCTGCCCATCCTCCATGATGTCCATTTGTTATTTTATTTTTTACCAAATAATGAATTGTGCACATGTTAAAAGGCTCTTCCCAAATCTGATGTATTGTTTTAATGACTTATCCACCTTTGTTGGAACCAGATCCTCATACATCTTTCTTGGTCACTGTGACCTTTCCAGGAAACTGAAGAACACTTTAAATGATCCAAGTAAAAAGACAAACAATTAAAAGAGACAAGTATTCAACTGGAATTATTTCACAACACTCACTTCTGTCATTTCATAAAGATTAAACTTACTGCTATTCTGCTCTCTTACTATAATATTAAACCACCATATACATATATGTACATGCAGTGTTGGGAAAATTCACCTTCATTAGCAACTAGTTCAAAGTTCAGTTCAAGTTAGTCAATATGAATTAGTTCAGTTCATCATTCATTCTTCCAAATTATGAAGTAGAAGTTCATGGATCCCAAAAATGAACTTTTTTGTTCTTTTTTTTATGTTATTATTGTAAACTTATGTTGCCAAAATTTGTTCAGAATAATACAAAAACGACATCTGTGTTAATGCTGTGTTTTGATCCCATTTTATGCCTTATAGGACTCAATAATATACCATAACCATGCAAGAAAATGTTTTTAAACTATTTAAAAAGAGCAAAATGTTTAATGTTCCCATATTTATAGTGCAAAACATTTGAACAGTTTTCACAATCTACAATTAACTTAAGACTGAATTACAATTAACTCAGACAGAATTGCAATCATGCAAAATTAAACATTATCTGTAGTTTCCGGATTACAAGTAACTCCAGAGTGTAAGCTCAGGTAAATAAAGATGAGAATAAAGACGAGAGGCATGATGGGACTCGACCACTTTTTCACGCAAAATATTTATTGATTTATTTTTCGCAGTACCCTTTTTTAATTTTTTTTAATTTTTTTTATTTGGTTGTTTGCAATGTGATGAGAACGAAATGTGAACTACATAAGAGCACAGTTCAATAAATGCCAGAATAACCGCGTTCACAACTTCCCGTTCATTTGGCAAAAGTGTTCACGTTCGTCAAAAATATGATATTGTTCGTGAACGATCGATCAATAAACTCGTTCAGGTACAACACTGTGTACATGATATTCAAATTCTTTTCATAATGTTATTTTAACCTACCACCTCCCCTAGTATTCAGATTGTAATGTATTGTATTCTTTCACAGATGCACATATGTGACAGCCCCTTTCTTCACTGACACTCAGACATTGATTTAACAAATAGTCCCTGCCCACACACAAGACATAAGTTTCTTTTTTGATTTCCATATCCCATTCGGCGTACATTTTCACATGCCACCAGAGTCATACAGCATGTATGAGGGAAATGTTTGAAGTCAAAGCCCTTGAACACACCTTCCTCTGTTTACACATGCTATGCTGAGGACGGCAATACGTGTTAGTGACAGTGATTCATCCTTCTTTAAAACGTGGCGTGATGCTTGAGCGTGACTCCGCTAAGTCAAAGTGCGAGCACTAGTGTGGAATAGTGACCTTTAACATAGAAAGTTTCTTATTTGCTCAGTTTGAATATCATCAGGAATAATTGACTTGTCTAACATTAGTGGATATGTTTGTGTGTCTACATGCCTTCACTGTTCCCTCCTGAGGATGCTTTTGTGTACATTTTCTTTGCTCCACGCACTTTCTGTCCATGTACATAGTTTTATTCATGTCATGGAGGCATTACACAGTCACATGTAAGGGCTCTGCTTTGTATAAATCATGACATTTATTGTGAGAACATGTTGTGTACATCTCCAGGGAGTCAGTGCAGTGTCTTCTGTAGTAACTGACACATGACATTTCTGCACTCTGTGTGTGTGTGTGTGTGTGTGTGCGGTCATAAATTTCATACGTTAAAGGCATATAATTCTGGCTCCTGCATCATTAAATATTTGTGTAATTGTGTGTCTGTGTTTTGTACACTATGTGTGTGTGTGTGTGTGTGTGTGGACTCAGATCTGTCATATCACCTTCATACCATATGAGGTTGCACATCATGACTCTGCCAGTTCCCCACAGCCTAATGTGTCGTTGGCAATTACATCACAAACACACACACACACACACACACACACACACACACACACAAAGCTGCACGCACACACTACAATGTATCACAGCACTGTCAAAATATCCCAGTTCAATGTTGCATCTCCTGCACTGACGCACTACCGAGTGAAGCTCTTTGCCAAGACCCAGGTGATTGTTTTGCATGAGAACTGGTGTCCACAGATGGAGCAAATTTAATAATCTGAACTAAATCTGCATAACATGTGTCAACATATTCTCCCCGTATGCAGTGAGACTTTCTCACTGATAGGAAAGATGATATATTCCTCAAAAGAACTAATCAATAAAGTTTTTTTAAATGTACTTTTGTTGTTATATTATCTGGTAGATCAGGTCGTCTAATGATCACAGGATCATTGGTTGGAATCCTGCATCCAATTGTCTCTCATCTCATCATCTGAACCCGCTTTATTCCCACTAGAGTCATGGGAGTCGCTTGGGGTCTAATCCAGCTACAATGGGTGAAGGCGGGGTACACCCTGTATTAGTCTCCAGTTCATCTCAGGGCTGAACATATATAGACAAACAATCACTCTCTCATTCACACCTATGGACAATTCAGATTAACCAATTAACCTATCAGTGCATGTGTTTGGATGGTGGGAGGAAACTGGAGTACCTGGAGAAAACCCACACAGACACGAGGAGAACACGCAAACTCCACACAGAAAGGTCTGGTGTGGGAATCGAACCAGGGACCTTCTTCGGTGGTGCAGTGGTTAGCACTCATGCCTCCAATTGTCTACATGACAAAGTGTCCTTGAGCAAGACACTGAAGCCTAAGGGCACTTTCACACCACTAGTTTGATTATTTGGTCTTCACCAGGAAATACAATTGTTACGCTGTTCACAGTTTCAAACAAACCAAAATTAGTGCGATTAATGTTTCATCAATGTTTATCTTCTGGTAGAAATAAGCACCAATTTTGACTCACTTTTGAGCGACATATTCACACATTGGTACTTGTGCTGATATTTGGTCATTTTTGGTAAAATATCTAATTCGAGAATGAGTCATGGCTGCATCCGTAGAACAATCTGCTGATGCACTGGAGTCACCAAAAGCACATGGTGTGTCATTTCAAGCAAAGGAGACGTACAGGAAATTAACCAATCAGTATCCCCATGCATGATGCATTTTGAACAGTTTGTTTAGACCAGGGGTCTCAAACATGCGGCCCGCCAATGGTTCCAATGTGGCCCTTTGGGATGAAGAGCTTAATAACCGATTAAATGACTCCATATTTTCTTCTTAGTTTTTTCTTTGCCTATAAATGATGGCGATTTCCTATTTTGTCATTGTTTTACCACAAATATAATATAAAATTATGAAAATATTTACATTCTCAATCTATCCTATAATAATAAAAGGTCAATAACCTCAACAAATAGGAACAACCTCAAATGTCCAAAGAAAATGAGACACAATTTGAACCATTTTCTACTTCTGTTACTAAGAGTTTAGTGTCTTTGTAAAACTGATCTATAATAAAATACATGGACTATTGATGAGGTATAATATTGTTTAAGTTGTCCTTATTTTCCTTATAAAATTTCACTTGTTTTGCATTTGGATAATTTATAAAAGTATTTTTATAATTTAATGGGGGGGGGGGGGGGGGGGGGTCACACTAAAACAATGACAAAATTTGGAATTGTCATTATTTATAGGTTATTATGTTTTCATTTTACTGGTCCGGCCAATTGGAGGTCGAATCAGGCTGAATGTAGCCCCTGAAGAAAATGAGTTTGGGACCCCTGGTTTAGACCTAACGTCCATGATTTGGACCCAAGCTGCTTCTGGGACGACCTCACTATGCCGTCATGTATACATGGTGGCATCTCCCTTTATATGACACGGTTACCATAAAAGTCAGATCATGGAACCATCATGCTGCCAATGTTACAAATTAAAACAGTCTACATGTCCTTGTCAGTTATTAGCTCTTTGCACCCTCTCACATGATGCACTGCGATATTGCATTACGATGGTCTTCACTGTCTGTACTTCGGAGTTATAATGAGGTCTGTTGGCTGCTACTCTTGGTGAAATCACATTAGACAACTGGGTTTGGACCCATAATGGAGTGTTTCCTGCTGCTCTGTGAAAGATGATGTAATTTCCCTTCTAATCTCAGCTACGATGATGTTTACACAGACTGAAGTAGCTTGCAGATAGTTTTTTTTTTTTTTTTTTACCCCTTTAAAGGCACAAGTGAGACACCCCTGAGGTTTGTGTGCAGCCATTAGAGTTCACATTTTTGCTCTGTTTTGATTAATTTACTCCAATAGAAACACTTACTTACATAATCTCCATTTCTACTTCCCTCTCTCTCTTTCTTCTGGTGGTGTCACCCCACTGTCAAGGCTGTATAACTCTGCATTATTACTCTAAGCCCTTCTCTCCACACTCACTCTAACACTGGAGCTTGTCCACCAGCAAAGCTCCAATCAGTCTGCTGTACGGTGTTAAAGTCTTTTTAATCTGCGCAAGTGAAGAAGAAAGATAATTGGAAACAATTGAGGAGAAAGTAAAAAGCACTGAGGCGGACACGGTTAGGAGATGTTGGTGTGGGAAAATGTTAGCTTTTATCGCTGTGAGACAAAACAGTGATATCAAACATAATGATGCACACACATGCCTTCACACACCCCTGCACAAACACACACAAACACACCAATAAGGGCAATGATTACGCAGCTTATCAGTTGACTATAGAAAAAAAAGCAATAGCACAAGTCAAACAATAATTAAGCCATTTGAAATCAAACTGTCAGGTATAGAAACACTAGTGTTATCTTTTCCTCCCTTTTATACAGTCCTCATAGAAAGAAGTTACAGTTTAACCCTTTAAACCCTGATGCGCCAGTCATGATATGTTCTAAAAGGATGGTTTAGTTTTAATATTCAGAAAAAAATGGTTGTTTTTTTTTTTTTACTGTGATTCTTACTGGGTTTTGTTCATTGATCCGATATATAGAGATAAACAGGTGACAAAACGCAACAGATTTAGAAAAAAGAAAAATACTAAAAATACTGGAACCAAGTTACAATAAATATTTAAATACATATTTATTAGTTTTTGTTAATTTTATTCCTCATTTTGTTTTATATTTCTACATTTAATATTGTATTTTATTATTTTTCTTCACTTTTGTGCCAATTGTATCAATTATATTTTATTTTGACCTACCTCCCTACCTATCTATCTACTGGATACTTTACAGGGTATGTTGGTAATGGGGAGAAGTGGAAATGATAAAATTTTGGTGGTGATCCAGAAGAGATCCTGAATTCTGGATCATTTTCAAATTTTACATTGCAGCAAATGGAGAATATGTTTCAAAGTTATCTTCCGGATCACCACCAAAATGTTCATTTGGTCCTTATAACACTCCCAAACACATTGTAAAAATGTAATCAAAGTCCATCCATAAGTTTTTGAGTTATCTTGCTAACTAACAGACAGACAAACAGACAAACGCAGGCAAAAACATAACCTCCTTGGCAGAGGTTATAATGATAAAATACTTGGAAAAGACAAAATAATAATTTGGAAGTTTAGTTGTGGGTTTTGTATTGTAAAGCAATTCTATTGTATTTCAATGATGTGAATGAATGGATTTGGTTCCTCATGTATTTGTCTGTGCTTCATCCCTTTTGATCAATCACTGCATGTATTGAACAGTAAAACTCATGGAGTTGCTTGGTTTATCTTCAGTTGTTCATGTCTTGGCTTGACTTTTTCTCTTTCTGATAAAGTAACCCTTAAATTTTGTCCGAGTTTTTATGAACATCTACATGATCAGCAAATTAAATCTAGAAAAAATATACAATTCACACTGAAAAATGCAAAATACAGAACATGATATAAATTATGAAAAATCACTTAAATGGTTAAACATAATACAAAAAAAATCATTTGGGAACTATCACAAAAGTTGCAAAGGATGTTTATGGGTTAAATCTGCGACAATGGTGACATTGAACAAATCAATGCATTTCACAGACATCAGCTGCCAGTCAAAGCGTATGTCTGCTACAGTAACAAATATGCCTGTGCTGAAACTGTCAGCCATTAAAAATGAACATGTTCAGAACTTCTATTTTTATCAATTGCTGAATGGAATCTGCCTTTGGATAGAAACGTACTATTTATTGTCTTACCCCAATAAGCATCCATTCTAAAAAATATCAAGCTTGTGGCATTATTGGTGTTCATTCGTAACTGCACAGATTGACAAAAGTTTTGTCCTAGGAGTGACACCTCCCCATATTTGTTGTCATTATTTGCCATTCTCTTAAAATGCTATAAGGTCAGTGTAAGTGGATGCACTAAAAAAACATCAAAATCTTAAAGCTGTCATTCCACTGAAAGCCACTTTTCCACACATCTTTTGGAATCGAATGTGTCTCCCTGAGTTACCAACACATGCTGCCTTTGAAAGTGATTTGTCACCTCCACTGGCTGCATACTGCATTCACACAAAATGGCGAGAGGAACGAGGGACCCAGAAAAAGCCACTTCATCTGACGTCAGATGGACTGTCACCCACACGGGGTTAAGCCCGTCCCCCATTGCAGCGAATGTGAAGTAGCATTAGCATCTACAAGAGAAGACAGCGCCACAGTAGCTGTTGCACAAACTTGAAAAAAATGGTGGATCAACTGGTTACTATGCTCTGTGTAGAAATAAACCCTTGTTTTTTCCTTGCATGTTTTCACAACAAGCGACGGCATGGAACCTAGCTGGATGGTACTCTGGTGAAGGTAAATACACAGAGCAAGAGGGGAGTGTTCCTTCATGCATTCTAAGCCAATCAGAGATGCCTTGTCACCATGGACATATACCATGGAAGTACTGGTAAATTGTTGTTCGACCTCCAGCCATTTTCCTACTGTGCAAAAACAGCTGCAAACAAAGCAATCCGGACATTTTTCTAAATAGAACCAACACACAATGTATTCAATAACAATGGAGAATATAGCAATATTAATGAAATAACGATGGCATGACACCTTTAATATTTGTTGCCATGTCCTCAACAAAAGCCCCTTTTCCACCAACATTTTCATGACCTTTCATTTCCTGGTGTCTTGGGAAAAAATATATAAATCATAAATGAAATCTTTATATTTATGGCATACGAGCGGTTGGTAAGATTAGCCTTCTTTGAGTCTTCTCATTGTCTTTTCATTATCTTAATATCACAAATGTAGTTTACAATTAGTATGATAGTTAGAAAGTCTGAAGTCTTTTGTCTCTAAATCAGTCGTGAGTGCATGCAGCCTGGAAGACCGTCTGGCACTAAAGCTGTTTCTCCATATGATCTATTTTCTTCCTGGCTGACCCCTCCTCCTTCTTGGCTTCAGGTATCTGTAGAGTTGGGGGTTGTCGATCATGTTTTTCTGTTCCTCTGTGTCCCTTCTTCCTTTGAGATTTCCATTGTTGTCCTCACTGTCCCTTGGAAAGAGAGGTTTTCCATCCCCCATACATTCCATCTCTTTATGCAAATTACTCAGGTCTGACCTTCTGTTACAGCTTTGTCTCAAAACTCAAAACCCATTACATTAATATTATATGTTCTCATTGTTATTTCCCCAACACACTGGCATAAAATAATTTGTGTGGATTGCATTTCCACCGCACATCACAATTCGAGAAATTGTATTTGACTGTTTCAAGTCACCAAAGTGAAGTCCCACAAAATCTGTTCTTCAGCAAATTAACTCAAGGAAGCCTGGACTGTGTTAATCATCCACTTCTCATAACGTTGCTTGTTTTGCTCCATTTTCTAAATGATCAGAGTGCAAAGCAAAGTCTGCAGAAATGGAATTAAAACAATGTGTTATATAGTAAGTGAAAAGAATTTTGGAATTTTGTTCCAGTAATCAGTGCTCTTCAGTGCATAGCCCTCAAGAATTTTTTTGGGAATCTGTAAAGTTTTCTTCAGGAAATTTCAGTGTAAACACACCAGGGTTTTTCAAACTCCCAGAGAAATTTGATAATTATTATGACTTTAGATGTTCTTTTGTGAACAGAATGGCTGAATATATTGATGGAGGATATTTTTGTGGAGGAAAAAAAGAATTTGTCATTTTGCTAAGCAGAATAAAATACCATACCATACCATACCATACCATACCATACCATACCATACCATACCATACCATACCATACCATATTATACCATACCATATTATACCATACCATACCATACCATACCATACCATACCATACCATACCATACCATACCATACCATACCATACCATACCATACCATACCATATTATACCATACCATACCATACCATACCATACCATACCATACCATACCATATTATACCATACCATACCATACCATACCATACCATACCATACCATACCATACCATACCATACCATACCATACCATACCATACCATACCATACCATACCATACCATACCATACCATACATTCAAAGTGATCTAGAATCCAGGATCTCTTCCGGATCACCACCAAAATTTCATAATTTGTTCCTTGTGACACTCCCAACCATTCCTGAAAATTTCATCAAAATCTGCCCACGCTGACGAAGAGGCATGGTTGTGTATACAGTACTTTCAAAATATAGGAGGAGCTGGAGCTGATTTTCCAAGATATCCTACCCTACTTTCATGGTAGGAGATGTAGTCTTATAAAAGTATTAAAAAGTCTTACATTTAACTTGTAGAAACCCTGTGTGAAAGCACTTTTCTTCGTGTTTTAGGAGTTCTGCATTTTTGACACCTTTCCACAAGCTTTTTTTTTTTTTTTTTTCTTCTTTTAAATGTACCAGATCAAATCTTCCAAAAGTTACATGTATGAGAAAGGGGCACGCATCCACAAAGTACACAAGACGCCACTGTTTTGGATCAAGTGCATCACATAGTTGTTCCCACTTCCAAAGATTCATTCATGCAGTGCTTTTGTTGCAAAAATGTCAGCTTGAAAAAGGTTGTCTCGGTTTTGATGGGAGACTTTAGATGTGACATGTTATTTGGGTTCCACTTTCCCACATCTCTGCAGCAGCTGGTCCACATGCACTAGAACACAATGTGCATCACTGCTGTACAAGTGAAGGATCTTAGTGTCTGTGGATTATTTAGCACACTCCCTTCTGTTCTCCTCTTTTATTCCACGGATGACTCTCTGTTTATCTGCTACTATCCTGACTGCATCAACGGCACAGACACGTATAGATTCAACCAAATGTAATAACTTCTAAAAATACACATAAAGTCAGTGACAGAAAAAAGAGGAACTGTGGATGTGAAACTACTATGACTAGATCAGCGATTGTTCTCAACCTTTTTTAGCTCATGAACAGAGGTGGTCAAAGTACTCACATTCTGTACTTAAGTAGAAGTACAGCTACTGGTGTGAACAAATACTCTGGTAAAAGTTGAAGTACTGATTCAACTCTGCTACTTAAGTAACATTTTTAAAAAAAAAAAAGTACAATTGTAATAAAGTACAAAAGTAAATATGCTTTATTTTTTTATTAACGCAATAATACTTCAGAAAGTAAAATCAGAAAAGTATCAAAAATAAAGCCTTTAAAAGTGAGTTACTGTGTAGATAATGTGTTTGATAGGGTCACAGTTACTCAGTGTTATGGATATGGACAGGAAATTTAGGGAAAATGGGGGAAGAAAAGAAAATAGAGATAAAAAAAACCCCCTCATAAATATGAGATAAAAATGCATAATTTTAAGAGAAAAAGTTAAAGTTGTGAGATAAAATGTTAAAACCATGAAATAAAAGTCTAAAGTGTGAGATAAAAAGACTAAATTATGAGATTAAAACTGAAAATTATGAGATAAAATTCTATTTTAATATATAAAGGCACAGTTTCTCTCCTCCACTGATTTTCCCTCTGAAGCCACTTATTTTTTATTAATGTCACATCTGTTTAATTTGAAAAAGTAATGAGTCTATTCTGAGAATGTAACGAGTATAAAGTACAGATATTTATGTAAAAATGTAGGGAGAAAAAGTAAAAAGTTGCCAGAAAAAGAAATAATCCAGTAAAGTATAGATACTGGCAACCCCAGAATTTCAAAACAAATAAAAAAACCCTAAAAATTAATTAATGTATTTATTTTTTTGCTAAAATGTATTTCTTTTGGATCATATAATATTTTGCTCAATTACGTCTATATCATGTATGTTATTATGGATGGAGGTAGAAAAGCCAAGTGTATATTACTGTACAAATTAAAAACATTATTTTTCTTGGTCCAGCTAGTATTTACAAGGCTCATTAATTAATACTGAACAAACAATAACTCAAACCATGAGCTGCAGCATCTGAAACTGATCACAAAGAACATTTGACAGATAAACAGTACCGCAGTGCTTCAGTTTCAGTTTGTCATGTCGTTGATGGATTATGATTTATGAATTCAGCATAAATTTGTATTAGTACGTTTATATTATTTTATTTTAGCAATTACAAATTTCAGGTGACATACATTTTTATTCATAGATTAATTTCATTCATTTTCTGACCCCAAAGTTGAGAAACACTGAACTAAACCAACTCATAAACATTTTGGCCGGTATTCATGTGGCCCAAATCTGACTTTTTGCTGCGATTTAACCTGTATCTGACCTGTCAAAGACAGACTGAAATGCACAAATGCAATAAAAAAAAATCTGACCCAGGCACTTTCATATGTGGTAAAAAATCTGATATTTTGCAATGCGACTCTAGTCTGAACGACCATGTCGCATTTATCTGACTTTTTCAGTTACTCCCGTATTGACACAATTAACATAAAGACCCACAGGTACGATATTATGAGTTTACAACTAGTTTAATCTATTTACAATTCCCACAGACATTTAAACATATTAGTATTCACAGGTTGACCTTTGACCTTTAGCACCACAGTGTTTTCAGTCATCAGGCTGTAGATGCTAAACCTTGAACCAGCCACAGTAAAACTGTTCACAGCTGTTAAAGGCCCAAAACCAGATAGTGAACTAACACTATGCAGGTCCAGGGGGCCGGAGCCAGTGGGGAACAGTGAACCCTGATATTTCGTAGCACAGATGTATCCTCCATATCTCTGATCTTCTCCAAATACCTTCATTTTGTGACGTTGAGCTTCTCTCTATATGAACCTCTTGCCTTTGCCTCCACGTTATACATTTTTAAAATCTTAAATCTTGATTTCTATAGCTCTTTCCTGCACTGTTGCCCATAGCAACCGCTAGGGTCTTAGCCTTCCACATATGTCACCCACAATGCCATATTTCCTCATTCGTCATTACGATGGAGCCTCTTGCACATGCGGGTCACTTCAGAGACACATTGTGTTCACACTCAACATTGATAAAAGTCGTATTTAATGTGTAATATGAACGAGCACACAAAAAATCGGATTTCACCGAAAAAATCTGAGACTGCAGTGTGTATGCATTCTTAGTCAAATCTATGTTATCTGATTTTGTTTTGCTCTGTTTTTTTTAAACGCATCTGACCTTTGAGTGCCAGAAGTGTCGCCATGTGCTTTACATTGAATCTGTTATAAGTGGGTAAAATATGGATGATATGCTTGGCGTTGTGCAGCTGTGTGTGACTCAGCACGGGTATGTATGTGCTCATTACCAAGGTCTCTGCAGGACTGACATACAAAGGAGCTAAGACATCACTTGAAAAGGAACAAAAGACACAAGTGACAAAAAGCCAGAATAAAATGAAGATGTAATGAAAGAGAGATGAACATGAAAGAGTTTGGAGGCTTTGGGGTCAGTCTGATGACCCTGGGATGTTCAGAAGTAATGATTTTAATATCTATGGATGTAATGAGCATACATCCCATAATTCTTTGCATCAAAGTAAAACCTTCAACTGGAATGTGCTCTTCATGTTAGCTATTTTTCCTCACAAAACGGTGTAACAGTTTTTTGAAATAATCCACCCATTTTCTGAACTGCTTAATGCTAACGCTAATGCTATTCACTATGTGTGTTAACCCAAAAAGAAACAAATATCCACAGTGAACTAAAACTGTCTACTGATCTAAACTGTTTAATTCTTGTTGATCCATTATCAGGTGTCATTCCACTGAAAACCACCTTTTGGAATCTGATGGGTCACCCCGAGTTACCAAAAAATGATGCCTTTGAAAGTGGTGTGTCACCTCCACTGGCTGTATTTCCCATTCATAGAAAACAACACAGATAAAGAAGCGAGTCAGAAAAAGCCTGTCCTCAGTACGTCATGTGGACATTGGTGTCACCCACGTGGCGTTAAGCCCATCCCCCATTGCAGCAAATCTGAAGTAGCATTAGCATTAGCATCTACAAGAGAAGACAACGCCACAGTTGCTGCGTAAACTTGAAAAAAATGGCGGATCAAACTGGTTCATGTGCTCTCTGTGGAAATAAAGTGTGTCTTTTTTCCCTGCACTTTTTCAAAACAATCAACATCACTGCGTCGTGGCTATGTATGAGGTACCGGTGTTTGACCTCAAGTCATTTTTCTACCCTCCAAAACAGCTGTAAACAAAGCAATCTGGACGTTTTGTTTTTTTAATAGAACCAACATACAATGTATTCAATAATAATGGAGAACACAGCAATGAAATAACCATGGAATGACACCTTTAATCATATCAATAAATGTAAATAATTGGTTCAAAATAAAGTTATTTATCTTTTCATGGTCATTAAATATGACCCATTTGGACATTCAGAGGCTCTGTAGTTACCATAGAAACACCATTATGTTCTGTTAATGGAAGATTTCAATGAAAAAGGCACCTTTTCTTTAGTTTTTCTTTCTGTTTTGATAGAATTAACTTTGAATTTACTCTGACCTTTTGTGAATTTCCACATGATAAATTAACCCTTTATCAGGCAGTGACTATTTTGGTAATTTCTTCAAACATTAAATATGGGGGCATTCATGTGTGAGTACAGAAGAACTGTGAATATTATACAGTGATTTAGAGAGGTTTTATAGGCTTTTTGAAGCCATAAATAGTGAACATGACTGATTTTGTTTTGAATGTCTAACCTTATAACATTTGTTTTATTGCATGTGTTTGCTTTTTAGCAAGTGCTACTCCGATGTTTTATGGCAAGAGAAGGGAGATGACGATCTGCAATAACAGAATGAGGTTGAAATTTAGCATTTCAAAGTATTTTGATTAGTCACCTATGAATGAATGAATTAATTAATTAGTTTGTACAATATGCCTCTCTGTCATTTTACTTCGTACAATATCCTAATAAACACACACACACATGCACACATAAAAAAAACCCTGAAAATGAATAGGCTAGAAGCATATTTTTTTACCGATCCATTTCACACTGCTTAGATTAAATTAAATGTATAGCACTGATCATTCACTACATGAACAGAGAGAAGAAGAAAAAAAACATATCTACCATCTCAATTCAATATTTCTAAATTATTTGAAATCCAAGGCATCTTTTTTCCCCCTCTTTCCTCTCCTCTTTAACTTTGCCAAATTACTTGAATAACAGGTCCATTCCATAGTTTCACACCCACCTCCATCTAGACTTCATATTTGTCCCCACTTTTATCCATTCACAAATATAAATATCTCTGTGAAATGATAACTGTTCTCTACTAATTCCAACAATTCACAAATGATATTTGTGACAATACTATATTTATCACTCAGCTTCAATATACTTCCATAGGGATACATGTTTTATACCTCTTTTTAAATATATTTATGTTTCTACTTTGCTTTATAGCTTGCTCCAGACTGTTCCAAATATATAGTATGATAACAGGAAAAAAAATACAAATGCAGAAGACAGTAGACTAATAAATGGTGATAAATCAGTTAGCATTAAATTGAGAGAGAAAAAAAAACATTTGGCAACTGACACAGAAGTCACACTGGGTCTTTATGGGTTAAAATCAGTACAATACATAGAATTAATTTCCCTGCAGGAAAAAGCAAATTCACCTTTAGCCTTTATTAAGGTGCATGATTTTATCTATTATAAATTGTATGTCATTGGGGGGCAACTGCTCATATAGTAGTGTAGAAATGGAAATGTTTGTTAAATGATGGATGTAAATATTGGATGGTGTGGATGGCAGTGCAGTGATGGAGGTCAGGTTTTGTCAATGTAAATTTGGAAAACAACAGATGTAAGTCTAAGTTTGTAGATAACGAATGTAAGAGCTAAGTTTAAAATCTGTTGGAAGTTTTGATTGTACATGATAACACTACCTGTAAAATAAAGTAACTAGAAAAGCACTCTGAGAGTGCAAACCTCCGCCAAGATAGACCTCCCCCCTTTGAATGAAGAAAGGAGGTCTGTCTGGACTTGTGGATGGATTTTGATGAAATTTTCAGGATGTGTTCTGGATTGTGGTCCAGAATCCAGAACAGAAATGTTCACAAGTAACAGACATTTCAATTAGAGAGATTCATATTTTTAGGAAGTCCGTTCTATGGGACGTAATCCAGTGTTTTTCAACCTTGGGGTCGGGACTCCATGTAGGGTCACCTGGAATTTAAATGGGGTTTTTATTTATTTGACAGGGACTTTGGACAGTAAATGTGTAGCACAGATCAGATATACTGTAGCTACAAGCGAATTATATCACCAAAACATGGAGCGTGGGGGATGTAGTGGTTGTTTTACGTGCACTGCCGCATCTGCCACATAAGGTCTTTTGTGTTAACGTAATAATTTTTGAACGGCTGGGTGGATTTGTCCCAAATTTGGTGTGCTAATGCTGTAGGACAGGTATATGAACTGATTAGATTTTAGAGGTCAAAACTTTCAAGATGGCCGACTTTCAAGTTGGGTTCAAGTTTTTTTTCTGGCCTTTTTGTTTTTGAACGGGTGGACAGGTTGCCACCAAATTCAGTGTGCTCATGGTGTAGGTCAGACACATGAACTCATTCTTGTATATTTTGTATTTAATATATATGTTTATGAATGGGGGGAATGATGGGTGACTGGAAGTATCACATTTTGGGGATATACATTTAGTAGTCATAGACGACTACATATGCCTAGTTTTCATCTGTAGTCCCTTTAAGGCAGGAGAGTATCAGCAGGCCCACACAGTGAACTGAGGGTTACTGCACCAATGACCCAACAGAAGAGACACACTGTAAAAAAACTTCATATTTGCAGGCAACAGTCTGCACTAAGTCTTTTATGTTCTGCCAATGATGAACTACAGCTATATTAAGTCAACTACGAAAACATGGTTGTCGCAATTTTAAATTCTTAATTAGGTTAGTGGTCCATTATTTTCAATTTCTCGTCCTGCCAACATAGCTTTCTATTTTTGCTGAACAGTGGCATTCACATTACTACAAAAAGGTAATTGAGGTTATCATACTTCCTCACTTAACTACACTTGTCTTCATTCATTGTTCTACACTATTACAAAACTTCAATAATGAAATATACAATCAACTTTTTTTTCAAATTTTATTGAATTAATTCATCGTCTGCTTTATCATCACGAAGGTCAATTAACCAATTAGCCCAGGCGCTCTTGCCGGTGTGGCTGCAGGTTTTTGTTCCAACCAACCAAGAGTTCACAGTTTGACCAATCAACTCTCTGAAGACTGAGATCCGTTGATTAATTGAATCAAGTCTGGTGTTCTGCTGCTTGGTTGGAACAAAAACCTGCAGCCACACTGGCCCTTTGCGAATAGTTTGCCCATCCCTGCCTGAATTAACTTAATTATCAGTGCATGTCTTGGGATGGTGGGAGGAAGCCGGAAAGCCCACGCAGACACAGAGCATGTGCAAACTGGTGCTGGAATGGAACCAGGGTCCTTCTTACTGTGAGGCATGAGTGCCAACCACTGTGTCGCCCACAAGAGTGACAAAAATGATAATTATTTTTACAAATATATGAAAAACTGTAATTACACTTACACATTACTGAGAATATATTATATCTTAAAGGGGGCCTTTTTTGCTAAACCCGCTTTTGGTTCATTTATTTGTGTATTTGGACCCTAAGAGTTCATAAAGTTTGAATTTTAACCCTTCAGGTTATGCAAACTTATGTTTATATTAATTTGGGCAAAAATCGATTAGGTTTCTATAGCTTGATTTCCTGCTTGCCTGACCAGTACAAGGAAACTAGATCACATCACACCGGTTTTCAGATCCTTACATTGTCTTCCTGTGGGTCAACAGATAGAATTCCAAATCTTACTCCTGGTCTATAAAGAACTAAACGGTCTTGGACCCAAATACATCCTAGACATGCTGGTTCCTTATGAAGCATCCAGAGGTCATCAGGAACAGATTTACTGTGTGTTCCCAAAATCAGAACCAAACAAAGTGAAGCATCATTCAGTTGTTCTGCTCCTCACCTGTGGAACAAACTACCTGAATACCTGAGGTCTGAGAAAAACTGTCAGTTCATTTAAATCACGCCTGAAAACATTAGTGTTCACTGGAGCTTTTACTTAAAAACTTAATTGTTTTTTAAATGTTTTTTTGTCTCTTATTTTAATTGTCTTGTAATGCATCTTAATCATTTACATATTCTTATATCTTTTATGTAAACCACCTTGAATTGTGCTGTATATGATATATGCTATGCACATACATTTACCTTGCCTTTAAATGAATAATCCAAAAAAAAAGATAACTTTTCCCATTTTATCCGATTTTGACCTGATGTAGGTTGAGTAAACTGGAAATGACCGTGACCTTCAGTTACAAGGATGTAAACCCACGTCCTGTTTGGGGAAACTAACAGGGTCACCCTAAGACCTGAAGATATGACCACAGAAAAAATTGGTGTCATATCATACTATGATGATCTTCAAGTCCGATGGCCATGTTTCTTTGGGTTGCTAAGATTTATTTTCGGTTCACTCAATTTGCTTCAGGTCAAAATTAGAATATGAATAATGTTTGTTTTTTGGTCCTTATTTCGTTTCTGTTGACTTTGAATTTATTTTCGTAAAGTGAAATTAATAAAAAGCAAAATGAAAGGAAAATGCGGAATAATTCAATTGTTAGTTTTATGCTTCAAAATGAATTGTTTTTGTTTTTTTAATTCCCATTCATAAACGGAAAATCCAAATACCAAAATATACACAGACCCTCCTTGTCTCTACCAGAGGGATCAACTGACCCCAGGCGCTCCAATGGGTGCCTTTAGACACCCTCTTCAAACTGCAGTTTTCCAATTCATTTCCCTGAGTGCCATTTTTGTCCTTTTCTAACCCGCTGTAAAAAGTCAACCCCACTTATTTGATGCTGTCTTTTCTTGTATATTGTTTTAATTCTGTTGGCAGTACTGTTCACACATGATGTACTTATTTTCTCCAAGCTGCAGTTTGTAACCACTGTTGTCTGTTGGTAGTTATCAGAAGTAATAAATGACTACATTTCGCTCTGACACCAAGAAAGGCACAGACAGACCAAGAGCTGCGCTGCACAGTAGTTAAAAAGACAGACAAAGATGTACTGCAGGCTAACTTATCACTTAACATTACTGTTATCTGCTGACATCCAACTTGGAAATGAGAGAACACAAGTTAATGCGATGACTGTTCCAGTAATTCACTCCAACACTGTTTATTTTTTCTCTTTTCATGACCAGGAGGTAGTTCTGCTTCACCCATTTGATCTAAACACTGGAAACACTGACTCCAGCCAAGATGGGTTGGGTAGGAGGGCATTATGTAACAGGGGTCATGACCTTTGCCGCCATCTCTACTATGAAAATCCATATTGATACTGATAACAGGAAGTAGAAGATTAGAGATTGGATCCATATGATTCTGGTCTTGTGTCCATTTTTTTAAAATTTCCACATCAAACCGGTAACAAAATATGGAGTCATTATTTTTTGTAAGTTATTAATTTACTGTAGATCGTATTGGTCTGAATGTGGACCCTTGAACCAAGATGTCATCAAGAGCTTTGATTGTGGAACTTTTGCACTGTGGAAATTCATCTCAAACATTTGACGGGCCACATGTTTTGACTAGGGCTGGACACCAGATTTCGGTTCCTTCGTGGCACCGACCGAAATGTAAAGGTAACGAAACGTGCCTCGTATTTCGGTTCAACGTTTCGGTCCCCATGTAATCACGTCACAGTTAACTTCTCGGTTTTGCAGTAGTAGTTAAACCCGTGGAAAGTAACTAGTGGCAGCATTTGTGAATGAAGATGAATTTGGGTTACGTGATGATGCCACCTGTGATTAGCTGAAACGTAAGCGTGCATTAACACATATATTTGATGTGTTTATGCTCAGCCAATCACAGGTGTAAAAGACTGATCATGCCCTAATGTGATCCACTTGAACTTACAACTATCTAATTTCTTTGCTTACAACTTTGTCACTTCATTATAAAAGCCGTCAAAATGCCTTAGAAAGTGTGGCTCTACTTCAAAAAGATGGACGTAAAGACGGCGCAGTGTAATATTTGTGATAAGAGAATAAGGGCCTGTGTCCACAGGGTGCGTCTGTAGCAGTGTCAGCGCCAACTGTCAATACAAATCATATGTAGTTCAGCATCAAGAGCGCTAAAAAAAACACAGAGAGACCGTTTTTTGAGTTGGAAATAGCTCAACTTTTTCAACCGCGCTGCACTTGTCAATGTCACAAGTCTCTTACTGACCAATCAAAAGCAAGGAGGAGGCGGGACAACCAAAGGGGGGCAACAACCACCAAAAAGAATGGTGGCGTTTTTGGACCAGCTTGAGCGGTTCATCTGGTTCATCTTCAGACACCCCTGTTATTTATGACCTGTCACTTAAGTTGTTTTTCTTAAGAAATGTCTATTTTTTTGTGTTTTTCTTAAGTTAATGTTGTGGATCTAAAATAATTACAGTGGTATTTTGCTTTTTTGTTGTTATTAGACTTACAGTATACAGGACATTTGACATTATATTGGGTCATGGTGGCATGGGTGAGTGTGTAAAGAGAGGCATAATCTATTTCTTAAGGCATTTCAGGTTGTTCATGTGATTCACATTGTTACTGAAACTTTGTAAATGCAATGCAACTTTCCTTTTTTTTCCACTGTTATATTATTGGTCTGGCCCATTTCAGATCATTTTTGGCTGTATGACACCTCTGGTTTAGATGATGCAGCCTCCAGCATTAAATCTGAACCACACAATTTATATTTACTTTCTCTGTCCTCTGGCATCAATGCTTGAGATGTGAAAGACAGACAGACAGACAGATTTTTCCTATACACATGGTTCTACAATTCCAATAACAATCCACAGGGAATCAAAATTAATCATAGGGACACATGGGACCAGTATAAACTTAAGTAGTATACAATATCAATCTGAACATAGGAAGTAAATAACAGAAAAGTGAAAACAGAATAAGCCACTATTCCAAATTTGACTTTACATTTCTCTCTCTCTCTCTCTCACACACACACAAACACACACACACACACACACAAACACTGCTTTTTTTTGTCCCAGACTCATGAAAAACATTCAGGATCTGAGCCTAGGGATTTGTGTTATCTCTCTTCCACCTATAACAAGCAGAGGGACAGAGAACGGGAAAAAATCCTCAAAATAGAAAGACAAACAACATTATCTGGCTTTAGAAAGATCTCTTTATATCCCACATATGGAGGAACATAAATGGTGTTTGTTCTATATTTAGTATTTACTAAATGTAACTACTCATAAATTATATATATATATATATATATATATATATATATATATATATATATATATATATATATATATATATATACACACACATATTATAGAATGCTTCAAAAGTCATGTATCACATGTGACATATTTGTTAGAGTTCACATGTATCTCAGTTTTCTTATTTCCCTACAGATCAAGCAAAGGACACAACAATGTGCTTTTGAAGATTTTCATCATCTTTATTTCCTTGTTCAAACAATTTGTCAGGTGGCACTACCATTCAAAAGTTTGGACTCACCTGTTTTTTCTTTATTTTCTTGACTATTTAGCTTGTAGGTTTTCAGTCAAAGTAAAACTACAACACATATGGAATTACTTGGTTAAACAAGTGAGACAACTCAAAGAACATTTTATACTTAAGATTCTTCAAAAATAACCACATTTTGCTTCTCTTACTGCAGGGGTCTCCAACCTATTCCACAAAGGGCCGGTGTGGCTGCAGGTTTTTGTTCCAACCAACCAACCAAGAGTTCACAGTTTGACCAATTGACTCTCTGCAGACTGAGATCAGTTGATTCATTGATTGAAGTCTGGTGTGTTGCTGCTTGGTTTCAACAAAAACCTGCAGCCACACCGGCCCTTTGTGGAATAGGTTGGAGACCCCTGTCTTACTGGTTTGCATATCCTATATATATATATATATATATATATATATATATATATATATATATATATATATATATATACAGTATAAGCACATGTTACGTTGATGTGCTGTTCACTCCTTGATACTGAGGTGGTGTTGGAGATTTTCATATCCATTTCAAAAGATTTAACATAAAAGCTCCTTATTGTGCAAAATCACCCTCATTGCACCCTAATGTCACCCAAGATGATTGTGTTTGAAGGAAAACAAAGAAACAATAGATGTTTTCTTTCCACTGTTTCACAATGACTCAACTATAAATTTCTGCAGTACTAATGAAGGGGGTGTTATGCCAGACTACGCCTGTGGGGAATTTGCTGTTAGAGAGTTTTTTCATTATAAAATGACCACTGGGACCCACTTTTATTTCCATCTTTTCCAATAGATTAGTTCTACTTCTTGAATGTTTGGTGTAATATAACAACAGTTTATCCACAAAAGAACCACTTTTGGAGAAAGTGAGAAAGTTTTCAGCCTCTGTAATCCTTAAATTTTCTTTGATAATTATTTTTTCTTGCATTCAGTTGAACCTAATCACCCTTTTTTGTGCCACTTTCTGGCTTTTCCTTAAGCTCAAAACATGATTTAATCAGTTTCAAGCACTGGATGTAGTCTGCGGTAACTGTGTACTATATTTTTTATTTGTTTTTCAGATCAAAAACAGATATATTGCTGTTTTTAATGTCATTCACATGTTTCCAAACTGTACTGTAAAATGTGACACACAACAATTCAGTCTTTTTAAGAGAAAGCATTTAATTATCTTGAAAATTAGAAAAATCTGAATCTTACCAAGTGTATTGTTCTCATTTTTTGTCCAAATATCTGGTCACACGTAAAATATGACATAATCGCCTGCAGAGTAACTTTTTTTGTCTGATATAACAACTTATTGTTTAGAAAATACATCTGGAAATATTTTTGTTAAAGAAGTCTTACCAAGATAATTATCACTTGTTTGATTGGGAGATTTTTTTGTGTGCTTTTTCTTAATTTAAGTAAATTGTAAATATTTTACCTGAATTACCCTATCTGTTATCCTTGCAACCATAAAATAGACAGAGAGACAAAGATAGAACAATCTCCCATTAAATTTGAAAAAAAATATTGATGTTCATTGATAATTACTAATATTAGTCTCAGTTATCTACATTCTTAATAAAATATGTACTGTTTGTGCTGATTTAATATATAAACATCGATATTGTTAGATAAGGTCAAAGGTCAATATCAGCATGTTGGATTGGTAGTTTAAAAAAATAAAAGACAATGTCAAAGTGCAGGAATTACATTACATAAGGTTATAGATTCCTGTGAAATGATTGTGAAAATTTCAGCCCTGTAGTTCTTGTCATTCAGAACTTCCAGTATAGATGCCAGAAAATGACCAACAATTTCAAGTATTAATTTTGCTTGCAATTTAGGGTACCCCCTGCGTACTGTAAATCAATTCAAATTAAACCTTGAAGTTTGTGATTTTTCCATCATTCATTATGTTCTATATGTTTGTAAAAAAAAAAAAAAAGAAAAAATCTGAGAGGGGCCACTTGATGAAATTATATGGAATAACTTTATTGTCTAAAAATAACTGTAAAAATGTTGCTCTCTAGGTGATAACATCTTATTTTAAATGTGATGAGATATTTTAATTAGAAATTAGAAAAACACACTTTCATTTTTTTCCAGTGTACCTATGTGGAGCTATATATTTTGTAACTATCATCTTTTCATGTAGGCAACTGAGACTAAAAAAAGCTAATATTAGCAAACATCTCACTCCCTACTCAAATGAAACTACAAAACAAACTTGAAGAAATTATTGGATTCCACTGTGCACCTTTTGTCCAGTTTCCATAACCCTCCTATTACTGCAGTTTTTCTTAACACTCACAGTATGAGTCAAAGTCAAAGTGCTACAAGCCTAGTTATTGTATATTATATATACTGTGTAGGTCTATGCATTAGTAATAAAAGGAAAGCATTGCATTATAAATTGCAGTTCTGTAATGAGATGTAACTGAATATGTGTGGTGAGTACTACAGTTTTAACTCATTTCTGGGCAAGTCATCAAAGTTGTCCACATATTTCACTTCAAAGCTCTTCTCTCTGTGATGCTGTGATGACAGAACCAGTGTTTCTGAGTGATTTAATGGATCTAAGTACGATCATGTCTGTGGAACCTGCTGTATCTAGAAGGGTTTAACATAACTATAAGATAATTTTCTGACCTCAAAATGTCCAAAACTTATAAAACTTGACATTTTCCATCTAACTTAAAGCTCAATGTATTAAGTAGACTGTAGGCTGTTCAATATTTTTACTATATTTTTCATAAAATATGTCCATCCTGTCATACTGTTAAAAAAAAAAAAAATGTTGTTGTTTTTACAACCCCCACCCCAATAAACTGTCAGTGGTGGTTGCCAGAACAATCATATAAAAAACATATCAAACCACTAGAAAAGCACTGGCAGAGCGCAGACTTCCACCAGTGTTATATATTGAGTTAGAACCATTTCTGTCAGAACTGAACCCTGTCTCCTCAATAGTACAGAGTCATTCAAACAAACCCTGTATCCAGACGGTGATCCACATCACCCCCAAAATCTAATCACTTGTTGCTTTTGTCATTCTGGACATAAAAATTGGGCATCAAAATGTTGTTGAAAACCATCAACTTTTTGAGTTATGATGTCCAGCTACAATGGGTGAAGGTGGGGTACACCCTGTATGAGTCTCCAGTTCATCTCAGGGCTGAACATATATAGACAAACAATCACTGTCACATTCACACCTATGGACAATTTAGATTAACCAGTTAACCTATCAGTGCATGTGTTTGGATGGTGGGAGGAAACTGGAGTACCTGGAGAAAACCCACACAGACACGAGGAGAACATGCAAACTCCACACAGAAAGGTCTGGTGTGGGAATAGAACCAGGGACCTTCTTGCTGTGAGGCACAAATGCTAACCACTGCACCACCATGCCGCCCCTATTCTATTCTATTCTATTCTATTCTATTCTATTCTATTCTATTCTATTCTATTCTATTCTATTCTATTCTATTCTAGACAACTTAGGCAAACACAGTTGCCCGAATTCTCAATGAAAACAATCTTGTAATTCCAATGTCCTGGAAGCGATGGCCTTCACTGTCAACTTTCCTCTTTTTATTTACAGGCACCACAGTTAAAATTAGCGAGAAGGGTTCATGGCAAGGTCACAGAGCATGATGGAGTTAGAGTGGTGCTGCCACAAATTGAACAAATTACATTTTGAACCTTTTATGATTTATTTATTCTGTTCGACACTCTGAGTGGGCCATAAATAACACATTAAAAAAAAAAAAAAAAAAAAAACATGCTGCGGGCCATAGAAAATCTGATTGTGGGCTGTGATTGGTCCCTGGGCCAGACTTTGGACATGTTTCTGCTTTAGGCACACCTGACAGTCATTGTCAGGTGTCTGCAGAGCTTGAAGATATGCTTATCATTTGAATCAGGTGTGGTGGAAAACGGATACATCTGAAACATGCAGGATACGAGCCCTCAAGGAACAGGATTGGTGACCCGTGGACTGCACAGAGCAAAGAACTCTGTAAAACAACAACATATAGAGCATTTACAACAATCATTCCTATTCTATACTGTCACTAATGTGTCAGTTTTTCCATCAGTTGACACAGTACATTGGTAGTAAAATACACAGAATAATGCACTGAAATATACGCCATATATCACCACAGTACTGTGACAAAAGAGAATGCGTTTATGGAACAGTATCCATGATTGACTAGTCCTAGTACAAATGCTAACATTTGATTTGACTCAACAGATGATGCAATATTTCATTCCACAATACTGTGGCAGTAGCCATAGCCAAATAATAACTCATTTTGTCATTGCATATCAGTTAAAAAATTTACATTTTCATAAAGATGTTTGGTCAATTTGTTAATAGTATTATTTAGATCATGTGAAAATCATTATAACACCTTACATTTACACCATACTCTTTTCCATTATTGAATGAATAATAGAAAATACAGATGGCATCTGTATTCCCCCAAAATGTTTTTTGTGACATTAATAAAATCACTTCCATCTTTTAACATGAAGAATAACTTGTTATGTGGCATAGTCAAATTAACAAGCTTCATTTATTTCAGAATTTGCTTAAAATCAAAAATCAAAAACACAAATAAAATAAATTAAAAAGAAAAAAAATAAATAAAATAAATATATATATATATATATATATATATATATATATATATATATATATATATATATATATAAATTCTGGGGTTAATTAAGGGGTTAATAATTGTGTATTTACCACAAAAACATGCTTCCTCATAATATCTGTTATAGTTATACTTTCTTTTTCAAAAGGTTATATGGTAAAACTTGTAATCAATATTCTCTGATCATCATTACTTTATAGACATTTTGGCACCTGTGGTGGGTACCCTGTTACCTGCAGAACTTCTGCTGTCATAACCAAGACATTTCCTCATTTATCTCTATCTCTATCTTTCTATCTCTCTATCTTGATCAATCGATATCTCTAAAAAATGTTAAAGTAAAAAAAAAAAAAAAACACTTGTATGTATAAGTCAAGAATGTATCACCACTGAGTTCAGAGTGACGTACACCACAGTAGGATGTGTGAAACATGTAGTAATGATTATTATAGTCTAAAACAGTCCTCACATAAACATTCATATGTGTGAGTTTATCTGAGATTGAATTAGCAATCTCCAGTCATGACTATTGATCGACCTCATTGCTCTGTGATTTCTAACTTGACTGTTAGGAAAGAAAACGCCACTGCAGACACACATACATACATAAATATAACAATACACAGACATATAAACACAGGTAGCTCTTTGCACATCTGTGATTCTGTCTGCATGCTGCTTAAGCCAACAAAAAAATTGGGAACAGCTACTGATGAAGGTCATTGTGAGGCACTTCTTAGAGTTTACATTTTCTTTCTGTCCCTTGGGATGAATTTGTGAAATACAAAAGTGACACTAACATATGAAAAATACTTTCAGTTCAGGTTCCACATTCAGACCAATTCAATCTCAAATGGACAAGATCAGTAAAATTATTATAACATATCAATACTGACAACTACAATGTATATTATACATATTTTCATGTATTTACACTAAAACTAAGTATAATTTTACAAAGAAATATGAATAACCTTAAACATGAACAACTTGAAATATCTTAGAAACAAGTGTAATTATAACAAGAATCTGCCTGTTGCTAAATATTTGATGCATTTGTAGCTCCAAAGTGATCTATAAGTTATAACGTACATGTGGAAACGATAAACAGAGGCAGAAGAGTGTTAAAATTACACTTTTTTTTCAGTTTGTTCATGTTATTCACATTATTTGAAAATATAGTCTGTAGATGGAAACACTTTGATATTAAAATTTTCCCTTTTTGCTTTAAAAAATTTTTCTATATTATGATACTATTATTTTACTGCTCCAGCCTACTTCAGATCTCTCTTTTTGGATTTACCAGCACCTTTTTCCACACCTCTCTGTGCTTTTTCAACGTGTCCAGTCATTCCAATTAGTGTGTTCTTTTAAACTGACACATGTAAATGATGATAAATTCACAGACCCATGTATAGCACACACACATGAATACAGCAACAGCATTATTCTCTTGTTTTCAAAAAGATCCTTTGCTTTATCTACGCTGTCTTATCATGCCATCACAGTCTTTGATATGGTAAGCAGACCACTGCTACAAAAGCCTGGCTTTGTCAGATGAAACATGCATCACTGCTGGTGCAAAAAAAAAAAAAAGAAAAGAAAAAAAGAAAAGCAGGAGAAAGTCAAGCAAGGAGGACAAGAAAAAAATAGAGGAGTGAAACGATGGAGGTACGAGGTAGAGGAGACGGTGTCAGGGAGGCCTGGAGGGAGGGAGGGAGGGAGGGAGGGAGAGGAATGACAGAGAACGGGGGAGAGAAAGGAGGAATGGAAATACTTAAAGCAAGGGAAAGGAGAAAGCAAAAATGAGTTTGGCCATGACATAAAAGCAGACCATACAAGGTTAGTTATCTCCCAAAGCACCTGGTTAGGAGTGAAGTACTCAGAGAGGGAAGAAGTGAGATCTATAAGGGCACAGGGATAGAGAGGTGTGTCTATAGAGTGTGAGTCTATATATACTGTACACATAATACCTCACTTCACTCACTCACTTACAGTTACAAAGACACATATTTTACATAGAAGACCATGCACATTAAATTATGAAACAAACAAAAAAAAAGTCATTTTTGTTTAGCTCATACAACATCATTTTCATCATCAATCCTCATTTTTAATTGGAATATGTATGGCTGCTTATGATTATGCATATTACTGGATTATGAATTTTCATTTGCCACGTCGGCAGAGTATTACTTTGTCTCAAATAAGTGAATATATTCTGCATAAAAAAAACAGTCACTGAGAAACAGTGGATTTAAAATGTGGTCATTCACAGGTTCACAGTGAAGGATTGGATCATGTTTGTAAGATGACATGACCCATCCCGAACATTCTAATCCCCCTCTGTCCACCTCCTCGTCCTGCCATCTAAAATCAAGCACTGAACCTTTTCTGTCACCGTCCCAAACCTCTGGAATTCACTGTCCAGCTGTTTTTGTTTCTGTTTTAGAAAAATGACTTGAGGTTACAGGTACTTCCTCATACATACATGTCCATGACGTGGTGATGAGGCGTCTCTGATTGGTTCAGAATGCGTGAAGGAACACCCCCACCCCCCCACCCCTCTCGCTGTGTATGTGTTTACCTTTACCCAAGTAGCATCCAGCTAGGTTTCGTGCCGTTGCCTGTTCTGAAAACATGCAGGGAAAAAAAACAAGGTTTAGATCACATGAACCAGGTGGATCCGCCATTTTTTTCCAGTTTGTGCAGCAGCGACTGTGGCGCTGTCTTCTCTTGTAGATGCTAATGCTAATGCTACTTCAGATTCACTGGTGGGGTTAAGTCCATCTGACGTCAGATGGACTGTCAAAGGCAGCGTGTGTTGCTAAGTCATGGTGACCCATTCAGATTCCAAAAGGAGCATGGAAAAGTAGTTTTCAGTGGAATGACACCTTTAAAGTGTCTGAGTACCATGAAAAGATTATTATTATTATTATTATTATTATTATTATTATTATTATTATTATTATTATTATTATTATTATTATTATTATTATTATTATTATTATTATTATATTATTATTATTATTATTATTATTATTATTATTATTATTATTATTATTATTATTATTATTATTATTATTATTATTATTATTATTATTAAGTCAACAAAATGGAAAAGTTACAGAATATTACATAGGACTGTTTCAGTAATATATTGCCTTTATTCTGGAACGATGGTGTCAAAGAAATGGTGGATCATTTGGTTCCACTTTTATCACAGCTCAGTAACACCTCTGGAAGCAGAACACTGTGTAAAGGAGCTCCTCTTGTTCTGCAACTAAGGTGTGGTGTTTTCATGATGTATTGCATGTGTGACCCCTGCACTTGGGAGGATTTAAAAATTAGCCTGGGACATGTAGCGTAAACAAACATATATAAACATGACCAGAAAGATGTAGAACTGGGGAGATACTGAGATCTGTGAGCTGTTGTGACATGGGGCGGATGATTCTTTTCATGACATTTGTGGAACGGTGAAAGATGGAGAGGGTAGTAACATTACTATACTTTGTTTTTTTTCTTTTGAGTAAGTTATATGTCACACTACGTCACTGCCCTTTTTGATTCCAGAATTCAGGTCTGTGGAAATTGGTCAGTAGTGGAAAAAAAAAGGTGGGATCACAATCTTATCTTTTTTCCAGGGTCTGTTTTGTTAGCCTATACTTCCAGAATCTGAATCATTCACTAATTTGTTTTTCAAGACAAAAAATAAGACAATGAATCAATGTGTTTCTTCATTATTTGTTTCCAAAACTAAAATGAAAAAATGGATAACGATGTGTTTTTTCAGTTTTCCTTTTTGTTTTTAAATGAATATTTCACGTTTTATCCAATTTTGACCTGAAGCAAACTCAGGTCAAAAATACAACATTTACATCCAGTCTATCACTTTGTTTTAAACAAAAAAGAACATACCTGGAATATGTTCTCTGTATATCATATCTTCAGGTCTTAGGGTGACCCTCTTAGTTTCCCGAAATAGGACACAGGTTTCCATCCACTGTGGTCATTTCAGTTTCAGGTCAAAATTGGAAAAACATCCGTTATCTGTTTTTTCTATTATTCATTTAAACACAAAAATTAAAACTGAAAAACCGTATCATTATCCATTTTTGAATTTTGGTTTTGGAAACAAATAATGAAAAAAAAACTGTTGTTGTCCCATTGTTTTATTTTTGGTTTTAGTTTGAAAAGCGAATGAATGAATGAATGAATGTTAAGGTACTGTTTTTGATTAGTTACCCCACCCCCTGAAGAGGAAAGGGTCATTTTGTTTATGTCTGGTTTTTTTGTTTGTTTTTTAAGCAGCTTTATACAAAAACAACTTGACCAATTTCCATGAAATTTTCAGAAAAGGTGTGAAGTGGTCCAGAATAGATCCCTTTACATTTTGGTGAATGTAGCTGAAATTTCAAAGTCACAGTCACCAAAAATGTGTTTCCACAATGATAAGAGATAGGGCAAATCAGGTAAAATATTTGGAAGAGGTGGGGAACCACTTATTTTGTTTATTTTTTTTCCTTTAAATGACTTTTGGTAGAATCTAGACTACAAACTACAAACTACAAAGACTCAGTATTCACTTGTTTCCTCATACATCCAACCCCTTGAGCAGTGCCATTGTAACAAAATGACCACATTTGCTGCTTCCATTGGTTATAATATATATATAGTCTGTTATGCACGAATATTACATATTCAACTGTGGCTGTAATGACCCCAAATCATTAAAAATCTCCCTTACAAAATGTGATTACTGGTGTTTCCATCAGTTAATATGATTCTGAGCTGCACCATGCCCTCTGCAAATTTCAACTGAACTCCAGTGGAAATTGCAATGGAACGATAGAAGAAGGAGTTAACAGGGCATGTGGCTTTGGGATACAACACACGGTCTGGTTATCTCCTAAAACACCTGCTAAAGAGGCATGAATAATGTAGAGCTGACAACACAGAATATATATTACACATCTAGGTATGAAGAGGCTAAAAGACAAGTAAGAATGAGTGGAGAGGGATCTGTGTGAGCGTGTCCTGGAGGTAATCTTTCCCAAAACCGATTCTAAAAGGTGCCATTTTTAAAGCCACCACAAAATGATCAAATTTAATGCCCCTTTTTTACTATGGTAAATTTGTGCTTTGTGAACCTCAGGCCCCTGGTGGCACCATTAAGAGTATTTTCTTTGTTAAATATCCCCAAGTAGCAGAAACCAATTCTAAACTTCCTGCTACACTCCCTGTTAATTATTAAATCTCCAAAAATCCACACACACTTTTAGACATGGTAATTTTAAATGTATACTGGAACCAGCTTTCACAAAAAAATAATATTTTTTTCCATTATTTTTTTATTTATTTTTTTTGTTTTTGGGTTGCATATGTGTAATAGGTTCTTTCCTGGAAATATAATTGAACATTCAGCGTGATGAAGAGTGAAATATGTGGAACGCTAGGTGCACAGAAAGCCAATATTAATCATCAGGGTGCATAAGCAGAAGTAAAGCAGAGTGAAATGTGCAAATGTAAACAGGTATGAGAAACGTTAGTGGTAAAAGCAAAAAAAAAACAAAAAAAAAACAAACAAACAAAAAAACAGACAGATGAAGCAGTGATATAGGTAGAAGGGGAAAGGAAAATCAAAAAATGGGAATCACAGGGAAAAAAGGAGAGGGATCAGTAAACAGAGATATAGTGATTTATTCAGACATGTTATCTGTTCCTCTGTGTGGGCACATATATGAAACATACATCAACATTTAGCCATGTTCAGACAGACATTAAATAAATAAAATGGAGAAAGACTATAAAATAATGTCAAACAATGTGAAAATGATGACATGGGTCCATAAAGTAGTGAACATTTAACTATTAACCCCCAACCCTTCCTTTCAGGCTGGTGTGGGCAGACACAGGCTGTGGGAGTTCACTTGTTCCCAGGCAGACATGGCTAATTGAATACAGAATCCACACTTCTCCGCACTGCTTACACGCTACACATGCTAAGTACCTCCATTACAGCGAGAGGAAGCAAATGTCTGAAGGATACACAACGAGCGGACAGGAAAAATCAGATGCTTTAGATGTTTTATGTTTTATGTTGTTTTTTTTTTTCTTTTTTCCTACATTTGTATTCATATTTTATTATGCACACATTTGAAAATGTGTTTAAAGCAGATGGAAACGTACTGTGCCACTGCAACAAAATGACTGTTGGCCTTTTAGCAGGAGAACTATCAGCTTCTACTGCTATGGTTTGTAATTACTTTCAAACAAAGTCACTGGATGTCTTTGGTGTGTGTTTGTAAAATAAGAATAGGATTAAATTAATTAATAATAGTGTTTACAATGAAGGTCACCTCAGTGTTTGTTGTGTAAACTTGTACATGAACAGCAGTATAAAATGGCTGACACACACACACACACACACACACACACACACACGTGCACATTTTTACTGTCAATTAAATTTAGAGAATATTTTTGTCAAATTAAATAATCCTTATGTAATTCCCACATACACCAAAGCCAATATTTTGCAAAAACAATATATATTTTTCACTCTGTTTTGGCTTCCACACCTAAGTGGCTACAAAAACACATTTAAAAACTCCAAAATGTGTGAATCCATGTGGCCAAAGAAAGCTGACAGACTGGAATACAATGATAGTAGCTACTCTTTTTACGGTTGGTGATAGTTCATTAATTGGGATTGTCCGTGACATAATAAACTAATGACATGAACTAAATCTAAAAGCACAAGAAGACAAAAGCCAGGAAAGTCCTATGGTTGGACAGCATCTGCTCCAGTCTGCTCAGGAAATGTGCACACCAGCTCAGTGAGGTGGTTCTGTACCTGTTTAAGTCTCTGGATAGACTCCTATTCCTGTGAAAGACCTGTGTGGTTTTGATTCCCACAAAAGCTCAACTCAGTGAATCGAACCACTACAGACCCATCGCCTTGACCTCCCTACTCATGAAGGGAAATAATATTAAAATCTTACCAACATGTTTTATTTTTTACTTGAATTGAGCAAAACATATCTAGAAGTATGTGCTTATGTATATATATATATATATATATATATATATATATATATATATATATATATATATATATATATATATATATATATATATATATATATATATATATATATATATATATATATGTATAGCTAGACAGTATTCAAATATTATTAAAAAATGTAAAGTGTTTCCATGACCCTCCCACCCCCAAATACACACGCGATGATAGAAAAGGTAAGAGAGATAACCAAACATTTACTGAATATACAAGAATATTACACATCACACAACATGCTGATCTTCCCAGAGCAATTCATTTCATCTTCTGCATGAAAAGAGTCAGGCTTTTCATTATGAAATCACAATAACCGCAACAAACACGATATTTCATTTAACTGTCTAGGCGGAATCAGGTGAAACAGATGATTTTAGCACATGAATATACGCCAGTTTTTCATAAAAAACAAACAAACAAACAAACATGTTCACATGTTCGGGGTGGACACATGTGCGTAGCCTATTCACAGTTAATCCAGCTGCCGAAAACATACGTTGTTTGCACAGACGTTGTGGGCCGCTCTGCAACTTTTAAAAAATTGTTTATCTTTCTTGTGTTTGCAGTATGTTGTCGATACGGTGCGTTTGCCTCGTACAATACAAGTCAATGCGATATTTTTTCCAAGTGAAACACAATACATGTAATGCAGCATTCGAAATTACTATTCTATATTTGAGTGTGTCACGAATATTCAAATATTTGAAAATCATGTCCCATCCCTAATATATACACACACCAAATGTATTTTCTCTTTGTTTTAATTTTTCACTTGTTTGTGTTTTTCTTCCCACCTGTTTTTTTATCTGCACTTGTTTGACGTATTTTTGCTGCAAGTCAGTGTATTAGCTGCAGGAGACGAAGGTTAGCATGGGCACCCATGGGAGATGGTATATACTGGGACAACCCCAACCAAGGCCATGTATTCACATATTTATAGAATATTTCCCCACCTCTGTCCACATCTACATGAACCCTGTATAAACCCACCTACATGGGATTAGGATTAGGATAAACAAGGTCACACAAATTATGTCTTTTCATTTTTTATTGCACACTATGACAGTCAAGGCTGGTCTGCCTTGGCCGAGTCTGCACTCACAAGTTTTTTATTATATATAAATTATTAGACATTTCAGTTGAACCCACACGGGGGTTGTGAACCTAAGGTTGATAAACACTGAAATAAACACTTCAATACAGATTCAGATATACATTAATTTTATTCATTTATAAGAAGCAATGTATTTTCCATTAAATAAAGAAAACAACAACAAAAAGACAAGTTAAAACTGCAAGCAGTCTCAAAGGCCTCCGCCGTCCTTCCCATGTGACCGCCAACGACAGCCGACAGTGAGATGACGTCGTACCATGGGCAGGATGTGATATTCTGCCAGAAATGCACACTTTTGTGTAAATATGTAGGGGGTGCTATAGAGTGACTTATTTCAGATGTTGTGTGTTGAATGTTTGTAGAACTGTGAGTCTGACAACTGAGTCAAATTTCAGTCAAATCATTGTTCGTATGTTCGAAAAGGAAGCAATTTATGTAGTAGTAATTTTTCCCGAAAACTTTGCACATTTTGCGATGTCGTAGTACAAAAACGATGCAACTTTTCCAAAAACTTTGGATGTCCCCCTTGTCTCGATTAAGTTCACCGATTTTGAGCTCATTGGACTCAATGGCCAAGGAGGAGTTCATTAAAGTACAAAGACAGCAAAAACGATGGCTCAGCATTTTTTTAAATTTCAAACCAAGATGGCAGAGATCCTGTTGCTTTATGGGCGTGGCCATCATAAGGTTTTTTTTGTTCGTCTCCTTATGATGAACATGTGTACCAGTTTTCATAGCTCTAACTTCCCAAGGGTGTGATCTGGCCTAATACAATATATTTAGACTTTTCAAGGGGGCGCTGCAGACACATTTCTTTCGCGACTTTTACGAAACCTATACATACTCGCAATTTTTCACACTTCTGAAGTGTGCGCAACATTTGCTGAGTTTTCGTGCATGTTCAGGGGGTCAAATTTGAGGACAAAAGGCTGACGTCATTGCAATCACAGCGGACTCAATAGGCCTTCCATCGGACGTGGACCACGGCAAAGGCCGAATAAAATTCAAACCAAAACTATTCGGCGTCAGATTATAATGCCATTAAATATGATGACAGAGGACATAAGAGGCTCCTGTGCTTAAGGAATTTCTAGGTTTTGTTTATAGAGCAGAATAAAAGTAGTTTCATCATGTCTGTGTAATACCAAAGGTAGACTTGGAGTGACACAGAAATCCATGAATGATCAAATATACCCTAAGTCCAGCATTTATTGGTGTTGACGCCTGTAAAATTGGATCTGTAATCTCTTAAGAAAATATCTGGCTCTTCACGATCGGTTTGTTCAGTGCAGCTCTTGGGTCAGTCTGCACTATAGTCAAGTACTGCTGCTCATAGATTTATATGAACTGGCATAGTTTGTGTTTGTCTAATAAAACAATGAGCTAAAAGCTGCAGAGCAGGCTAATGATCCCCAGGGGAATTGTCAGCACCAGTGAGGTGTTTTGTACATTACAAGGGGTCATGACTCATTGTCCATGTCCATATAAGACAAAATTGGGCTTAAATCTGCAAATTAGTTTTAAAAAATAAAACTTTTGATTAACCTGATTTATTGAAATTGAACACAAGGTTGCATGAGGATGGATACCAGAGGAAAATGCCATGCATGCTGTTCTTTATAATGAAGTGAATATAAACCTAATGCTTCAGCCTCAGCTTCTAGTCAAGCTAAAGCCCATTATTTAGCATTGATTCCATGGTTTTTGCACGTTTGAAGTTTACACTATTTACAACATGCATGTGTCCTTGCATTGGTTCAAACATTGATTCAAGCAGTGATTAAATGCATGTACTCTATGTTTATGTTGAAATAAGGGTGTATGGGGAGGTCTGGCATATTCAAATTATTTATATGTCTAGCCCCAGAGGTCAAATCCCAGACAGTATTGATCAGCATATTGAGCAGATAATCATTAAACAGCTCATTATTGATCGTACACAGGCAATTGAATAATCGCAAACACCATTCTCAGCCTGTCTCCCTCATTTGTTTTGACAGTTCTCATTCTTAGCCTTTTTTTTCTCATCCTTTTAAATCAATACATGCAGTGATTTGGTGTTGTAATGCAGGTCAGTGACCGCAGGCTGTATATAAAGATGGACAATGTGGGGACACTTCCTGAAAAGTGAAGCTATAGATTTCCTTCCAGCCACATTTATGATGTTTTTTTATTTTTATTTTTATTTTGACAGTGAATGCTCATTAAAATGGCCCTTTACCTATTTTCATATTCAATTGAGTGATTTAACCCATAAAGATGAGGGATGGACAACATTTGTCCATCCTGTATGAGACAATCTGCCCTTATGGTCCACAGGTTTTTGGTTTAGCAATTGACTTTGCATTGTTTCTTTACACTATATATGGGCCAATGAGTGTGAAAATCTAAAACAAAGAACTAAAAAGAGCAGATGTTATTTTCCTATATGGTCATTTTAGATAAATAGAATAGAAATAGAATACAATAAGCTTTATTGTCATTGCAAGATTTTATCAACCAGTGCAACATCATTTCTGTTAATACTCTGTAAGTTGCTCCATGTAAAATACACACATCAATTATGAAAACAGTTATGAATAAAAATGTCAAAGCAGTCAAGTAAAAAGGGACACACATACATACTGTACAAGTGCACATTCATAAATCATTGTTCAAGGTTAATTTAACTTAATTTCCTTTATTCAAACAGTAAACATTAGTTTTGCTCTTGAATTCAAAGTTGTTTATTTTGAAGTAAATGTGATTAAAAAATAAGAAAAACATCAATAACCCATTTAGGTCCATTGTTATGGTCGAACACTGTGAGTTACAATGAAAACGAATACTCGAGTACATGCCTTCAGACTCATTTCATATTTTCCACGTTTAAAAACCATTTAGAATGAATTCAATTATCATCAGAGTAATAAGACAAAGTAAAGAGAATGTACCGATAGACTACCAATGCAGGATTAGAGGTGTGTGGGCGTGTGGGTAAAATGAGCAAATTCTCTGTGTAATGTTGGCAGTCACACTGTTTCAACCTTTTCATGTTCAGCTTCAATAATAATCAAATAAACACGAGATTCAGAACATGCAGACGTTCCCCACTCGCTGCACGCTTTGGGCTCGAACATAGGCGATGCGACGCCATAAATATGTGGCCGCAAGGCAACGCATAGCTATGCATTAGCCGCTATTAATGCGTAGGAAAACATGTCCTCTCAACTTTTGATATGCAACGCACCGGTCTGCACAATACCTTGCATTGTTGGTGGGGGCAATACTGCAAATATTGAAAATTTTTTTCATGTATTTGTTATATTCAAAGAAGAAGTATTCCAAAAATGGCTGACAAGAAAAGAAGCTGTTCATTCGTTTTTCGAATTGAAACCAAAAATAAGACAACGAAAAAACAACTTGTTTCTTCATTATTTCATTATTTTCTTCACATATTTCCAACATTATTAAATGAATAATGGAAAAAACGGATAACGGCCTTTACCCGTTTTATCCAATTTTGACCTGAAGCAAGTTGAGTAAAGCAGAAATGATCGTAACCCGCAGTGACAAAGATATAAACCTATGTCCTATTTCGGGAAACTAAGAGGGTCACCTACCATGGAGAACATTTGTGTCATATTCCAGAAAAAAATATTTATATGACAAGTGTATATGTATATCTTGCATATGCATACAGCTTGTGTACTGATGACAGGATAACAGTTTCCAGTTCTGCCTCTTACATATGTCTTTTACACCTGAGTTGGTGTTGAACACAGAATCTTCTCACCGACATTTCCGAGGATCTCTGAATACCTAACTGCTATAGCGTGTTAGAAATCTCAGCATATGTTTTTCAATTGTCAAACAGCTGTTTAATCATACCGCAATGATCTTCAAGACCGGTGAACATGTTTCTTTCAGTTATTATGATTAATTTGTGGTTTACTCAACTTGCTTCAGGTCAAAATTGGATAAAATGGGAAACGGCCGTTATCGTTTTTTCAATTATTCATTTAAACACAAAAACAAAAAATTAAAAACGGATCGTCATCTGTTTTTTTCATTTTGGTTTTGGAAATGAATAATGAAGAAACTAGTTGTTTTTACGTTGTCTTATTTTTGGTTTTATTTTGAAAAACGAATGAACGTATGATACACAGATTGAAGCTGTGTGAAGTGATTAGACAATATTGTAATTTCTATGATAGTACGTCGCAATTGCACATTAATAAAAATGTCTCTCCTCATCTATGCCTTGCATTGGGTGCACCAGAGAAACAAACTTTCCATTCAGGTCTCTGGACATGTTCATACGGAGAACATACCACCACCGTCGATGTAAAAATAACAAGAGAATGCACTCCTCTTCAGTTGTCATTTTGACTGATATCACCCACAATATCACTTACAATGACAACCCGCAAAAGTCATAAGTAATTCTGCTACCACCTACTGCCTGAGTGGTGAATCATCCATGTCTCTGTTTAGTCACACAGGTTGACTTAACACTGAGCTAAAACAAGCAAATAAAGTCTGAGGATGTTTGTCATTTTTATTTCACATTTTTCTGTTTAGGTTTTATTTGCAAGTCATGAAGTGTTAATTAAGTTGATGAAGGGAAACCACTGTATAAGCATACTGGGTTTTTGGCCTCCCTTGTACTGTTGTATTTTATTTGTATTTATACTTGCTTATGCATTTGTCATCTCTTAAAGTGCAAAATAAACTAAACTACACTAAAATACATATACAGGTTGTATTGATCATTTCCAGCAAGTTGTGACTGAAAGAGACATGATGACTCTACACTCCTGCCAACTTTATTGGTCACAGTTCATTCATCATATTACTGTACATATTATGTTTTTTTTTTTTTTTTCAACCACACAATAACACACTTTTTCTTTTACACCCTCCTCTGTTTTTCTGCGCTCACTGATGACATCATCAAACCTATTTGAACTCAAACCTTTCAATGGTGCCAATTAACAACAAGAAAAAGTCACAGAAAATGTCCCAACATAAATATATGAGATAATAATAATAATAAGCTACTTATTGTAAATGTATCTTTTCACAGAGTAACGAGTTAGGAAATTATTATTATTTCTTGGTCGCAACATGAGTTTGTAAAAAAAAACAACTTAATTTAAATGGTACTTCAGCATATCATAAATGTGTGTTCTGTGTTTAGGGAATCACATACAAGTATAATTACACATTATCTTTTTTTTTTTTTTTTTTTTAGAAAATATCTACTTCAGACATTAAATGTGCTAAATCTTATATACTTTAATAAGATGAATCAGAAAACAAATGACAAAAGTGTTGGTTAGGTCATGTTTTTAATATATGATGGTGTGTCATTCCACATATGATGGTTTATGTACATGTATACAATGGATTTGTAAATATTCCATTAGAAAGAACCTATAAAGTGAATGGATCATAATGTGCAGACATTGTTTAGAAGTAGATCTGGTAGATCTGACACCAATATTCCTTTGGACTAAAACGTATTCTGTTGTTAATAAAGAATTTCACATTTTGACCCAAGACTTATCCTGGAAACTTGATCCAAAGAGCATTTAAGACTTGAGTTTTCTTTATCAGTAACACAAATGTGATAACCTTTCATTAGTTTTATTCTGGTGTTCTGTCAAAACGTGCATCCCCATCAAAATGAGCTACCAGCAGCCAAAATTGACAATAATCTTTACAAATTCACATTATTCTATCAAAATTACTTTGCATTTGGAAACATTACTATTGATATCATATAGTGGTCCCATTATAGGTAGACTTTTTGTAATATTTTATTTTTCTAATATTGTATCTAGATTTAGTCACTCAAAGGGTAGGTTATTGTTTGCGTCCATTGAACTAACGTGAATAATTTCACCCAGAAAATGATGTGCTTAATGTTCAAAAGTTACTTAAAACTTACAAACGTCAATATCCAATCTATCATACGCATGTGATTGCACCATAAAATATACTTTCAAAGTATTACTTCCATCCAGCGTCCAAGTCAATTGTACATCTGGCTGAGGATGCTTGAATTGACGGGCTTTTTCTCTGTGAAAACGCTTGGTGGTCATGTACATGTTCAGAAGCATGGGAGCTCAATGTGATAGGATGTCCATTTGACCAGTGTAATCTTCATGTGCAGCATCAGCTGATATTTTACATTATAGCCCTGTTAGTTTACCTCAGTTTTTAGGCATAAAATACATGTTTTCTGCACAGTTTGTGTCGTCAGTAGCTGCTCAAAAGATATGTTTGGAATCATTCAAACACAATTTAATCTATGAATTTCTCAAAGGTAGCATCACATGATTACTTGAATCAATCTTCATTTACGTAGATAGACTGGTCTATTATTTGGTGATAGAAGTGTGATGCAGATCAGAGAAGTGAAGAAAGTTTCATCCAAAAATGTAGGCCTCAGTTCAATTCAGAAACAGAAGTTGCCCTTAGAAATTAATATTTTGACCTATGACTTATCTTGGACACTTGAGCCAAAGCACATTTAACACTTGAGTTGTCTTTATCAGTAACACATATGTGGTAACATTTCATTACATTTATTCCACAAGCATTTTACTTGTAGACCAGTGTTATTAATTGTGGGACCAAGAAGTCAAATCATTGAAGTTTCTTGACTTTAAGTTAACTGGGACTATTTTGAATGTATGCAATTTCATCAAGTACGTATGTCACATCAAGCTAGATCAAAGTACTCACATTCTGGATACTCACATCAATGGATAAAAAACAATAGCATTTGTTGTGTTTGCTGTTATAATCACACAGCAAAGCTTTCATTTATTATTACTTTGAATTAAAGTCAGAGCGGTTCGGTTTTGCTTCACTGCAACTTTGCTTTTTCAGCAGCAGACAAAGTAAAGGAGCGCATCTGCAGTTTCAGCGCATTGTCATCAGTCGGGTCTTCCTCCACGTACCTTTGAGATGGGTTTTATTGATGTTTGGAAAGTGCAAGAGTGCAAAATATGTGTCATTTCTCTGGCACTATACTGAAAGTCATAGTTACAAAATGGATGTACATATACACATTCTGTTCCTTCAAGATGTTCGGTTGAGTGGATGGGAAAAGCAACTAAACAACCCCCCATAACTTGCATATCATGTGACACCAAAATGGCTTTTGGATGTTGTGTTATATCCCTCTGATAAATAAGGAAACACATTTTAAAGACTCATCTCCGTTCTCATATCTAAAGTATTCAAAGAAATATATAACCAGATTGTTTTGAACTCCCAGCCTTCATCAATTACACCAGAAGCTGAAAACAAAGTCGGAAATGAGGTAAACACGCTATAAATAATTTCCAACCAAAGCCGCCCCTTTTCAAGTTAATGATACTGCCTGATGCCCAAAGGTTGCATTTTCTTCAGGGTAGAATCTTGTGAAGAAAAGGAGGATTTACAAATGAAAAATGAAGCCCATGTAAAATTCAGCTGCGAGAAAAAAGACAGAAGACTGATTAAGAGGAAGAAAAATGGAAGCAGAGGTAAAATGTTGAGGCTGTAGGTTGACTAGAGGGGAACATGGATGAAAGGATGGAGGCTTTGAGAGAGGGGGAATGAAAAGAAGGGGTGGGTGGCGGTTAAGGAGAGGAAGGAAACGGAGGTTAGAGAGCAGAGGGGAACAGGGAGATAAGAGGTGAAGGGGATAGAAGGGGAACAGGATTACCAAACCCCTGCCTGCAACTTACAGGCACATGGGAGAGCTTAACAAGACGAACATAAACACACACAAGCGGAGGGAAAAAAAAAAAAAAAAAAAAAAAAAACCATCCCATTCGGCGCTCAGACGCTAGAGCTGTCGTCACACACACCTGCTGCAACAAGTGCAGATGGAGTCAGATATGATGTTCTGATGCAGTTAAGCATAAAACCACAATTATCCAAAATTATCCCAGATCTTCAGGGGGTGTACTCTGCCCCAGTTTGCTACAAGACAGCAAATGCAGCCTCTTTTGATTTATTTATTTCAAGCCTCGTTCAAGTAAAAGACGCAAAATTAAGGGGAAGTAACACTTTTAGCAGCTTTTTCCTCTCTGTCCAAATCAGGTTAAACAGGTCATGTTACCCTGAAGGTAAGAGGGGTAATGTGTTTGAGTCGGTTTATTTGTTAGTCTGTCTGTTTGATTGATTGTAAGCAGGTTTACACAAAATCTATAGAATAGATCCCATTAAAATTTAGTGAATGTAGGTCAAAGGTCAAGGTCACAGTCATCAAAAACGTGTTTTTGTAATGATAAGAGATAGGGCAAATAATGTCAAATTAACTTTCACAGCTATGCGGATGATACCCAACTTTAGATTGCTGTGTCTCCTGATGACCTTAGTCCAATTGACAGACTTTTAAAGTGCATTTTAGATATTAAGGCCTGGATGGCAGCACACTTATTCATTGGTCCTGAGGCTCAGAGAGAGAGAGGCTCAAAGCTAATGTACTCAAAGAAAAGATTAAGAACCTGGGTGTTTTATTTGACTGTGAGCTTAGCTTTTAGCCACACATAAGGGCAGTTACGAAAACTGGTTTCTATTATATAGAAAATATTGCCATAGTGTGACCCTTTCTCTCTCACTCTCTCTCTCTCTCAAGCCAGAGTGGAGGCACTGATGCATGCATTTGTGACTAGTTGTGTTGATTATGCCAACGCTCTCCTTTCTGGTCTTCCAAAAAAGACCAGTGCACCGCTACGTAGCAGTGGGCCACCCATGGGCGGGCCCACTGCTCTGTAGAAGGATGGGTTAAATGCAGAGGACAAATTTGGTTGTACGATTATATGATGACAATAAAGTTCTGTCTTATTATTTCATGCTACAGTATGTGTGTAACTCTGTCCCTCTCTCCTCTGCTCAGTGCAGAAACAGACAACGTCCCACACTGACCAAACAAGTGTAGCTTTAAGAGAGAGAGAGAAAGATGGGGGGCAGATCGCCTTCTAATTGTCTCCCGTCGTTCACATTAATGATCCAGCTCTTAAAGCTGGTTCGTTTGTGACCAACACATCACTAATATTTTGAATAATACAATACAAATACAGGTGTGGGCCATGATGGTTGGTTTACGTTAACTTGTAGAAATCTAATGTTTACCATGAATAAAATTTACTAGTGACTGACATTAAATTAGGAAAACATGGAGTATGAACACATTTTGTTGGTTGATGGGAACATTTGTTGAATTCATACTACAATGTAAATGTTTCCCTAGAAAAATCAACTAACCATTAGTTACTGTTAGTTAGTGCAAATTGCTTTTTGCTTTTTCCAATGTACTTATGTAATTTTGTGAATATATCCTTTGATGGAGTTGCTGTAGCCTTTTACTAAAAACCGTGAGGGATGGTATTGTCTTCATCTGTCCAAAACTCAATTTGTCCTGCTGTTATTGGGGGGAGCAGCTCCAAGTCGTCTGTCCTGAGGTAAATGTCAAATAATGCCATCATTCCTCTTTTTGTGTTTACAACGTTTTACATTTACCCACCCAAGCCTCTGAAATGGCAAATCCATTTGGTGTTGTCCCTTTGCCCCATTCTCAGGGTTATGATTATTATTATTATTATATTATTATTATTATTATTATTATTATTATTATTATTATTATTATTATTATTATTATTATTATTATTATTATTATTAGTAGTAGTAGTAGTAGTAGTAGTAGTAGTAGTAGTAGTAGTAGTAGTAGTAGTAGTATTATTATTATTATTATTATTATTATTATTATTAGTAGTAGTAGTAGTAGTAGTAGTAGTAGTAGTATTATTATTATTATTATTATTATTATTATTATTATTATTATTATTATTATTATTATTATTATTATTATTATTATTATTAGTAGTAGTAGTAGTAGTAGTAGTAGTAGTAGTAGTAGTAGTAGTAGTAGTAGTATTATTATTATTATTATTATGACATTTTACAGCCTTTTTCTGTCAAATACCTGAATTCAATATGTTCTCGTATGAAATCACCTGATGCTGTCTCTTTCCACTAAAAATGAGGCACTTGTTTCAGAGAGTATCTTAATAGTGATTGTAATTAAAGCTGCTAATTACATTTAACCCTCATATCCATCTGAGAACACATGTAATTAGTTGCGCTGAAGATTTTCACAGTGATCTTCTGTCATCGGGTAAATGGAGACAAGAGATCTTATTTGTGTATACATCATAATGACAGGTAATCCATGTCCGTTTGCTCAATTTCTCAAAAAATATTGCATTTTGTTGCTTTAAGGATGTACTTAAAGTTACAGTACAAGAATACTATTAATGCTGGGCAGTAAAACAACTGTTCTTAACAGTGTTGTACTTTAGACCCCCCCCCCAATGTGATTTATTGTTACTCAGTATACAATTATTGCACCAGGTCAAAGGTGATTACTGACATGTACACAGTAAATTTTGCAGTGTTAAATCAACACTTAGGGAGTTTATTTAACTTCTTCTAGAGTGTATTTGGCCCCATTGTCTCCAAATTAACACTGCAAATTCTACAGTGTATGAACAGAAATAAAGAGGAATGTTTTATATCTGGAAATCATATTGTATCAACAACAGTATAAAACATAGTATAGTATGTGTATGGACTTGTACATATATTGTGCATTCATGCAATGTTATAACCCTGCCAGCATGTCCATGTGGGCTCCAGAAGGGTCACATCTGGGTTGCACATAAGGGTCCCATGTGAGTAGAAGTTTCAATTCTGGCCCCATATGTGTTTCCCCATATCAGAATCAGACATCTTATTATCTAATTATTGATTTTTCACCCTATTTACCTCACAACATTTTTCTTTAATGTCATTTGCACTACTTCATTTTTTTTTTTTATTAATTTGTTTTTACAAATATATTTTACTTTATAATATTTTACTGATATTTGTTGTAGTTTTATTGGTTGTTGTTGTCTGTACATCCTTGTATTAAACCTGAGAGATTTACCTCTATTTCATTGTACAATGACAGTAAAGAGATTCTGATTCTGATATGGGCAAACACATGAGGGGCCACCATAGAAACGATAGACAAACCCATTTGGTAAATGTAACCCTTCTGGGGCCTACACGAATGTCTGTCTGTCTGTTATTTAGCAAGTTAACTCAAAAAGTTATGGATGGGTTTTGATTAAATTTACAGGGTAGGTTGGTAATGGGGAGATCTGGAAATGATTAGATTTTGGTGGTGGGCTCAAGATAACTCAAAAACTTATGGACGGATTGTGATAACATTTTCAGGATGTGTTGGGAGTATAAGAGATCCTGGATTCTGAATCACTTTCAAATGTATTCTCCATTTACCACAATGTAAAATATCTTGCTGACTAAACGGACAAACGCTGGCAAAAACATAACCTATTTTCATTAGAAGGGGGGATGTCTGCCTTGGCGGAGGTTTGTGCTGTCAAAGTGCTTTTCTTGTTTTGTTTTTTTTTTGTTTATTTTTGTGTTATTTGTTTTTTTTATTGCTAAAGTAAGTGGTCAGACATATAATGACCAGGTCTTGTCCAAAAATTCATCCAATATTATGGATATCAATGTTGTGACACTATATATTGACTGTGTGGCTAAATGATGGCATGAGAAAATGTTCCTTCATTTTGGCCTAAATTTGCCAAAAAACTGAAATATTTACATAAAATAAAACCACATAAATATATGTCAGCCCTGCGATGAACTGGCGTCTCATACAGGGTGTACCCTGCCTTCGCCCATTGTAGCTGGATTAGGCCCCCAGTGACCCCCGCGACCCTAGTGAGGATAAAGCGGGTTCAGATAATGAATGAATGAATGAAAACCACATAAAATTAACCAAATTTCATTGAAGGTCACCCTGTTATTTCATAATTTCTTTCAACAAGGTCACTGTGATCTTCGGGGAGCTTGTATTTATGACACATGTTGTACATTACATGTATTAAATGAAAGTTTGAATCAAAGAGTTTGCGTGACCACAATACAGACATTTTTTCAACAATAAATCACATAATGCATGAGAAGAGCTGAGGCGTAAACAGGTGAGAACATGTAAAGGCTGCAGACACGTGGATAGACCTACTCACGCACATGCACCCCAGGGCTGCGCTGCGTAATGATTTCCATGGTCAATAAAAAGGATTTGACTTGAAAGATTACCAAGTCCGAAATGCATGTCCGTATGTGTGTGTGTGTGTGTGTGTGTGTGTGTGTGTGTGTGAGCTGTCATTGCCTGCAGCAGTCAGTCATCAGCACAGTAAGCTTGATAAATGATGTGTGTGTAGTGGTGTCAATGATTATTTACATCACTGACAATGTAGTGAGTATGAGTCATGTTGTTTGTGTACTGTATGTGTCCATGAACATGCACTAATGATTTGTTAATGACTATTTTTGTTGTCACGATAAGCACATGAGCCAGTACAGAGAATTAGCATCAAAATCCACATGTAAATACAATGTTCTACTGAACTACTGTAGTTGTTTAAATTTAAAAAAAGAAGTAAATATTCACTTATTTCTGATAATGATTTGTTTTTATGTGTGTGTTGCCCATGCAGGACCCCTACAGTATGTGACTAATGAAGAATAGAACAGCTGCTGACTGATATGTGATATGGATCAACACTTGGACTTCATTTACTGTCGCCTCAAGTCATGTTAATTTTATTTATCAAGCCCAAAATCACACTCCTCCCACTTTGACATCTGGCCTGAGCCCATATTGATCCAAAAGAGCAATGACACACACACACACACACACACACACACACATACACACAAAACCTTCCACACATACCATCACAAGCTTCTCAGTCCATGGAGAGTCAATCTATTTGCATTTATGTTTACGACACACACACACACGCGCGCGCACACACACACACACACACACCAGGAATCTCTGTGTTAATACATCCATTACACAGAAGGAGGTGTGAAAGCTGCAGTATTTCTCAGAACACCACGTTCATTTGTTTTCCCTCCTCGCCTCCCTGTGTGTGTGTGTGTGTGTGTGTGTGTGTGTGTGTGTGTGTGTGTGTGTGCATGGTCAGCTCTGGATGGCCTCATACATCACGGCAGTCACAGAAAGTTATAAACCAGCGTCACACCCAGTGCAGCCCCTAACACACATCCATCTCAATCTCAGCCCCTTCCCCTTTTACTGTAAACCGCCCACAACGCCCGTCAGCACCGGCCTATGGAGGTGCAGCATCAGCAGAGTGATGAGCACTGCGTCCAATCATAGTGAAAGCATCAAATCAGGGTCACGGGAAAACAGCGCTGCGTTGAAGAGCATGTATCATGGAAGTGTGTGTCTATGCATGCTGGCGTGTGTGTAAGGCTCCTGCAGGCATGGTTTATCCAATCACTTATCATCAGTGTTTCTGTCAGTCTGCCAAGAAAAGCCCTGAACGGTGCCATTGTCTTTATAGCCGGCCAAAGATGCACACACATACACACACACACACACACACACACACATATATATATATATATATATATATATATATATATATATATATATACATATTCAACCCTCCCCTTTGCTTCTGAGTGAACAGCCATAACATCATTTGATGCAAATGCATGATCAAACAATCCCATATTCATACATCCACCAAGACCTAAATATTGAGTTGCATATATGATTCTCTCGGGATTCACTTACACACTATGCATTTATAATCCACATTCAAACCCCTGTATCTGAGAAAAGCACTTGCACACTGCACACACACCTGCTAAAAAAAAGACACTTAAACAGTTACCATTTCATGTATTTATCTTAAATAGCGTTTATGTACAGTAACTTCAATGCCTGTCTTTTCATTTACCAGCATTATGTCCCAGTCCAAGGGTGTAGATGACATTAATGCATCTACACTTGTGTCACTTCTTTCCAAATATATAAACCAGGCAAACCCAAAATCTGTCCCGGTCAGAATTCATGCAGCCTTCAGCTTATGTTTTTTAATAGTATATTATGTCCTGCTCAGACTGTCCAACACAATAAATAAATAATAAAAGTTTCAAAATGCAATTCCTCCTTTGACCTGATGGTGGCAGTACTAGCCTAACTCTATCTGACTTTTCGGTAAACTCTTTTAGCTAATGACAGCTGTAAATAAACTGACAACGAGAGCTTCTATGACAGAAGGTAATTAGAATATTTTTTTGCTGAAAATGAAGGCACTTGATTTTGTCTAAATTTTCCAGAGACTGATGTCTTGTTTAATGAATGACACACTACCAGACAAAACATGCTAACATACAACAAGCTAACAGGGAGTGAGTGTGAGCCTGTGAGTTAAATTAACCCATCACCATGGCAAAGCAATTTCCCAATTGTGGGATCAATAATGTACTTCTATTCTAACTTATGAAGTTGCCATAAGTGCAAGTGTTAAAAAGGAGGACACTTGTGTCCAAAAAGGAGGACACAAGCCCTAACGTTAGGACAGACTAGCCCGGGGGGGGCACCTGCTGCTCAGCCTTGCTATCTGCCTGTAAACATCGCAGAGTAGCAAGTGTAAATAACTGGTGGGGATTCATGACGATTAATGCAACGGTGGTGGACGATTGTATGAAATTAGGACAAAATGTGAAAAAGCCGGACACTTGACAGACGGCCGGACAGATGGCTTTAAAACCGGACTGTCCGGACGAATCGTCACATCGTCACCCTAGTAACACAACATATTACAGTTTGAATGATCTTGTAAAAGACAAGAGCAAGAGTCACATGTTTTAGTCTTAAATGAGAACAGACTTTGCATTAGTGAGTAATAGATACTAAATAATTCTTCATATAAGTCATGTTTAACATGAACATGGGGTTCAGATTTGTATCAACTCCAGATCCTCCACTGTTTGTTCTGTTATTGATTCCAGAACAAGAGGCAAAACTATTGTTTTATTTGTTTACACCTGAAAGGCCTAGATTTGGTTCCATTGCCATTTTAAACAATTATATTGTAACAATGAAGATAAAACTTATAGAACAGTGCATTTATATGTAATTTTTACTGTTTAAAACATTGTCAGATGGGACCACTGACCCCCCAGTAATGTCCACATGATCAGATTTGGCCATTTCTAAAATGAAAGTGTGAGCACTTCTGATATAAACCATTCTGAAGTGCAGCAGCAACGGCAGATACACAAAAGGATGTTTTCCATAAAAGACAAATATGAGAAATGTAGCTTCTCTTCTTTTTGAAGACTGTCATCTGATCAATCATCTATCAAAACAGACAAATGTGGTGTTGTTTTAATTGTAACGCTCTAGCGAACATTCAATTATTTAGGTCCAAAACACAAAAACACAAAAACACAGAAACTGCAGGAACATTTGTCCAACCTGAGATCGATGTTGAGGATTTGTTTTTTCCATTTTCCACAAAATATTTATTCCGATAATTTGTTTTGCTCAAATATATGTATTTGAAGCAATCAATAGTTAGATGTTTTTTTCAATCATTTCTAAATGTAGCTACTTCCCCAAATGTCCCCTCTATAACCATAGAAAAATGCTCTAAAAGTGATATTTTTTATAAATAAAGTTCTCAACGTGTCAATATATTGATGTGTTGGTAAACAGTGTGTTTCAGTTCATAACTACCAAATGCAGCTTTATTTATAACCTTGTTTTCACCTAAAAAATAACAGGGTATTTCCAATTCTACAACTTTTTACTTGTCAAATAAACAGCAAAGTGAGTGTCTTAGTCCAAATTACAGGGTGTTACTTTTACACAGAGCCCATTCTATTATCTATACTCGAGAAGAACAGCTGTAATTTGAACTTGGAGCAGTGTTTTTCAGGCATTTCAAGGAAAATCACCCCAATCAACCTGCATTATTCTAACTTAATAAGAAAATTCAATTGATTTCAGATTGTCCGATTATGTACCTCATTCAATCACCACTGGGCATTACTGTGCCATCATCCAAAAATATTATTTGAGCCTGCAGTTGTGTTGGCACCTCACACCGTTGGGTGGACTGGTGCTCTCTCCTGGACTACTACTGTCGGCCAAAATAAATAAATAAATAAATAAATCCTCTATTTCTTGTTCTGTTTCGTCCTCTGTCTCCTCTCTGTGACACTCCCCTAGAGGCACATTGTGTTGTATGTGTGTAGGAAGCGTTTAGGAATGAAAGTGAGAAGGTGATTATGTGTGGCTTGGAGAGAGAGAGAGAGAGTGGGAGGGGGGGGGGCGGCAGTGCTGCAGGCCTAGTATATGTGGACTATAAAACACACACACACACAAACACACACACACATATATACAACAGAACAGATGTGCTGATGATGTGATGTTAGCGCTCGGCTTCAGGGTACATACACACCTCCTGAAAATGATCAGCGTGCATCTGCCGCCTCACGCTTTGTCGGTAAAGTTCTCAAATAAAAATACTCCAGAAGTCTGTAAATTTTAGGGTGATCAATTGTTCAACGATGCATTCAGGCAATCCCTATTAACACAGAGTTCAAAGATATAACATGACCGCAGTATACTAACTGTGTGTGCATTCAGATGGCTGTAATTCAATACAGTATGTATATCACATTATGAACTAGACAACTTAAAAGGCTAGGTATAAATTATTTAAGGTTGACGCCCATACTGAGCAGAGCTGCACTAGATAAATGGATGTTATGGATACACAGTTAGATACGGACCATTAACTTGTAAGTTTTGAAACCAATTGGTTGTGAATACTGTATATTATTAGTGAGTCACCCGTTTAAACCCATTTTAGGTCAGTAGAGGTGTAAATATAAGGAATAAGGGTGCAGGATGTGGGATAAAGTAGGTAAGCCGCAATGGAAAAAAAAAGAAAAAACACCTACAAACTAGAAATGACATTAATAGTCTTACATGTATTTGTTGATATTTTATCTGCAGTGGACAGTCTGTTGACTTATTTATTATGCTTAATTGTGTTTTTATCTTTTATTATGTTTTGTTTTATTGTGCAGCACTTTGAGAATTTGCAATTTGGGTTTTATAAATATAATGGATTGGATAACTTAGGTGAGATGAGATGAGATGAGATGAGATAAGATGAGATTAGATTTGTCCCAAAGTAGGGAAATTTCACAGATAACAGCAGCAGAGAAAAAGACAGAAAATAATTAGTGGGAAAATGTTAAAACATTTGACAATAATAGCAAGACATTTTATTTGTAAAGTACTTTACATTACACTTTACATTTAAATTCAGATCTCAAAGTGCACAGTGAAAGATACAATCAAAAACATAAAATCAACAGATTAAAATCAACAGAGGGCAGCACAGTGGTGAAGTGTTTAACACTCGTGCCTCACAGCAAGAAGGACCCTGGTTTGAATCCCACCACCACCAGACTCCTCGTGTCTGTGTGGGTTTTCTCCAGGTACTCCAGTTTCCTCCCACCATCCAAACACATGCACTGATAGGTTAATTATTTAATATAAATTGTCCATAGGTGTGAATGTGAGAGTGATTGTTTGTCTATATATGTTCAGCCCTGAGATGAACTGGAGACTCATACAGGGTGTACCCCGCCTTCACCCATTGTAGCTGCATTAGGCCCCCAGTGACCCCCTGTGACCCCAGTGAGGATAAAGTGGGTTCAGATGACGAGATAAAAATCAACACATTAATATCAAACAGTAAAAGCTTTCCTAAAAAGGAAGGTTTTAAGTCGAACATTTTCAAAGGTTTCTATACTATTCTATTGATAGTGCTGTAGTCTAGCCCCGCCCACTCTGTGTCACATCCACACCTCAGTGTCCAGGAGTGGACGTGAGAAAGGATGTCTGTATGACCTGCAAGATGCTAATGCAGAACTATTTTACACTCTGAAAGGATTAGTTTGAGGTGTTTTGATTTGAGTCACTTAATATAGACCCATCTAAAAGATTCATTTACATTTGTGCTTTATTTAGAATATTTTCATCACATTTTCTTGTATTGGTACAGTCCTTTCCCATGGGGATCTGAATCCCTAAAGTGCTCTGTAAAGGTACCTACATTCCCTGATAAAAATAGTAATGTTACTATCTGTGGAGCTTTAAAAAGTTTTATCAGATTTAAACTGACAAATAAATGAACCAGTCGTGGCAGTGGTTGATTTGGGTAAAATTACTCTGTTCATTAGAATCTGTAGCTTCAGAATACAGTGATATAAGAGGTTTGGCAGAATCTGACTAAAAGCACGTGGACTAAACAGGTCTGATTAGAGGTCGTCACATTGACTTTCTAGACGAATTTCATAACGGAATAACAAATTTTATAATGGATGGAACAGTTCAAGCAGATAATCACACTGGGAGGCACAAGCTGATTCTTTCATATTTAGTAAAAGTGAAGTAAGCAAGGAGGTGTGTTTGTGGTTTAAGTTGTTTGTTAAAAGTCTTACAGCAAATGTATTAGTTCAATTAACCAAACTGGGAATAAATCTGATCTGAATAAATCTAAGTTCAAAGGTTTTAATGAATCTTTAAAATATTTATTTTTCCCCATTCACTTATAATTGGCGAAATTTATATGTCTATAAAAGCTTTTTTTTTTTGTTTCAATTCACTATAAATTTGGCACCTTCTGTATATCATTATCCTCATCACCACCACCACCATCATCATCATTTTCACCACTATCACCATCCTCATCATCATCATCATCCTCACCACCACTACCACCTTCTCCATCATCACCACCATCATCAACCTCATCACCACCGCCACCATCATCATCATTTTCACCACAATCACCATCCTCATCCTCATCCTCATCATCATCATCCTCATCATCATCATCATCATCATCATCATCATCATCATCATCATCATCATCATCATCATCATCATCATCATCATCATCATCTTCATCATCATCATCATCATCATCATCATCATCATCATCATCATCATCATCATCATCATCATCTGCACCACCACCATCACCTTCTCCATCATCATCACCACCATCATCATCCTCACCACCACTAGTATCATCAACATCATCAACCTCATCACCACCGCCACCATCATCATCATTTTCACCACTATCACTATCCTCATCCCCATCATCCTCATCATCATAACCACCATCCTCATCAACCTCAGCACCACTAATATCATCATCATCACTATGATGTCATCATCCTCACCACCACCATCATCTTCATCACCACCACTACCATCCTCCTCCTCCTCCTCCTCCTCCTCATCATCATCATCATCATCATCATCATCATCATCACTACGACCGTCATCATCCGCACGACTACCATCATCTTCATCACCAACACTACCATCCTCCTCCTCCTCCTCATCATCATCATCATCATCATCATCATCATCATCATCATCATCATCATCATCATCATCACATTATTCCATTAATCATCAGGCAAAGATTCCAGGTTAAAGAGTTCCTTAATAAAGAGCTTTTTGTGACAGAAATAAATAAGGCGTGTATATATTTGTAACTCTTCAGTGCGTCACCAAATATTCATGTTTGCCAGAAAAGGCCACTAGACTGTAGAGCATTAATATCCGTTGTTTTATTTATTTGCAAAGCTGGAAGCCATACTCTTTTCAAAAACTGTAACATTTCGAGCCTTTGAATATTCCAAAATGCCAGTGGTCTGCAACATGTTAATTTCAATTTCTGTCTTTGAGCCAGTTATTACAGCTTGACAAGCTCTCTCACTCATGTTTAACAGCCCAGGAATAAAATTATACTACCCATATTCCTAAAGGCCTAAAGATGCTGTTCTCAAAGTGGCACCACATAAATCAGCCCAGGGAGAAAAGAGACAGAAACTGAACAGCGAAGCACCAAATAAAACACCCAGAGATTTCACACGTCTTTTTAACCATTTTGTTTTTGGAAGCTAATTGAGGGAAAATGTTGGGTTTGCTACAAGATTAATTAATTGCTTTATGAAAGGGAGGTGCATTTTAAAGGTCAGCCAGTTAAGCCTGTTCACAGCAGTCTATAAATAATAGCGTGGATGTGTTTGAATCTTCCACAATAGAAGCAGAGAGTACGTTTTGGAGTTGTTGGAACGTGATTGCATCCATTATGATAACAGCCAGATGTGTGGACATATTGTTGTCAAGAACCACTGATCACACACGGACCAAAAGTTATTCCCATCCCGCCTCCCACCTTATTTCCTCAGTTAAGTGTGATTTATCCACTCCTTATTTTCCTGCCTCCTCTGTCCTTCATTAATTACCCTGATTGTCTTTTCCTTCTATCCCTCAGACTGAATCACTATTTATTATCCCCAATCATATGCCCCTTTTTTCACTTTGTATTTATCATGTAAATATTCCCTTGTTTTCTGTCTCCTTCTGTTTACATCCCTTGCGTCTTTTCAACCATATAACATCATTTCTTTCCTCCTCAAGGACCCTCTTTGCAAATCAAATGAGACGGATCTTCCTTTGCTTTTTCTTCCCTCATTTTCCCACTCTTTTCATCCCTTCCTCCTTTAAACTCAAACTTTATTTATTTATTTATTTATTTATTTATTTATTTATTTATTTATTTATTTATCTTTTACCCCTAATTCCCTTCACTCCCCTTCGCTCTCCCTTATCTTCGCCGCTTCTCTTCCACATCGAGAGGAAATATACTTTAACACAAGAGTGAGCAGAATGATAAAATTGTGTCGGAGACGATGTGATGCGGTTTGTTCACAAATATCTCGGCGCATGCATAATAAGTTAAAACAGGCAGGAAATGGAAGATAGCGGTTGAGATATGTTTAAGGGTTGGAGTAAAAGAAAAAAATAAACAAATGAAAAAAATCTAAAAGAAAATGCAAAGACGAATATGAAAGAGGGAGTTGGGGTAGTGCATGAAGGATGAGAGAATAATTGAGAAGATATTAAAGGATGGATGAATGGATGGATGGACCTATAGGAGCCTGCATGGATGAATTCACAAATATATGGAGGAAGAAAAGGAAGGTCGCCGAGTGAAAAGTCACACAGTCTTTGCTCTCTCATCCTTACATCATTGTTGCCCGTGAATTGAGGAACGCTGACTATTGTGATCATCCTGATGCTGCATTGATTCCCACGTCTCTGCATAAGGGCATTAGCTAATAGGCTGTGACTGCAATTTATAAGGAGGCACAAAGCAAGGATCTGTAAACTACTAAGTAGCATATTATTTTAATTTACAAAATGGCCTTGGATGAATAGGTGAGCTAATGCGCGCAAGACATTTGACATGAAAAGAGTCAGTGGCTCAGGCTGAAAATGATCATTACTCTATTGTTGGAGCTTGTAATGCACCTAATCCTGACCTGTTTTATGTGCCAAATGAATACCGTATTCATCAGCCACAAAGAAGATCGTCAAACATTAAGATAGTTAAATGAAACCATATACATATACAGTAGGAAAAAAACAACAACAATAGCGTCAGTCATTGCGTGATATATGCGTCACTGTGTGTTTTGTTGTTCACATGTGTATGACTGACGGCGTGAGTGTGTTTGTGTGTGGAAAATTGAGTCATTTAAGGAGCCCATATATAAATGGCTGTGATGATGAAGTGTGCGGATCCTCAAAGTCAGTGCTACTCTGAATAATGCCTAAGGATGCATTTAGACATCCAGAGTGCTACAGCCATCTATCACTGTAATGGGCTGTTTAAAATGTGTGTGAGTTTCCAATTGTGTAGCAGAGATGATTGTCTATGTAGACGTATACACGCATTTGTTTGATTTCATTTTGCAGAATATTCAGAAGTGTACCGTACCTCAGAAATGTTGCAGTAAACAGCATTATCGCTAAGAAAATCTATATTATAAAAGGGAAGTGGACTCTTTCTGTGTGTCTCTGGCATCACATGAAATCAGGAAAGGACTGACTACTGTAGTTTGGTGTATTTTTGGTCAAGGAAAGGAGTACTGAAAGTGGCAAGTTGGTAATGGCCCAGTGACACAGTCGATCACTCATGAATCACTCATAAATCACACACAGATTGGGTTTGTGCGTGTTTGACCGTCGAGAAGTTGACCAAATTTTTGGGGTGTAGGGCTTAGCACATATCACTTACAATCACTGATGAATCACTGACATATCGCGCATGTCGTCGCATACAAGCTAATACTGTGCAGTAATCTACAAACATTCGACGTATGCATAAGTCACTGACGGAGCGAGTACAAACATGAATGCTTCGCGAACATCAGTTTTGTAAGCGATTGCCAGTGGACGTCAGTGGAATTAACGTCATATGTGCGTAGTTTATGCGTGATATGAAGGTGGGGCATCAGTGGACGGATGTTGACGTGCGTGGTTTTGAACCAGTTCTGACCCATAAGCACTGACGGCCAATACATGCCCAGCGCATAGTCACTGCGCACGTCAACTCATGAATTACTCACACCGATGCACAGTTAGTTGTGTGTTGGAAAATTTTTTAACTGTTCAAAACTCAAAATCCCACACAAGCCACCTTCGACGTACATCTACTTACTATAACTGATGTTCCACGTTGGTTCCACCGACCAATTACGCATACGACACACTCTCCACGCAGAATTGAAAATCTGTGTGTAATTCATGCGGAATTCGTGCGGAATTTGTGCGGAATTTATGCGTTTTCTATGTGTGACTGGGCCTTAAGATCAATATTTTGGGAGATACAGTGGTACCTCAACTTATGAAAGACCCAGCTAACGAATAATCCAAGTAATGAAAACCCTAACCTCAATTTTTCAACTCTGAATACAAAAGAATATTATATTGATGAAAGGAAACCGACACCCCTGATACAGTACTGTATGTACATTACTGTACATAATTTATGTGAATACGTCATGTACATACAGTACGTAGCATTTCATTGGCTATGAGGAAGCTACCCATGATGCTTTTCATTACCTTTTGACCCTCATTCATCACCTAGTTACTGTTGTTTCCTGTGTTTTTCCCAGTGTGCTCATCTAAACTTTATTCCAGTACATATTCGTTATTCATCATGAGCCCAAAGTTAGTGATTCCTGGTACAAATGAAAAGAAGAAGTGGGCTGTGTTATCAACAGAAATGAAACAAGAGATGATAAATATATGATATAATATATTACAGTGGCATGCGGTTGAATGATATCACAAAGGAATATGGCAGAAACCCATCTACCATTTGTACAATATTGAAGCAGAAGGATTCATTAAAAGCAGTGACCCCTTCCAATGGCATCTATGTGATAATGAAAAAGAGGTCATCACTGAGGAGGACATTAAGGAGTTGGTCAAAGAGCAACGAAAACGGAGGAGCTGAAAGAGCTGCAGCGCTCGATAATGCATGTGGAATTAAATGGACAAAATGTAGAAGAAGAGGAGGCAGTCATCATTCCATCAGCAGGAATAAAAGACATGATGGTGAAATTACATGATGTGAAAAAACATCCAGAAAAAATGCTATCACCCACTTTGATTCTTTGTGCATTTTAGGATGATTATCAATCAATCAATCAATCAATCAATCAATCAATCAATCAATCAATCAATCAATCAATCAATCAATCAATCAATCAATCAATCAATCAATCAATCAATTAATTTATTTATAAAGCACTTTTCATGCATGAGTGCATGTCAAAGTTAAGATTATGAAAAAAAGGGGTCAAAGGTAATCATCTTTGGATCGATATTTCACCAAACATTGTTGAAGGTGAAAATGACAAAACAACCACAATGGTCTGGAAATGATCTGCATGTCTTGTTCATTTTAATGGTTTAATGTTTAATGTTCAGTCAGTGAAGACACATTTACAGCCAGTAAGATCATTGGCTTCCAACAGTAATATATGACACAAATATGGGACAGACAACGGGTGGTTTTAACACATAATGACCATCCCCTACTGGAGGAGTTTGTTCCTCTATCATCTGGTCAGAAGTATAGATTATCAACAGCAAAGTACAATCAATATAAGTTTTCCTTTGTTTCTACTAGTGTCATTAATGCACTGTATAAATCAACCAGTCACTGATGACATTTTAAGTTACACTGGAAGATATTTATGTATTTATTCAGTTGTTATATATTTCTATATTTTCTTAAAGATTAATTTTTAGTGCAGTGCCTGGTGCTGAGGTTTGTCAGGATGCTTTCAAACACAGTTGGCTTCACGTTGTGTAGTTTTTATTGTGTTTTAACCACTGATGCAAACCAAATTTGTCCTCTGTGAGAGAATAAATGTGGAAAACTGGTGTGCCTTGGCGGAGGTTTGGGCTCACAGTGCTTTTCTAGTTTTGAATATTTGTTAGAAATGTAACTTTTTGCTCAGTAGGAAGAGTTGCTGAAACATGCTGAAAGAATAGATGTTGTTCTTTAAATAGTCATCTGAGCTCATTGTCTGTGGAATGGAGGGCAAAACAAAGCACAAACTGACTCGCTATTGAAATAGACATTAGGGCTGTTATTATATTAGCATTATTTTTACATTGTTTTTGTTTTTCTTTCTTTCTACTGTTGTGTTGATTTTCTTTTTTCTTTTTTTTACTATGTAACTGCTTTTTGGAGTTCAACAAGGTACCAAAAAGCAGTTGGACTGACTGAAGACATCTTGGCCAGAATTCAAATACTCTTTTACTTGATTTTAATCCCTTTTTTTGCATAGTTTTTCATCCAATTTGTTATTTTGTAATATTTTGCTCAATTTTGTTCATGTACTGTAGTTGTATTTTTTTATTTTCCTAAATGTTTTTTCTTCAAATTTGTTCAGTTTGTAGCTTATTTTGTTGATGACACTTATGATTTAATAGGTTTAAAAATCATTTTTATTGTTGTTGTACATTTTGTAACTTACCTTTTTTTTCTTTTCTTCTGTTAAAAATACAGAGTAAAGCCAAACCACTGAAAAACAACACAATCACATTCTCACAACAACTTTTGTGACACTAAAACAGACACTAATTCACAGAAAAAATAATGTCTCAGGGGTTAAATTGTTAAAGTGTTGCAGTAACTCATGTTTGTTCTTGGTTTTTCTTTATTCTGTCTGAACACAACATCCTATGAAGTAAAGCTCCATTGAACATATATGTTTTTAAAGGCAGGTGCTGATGCAAAACCTCCGATGAAACATCTATGAATAATGGATTATTTTTGCTACTGGGAGTGCAAACCCAAGTAATTCAGGTAATTGCTGATGGTGGGAAAAAAAACACATGATACATGAACTTCCTTGTCCCATGTGTTTCATTTAAATGATTAAATAATTTTATGTTAAAAATGTTTCTATTTTCCGTCACTTATATCAAAACTGAAATGTGCTTTAATTTGTTGTGTCATCAATTCACACTCACATATAGTATGACACATTAAAATTAATTAAAGCACAAAGTAGTGATTTTTGCTAACTTTAGCTAACTATAACTGTAGCTAACTAACATGGGGGGGGGGGCAGATATTGTGATTTAAATTTCATTCATTATTTTCAAATCCAGTTTCAGCACTGTGAAAAAACGTGACTATCCATATTGTTTAGAAATCTCGATTTTCGGTCCAATTATTCAGCCCTACATCACACTCTACCAACTAAGCTATTGCCAAGAAACATGTAATTCAAAAATGTTAGATTAAATGTATTGTCATTTGGCATATCACAGCAGAACGAGACATTCGACATGTCCCAGGAAACAAAATTTCAATGCAAAGTTCACCACAAAACTGTCACATTACAGATGCTGCCACCGTCACAAGTTTCAGTACAGGCAGAATGCAAACACATACATAGACATTAGAGGTAAGATCTTTAGCCCGAGCCTGACCCGGCCCGAAATTCTGGTCGGGTTGGGCCTAAAATGTCAATCATTAAGTTCGGGTCTGGTCGGGCTTCTCTCTTGCTGACTTTTTTTTTCTCCGCTGTAATATATGAAGTGGACGAAGCCATGTATTTTCAGTCTACCTCTGTATTTTATTCTGTGGTCCCAACACCAACACAGTTAACAACACCTTAAAGTTACAGCGCCACCTAGAGATCAAACTGGGAAACGCACTTCTGATATTCTAATACACTACATCTGCGTAATTAAGCGAGTGCGCATCAAGATCTCTCTTTCACTCTCATTGTCTGGCCTCTTATTCTGTGTTCCAGCGTTATTTCGTTGTATAAATGCATTTATCATGATAATAAAAATATGTAGATGATTTTAATTTTTTTTCTGTCAAAAATACTATGGGATAAATTGAAATTTCGAATTTGCTTTGGGCTCGGGCCTGCAAATCAAGTTAATTGGTTGGGGTCGGGCTTTAATGCCTGCGGGCCTGGGTCGGGTCGGACTGGATTTTTTTAGGCCCGATCTTACCTCTAATAGACATGTAATGTATGAACGTGCTGGAACTTTGTCAGTGGATTTTGTGGGTGTATGATGACACGAGAAGGAAAGCCTAGAACACTAATTTTAGAACATTAGACCAACATCAGTGTCCACATCCACACCCTTCCTTTGAACGTCATTACTTATATTAGTACCATTGCGTCATTGTACCTAACAAAGCAGTTGAATGTAGTGTTCATGCAGAGGTGGACCTTACAGACCATGTAGACCACATTGGATCAGAGAGTGTTGACTCACCATCCTCACTGTAGCTGCTGCCGTCACTGTCTTATAATAACCAAAAATAGTCACTTGCCCACTAGGGGGTTAATGTTATATCACTGCAGTGGGCAGAGTTTCAGTCAGTTTCTATTTGATGGGTTAAATAAGGAAAAAAAAAAAAAAAAGAATAAAAAGTGACAAGATATGCATTACAAAGTCAGCTTTAGTGCAACTTCTCAAAATATCTACAGTATATGTGCCGTGTGTTTTAAAGTATGCCAGTACGCAGGTGGACATTTAGTCAATATGTTCTTAATAATGCTCAGTTTAACATCTCTACCTACTTTTGGTTTCCTCTCTGGGTACGTTTCCATTTTCCTCTTCAATAAACACAATCTTGCCTCCACGCCGTTCATTCAACCTCTTTTCCCACTTCTTGCACTCTCATCCACACTCATGTCTGGTGTGTGTGTCCCCCCCCCCCCCTCTAGTTACATCCCTTTCCTTCTTTTTCATCCCTTCTTCATGTTTCTCTCTCTCTCTCTCTTTCTCTCTCTCTCCACATGACCTAGATTCTCACAGCAGCCAATGCAGACATCTGGGCTTCAGCTCACGTGCCAATGAAGGCATGACACCCCTGCTGCTGGGGGGGGGGGGGGGGGGGTAAAAGGGATAGAGGGATTCAGTAAAGGGGAACAGAAAAAGGAAGAAAAGAGGGTGAGATGAAGTGATTATAGGAAATAGGATAGAAGGTATACAGGTATAGAAAATCTGTGGTAAGCAGAGAAACTGAGCAAGAGAGCGAGCATGTGGTCAGACACTTTGAGGTTGCAAAAAGTGCAATCGAGGGAGTAAGAGGAAAGTTCACACACACACACACACACACACACACAGATATAAGCCCAGCCATGTGCAGTTGGAGGCAGGCAGCTGGCATATAATGGTTATTAGCTATTAGAGTTAGCATGGCTTAGCAGGGTCGCAGTAGCGAAGCAGGCTAAGTCTCTGTGTAATCTCTATGTTAACCAGAGATCATGTCATGTATATGTAGATCAGCCGCGCAAACACACACACACACACACACACACACACACACACACACACACTTCCTTTTACTGCTGACTCTCATACTGTTTTCTTATTTTCCTCTATCTGTGTGTGTGTTTTTCTATAAGGCACTAAACTAAAACAAATTCGGAAGTATTTTTCTCTGCATCAGTGTGTTAAAAAAAAAAAACAAATAAAAAAAAAAAACACAAGTCCTATTTGTCAAACCTATTGTGTGGTGTTATCTAACAAGAGGCAGAGCTAGGAGCTGCGAATGTGAACCTGCACCGGCAGACAGTTTATTATTTGGTTGGAGACAGATTAGGAGTAGTAAAATAGAATCCTGCAATTCTGGCATAATTTAACTGACAAAAAGACGGATTATCGCTTTTCTCGCCAAAACCTGATTGAACATTTCCACCTCAACACACTCTCTCTCTCTCTCTCTCTCTCTCTCTCTCTCTCTCTCTCTTCTATTTTCTGCCTGTATGTTTGCCCTTCTTGAATTCATCCGTCCCATCCCGCTCCTTTATCACAGTTCCATTCTTTCCTTATCCTTTTCGTCTGCCTTTTTTTTTTCAGTGATCCTTGTTCCGCCACTTCTCTCTTTCACCTCAGCCCCCCCCCCATCACTTCCATCCTCTCTCATGTTTTATCCCTCTCATATTCCATCCTCATCTGACTGTGTCTGTCTCCTTCCATCACTGACTCATCATCATTTTAACAGACTTTTGTTTCATTTTCATAAAGGTAGTTAAGGCTGAGTCATTAAAAAAGGTGTTTCAGTTCTTTTGATTTTCTTATTTTTTCTTTTATCCTTCCTTCCTTTACCCTCATCCAGTTTTCTTTCCATGTCTCATCACTCTATGTCATCATTTCTGTCAGTTTCACCTTTCCACCACCTCTACCTCTCCCTCTCTTTCTCCCCATTTGCCTCTCACCACCTCATTTAGGTCTTCATACTCGAAGGTCAGAGTATAGCAACAAAAAAGGTACAAACAGAGGTGAGAGAAGTATTAGAAAGTGCAGCTGAAGACTTGATGAGGAAGTGTTAATGTGTGTTTGTTCATATTTGTGTGAGTGTGTGTCTGACTGAGTGAGGCAGAGCATATAATGGGGAGAGATAAATACAGAGGCAGGCCGATTGCCATCTGGTCTTGTTGAAATCAGTTAGACTAAATGCAGACGGTTGCTCTCTAAGCCAATATAATCTGGTCATAGTAATGACTTGCTACTTATATTACATCCAAAGAAGCCATGTGCTGTCAGTGGGCAACACTGAGAAAAAGAAGCAGCATTCAAGAAAAAAAAAACATACACACACATATGGTAATATTGTTCATCTATTTGTACTCGTACAGATAATGTTATACTGTATATGTGAGGATAAGAGGGATTAAAATCTCATACATATGTCTTAAGAACTAATGAACACTATATTTTAAGCTGTTACTGATTATCATGTCTCAACATGGAACTGGTGTGTTTTCATCTGACCTTGAAGATATGTATAATATAGATATGTTGACTCAGTTGCAAATTTAAATCCTCAAGACGATTTATGTCTTGGCTTTTATCAGGCTTTTAGACCAAGTGAATGAAAAATGATGCAGTGCCTTTGTTTTGTGGTTTTTGCTTTTTGATTGGATTTATGGCATTTATGAGGATATATTGTTCGACTGTGACAAACCCTGTTTATTTAGAAAAAAAAGAAGAAAGTCCAATACATAGGGTTGCGTCACACTGTGGGTAATTTATTTTTATGTAATAAATGAAGCTGCAACTTGGAATAATATGCAAAACATAATTAATTTACTTGCATTTTGTAATAAATACATATGTAGTGATGGTAAATGGGCTGCACTTATATAGTGTATTTGCCACGTTGAAGGGGCTCAAAGCGCTTCATATCATATTCACACACACACACACACACACACACACACACACACACACACAGCACACACACACACTCATACAGACACACACACACACACACACACACATACTCATACAGACACACACACACACACACACACACTCATACAGACACACACACACACACACACACACACACACACGCACACACACATACACCAGTAGGCAACTGCTGCCACGCAGAGTGTTGCCAGACCTACTGGGAGCAATTTAGGGTTCAGTCTCTTGCCCAAGGACACTTCAGCATGCAGACAGTCAGAGCCAGGATTCGAATCATTGGACGACCCGTTCTACCAACTGGGCCACAACTGCCCTCCCTGATGACAAAATGTCAAAGCTCCAATTACTTATGATGAAAATGTAAGAATATAGTTCAATAGAGAAAGAAAAAAAAAACATAAAATGCACAAATACACACACATAGATATACATATGCAAATATTTTCCCATATTTTTGAGATACATTGACAACCTGTTAAAAGCATTATAAAGTTTTAAAGAAATTTACAGATGAATAAAATTTATTTAAAAGAATTTAAATGTAAGACATTTAAGACTCCATTTATGTCATTCCTAAAACATTTAGCCATGATAATTATGTATGGCATATTACAAATCAACATCTGTTATCTGTTATATCCTCCTTGCTGCTTTGGAACCAAAAGCTCCCAATTTGCAATCGAAAGATGACTTACCCACAAATGCTATCGAGGGACTCTAGCATCGAAATGAATGAACTGAACCAGGTCATGAGAGACCAAACTGTATGGCAGCCTCAGATGATGAAGGATGAATGAATGACAAATCACCTGCTTGATATATTTTATTATTTCTTTTTTTTTTTATTTGTGTTTTTTTTTTTTTACCATGTCCTCTTAGCTAGGTTGTTATATAATCACAGGTGCTCATAGGTGCTTTTCCATGAGAATATTTAACATGCATAACTATCACAAACAAAGTTTTAATATTTGCATGTCACGTTTCTGATAATTTTCTTTTCTTTTTCAAATAAGGTCTGGTATTGTAACAATGTGATTTCTGTGTCTGATTCCAACATATTCCCATGGATTGAGGCAGTAACAGGTAGTGTGGGCTGTAGCTTGGTCTCAATGAAAAAATAAACAACCCAAAACCCATCACAGCCAGATGGAACACCGTAACCCATTGTTCTACTTTGGTTATTGTTTATTGTAATAGCTTGTATCACCGGTCTGTGATGGCATACACAGCATAGTGTAGTTACTAAATCAATTTGTAGTGTGATGAATAATTGTCCTTTCTTTCTTTCTTTCTTTCTTTCTTTCTTTCTTTCTTTCTTTCTTTCTTTCTTTCTTTCTTTCTTTCTTTCTTTCTTTCTTTCTTTCTTTCTTTCTTTCTAGTCGTTCTACTAACTTGGGTAAACTCACAAACTTTTATTATATTTCCCACAATTGCACTTGTCCTTTGACAAACATGCACTCTAAAATAAAATAAAATGCAATAAAATAAAATACATTCATTCATTCATTATCTGAACCCGCTTTATCCTCACTAGGGTCGCGGGGGTCACTGGGGGCCTAATCCAGCTACAATGGCCGAAGGCGGGGTACACCCTGTATGAGACTCCAGTTCATCGCAGGACTGAACATATATATAGACAAACAATCACTCTCACATTCACACCTATGGCCAATTTTAGATTAACCAATTAACCTATCAGTGCATGTGTTTGGATGGTGAGAGGAAACCAGAGTGCCCGGCGAAAACCCACGCGGACACGGAGAGGACATGCAAACTCCACACAGAAAGGTCTGGTGTGGGATTCGAACCAGGGTCCTTCTTGCTGTGAGGCACGAGTGCTAACCACTGCACCACCGTGCCGCCCACAATGCAATACAATACATTCATTCATTCATTATCTGAACCCGCTTTATCCTCACTAGGGTCACGGGGGTCACTGGGGGCCTAATCCAGCTACAATGGGCGAAGGCGGGGTACACCCTGTATGAGACGCCAGTTCATCGCAGGGCTGACATACATAGACAAACAATCACTCTCACATTCACACCTATGGCCAATTTTTAGATTAACCAATTAACCTATCAGTGCATGTCTTTGGATGGTGGGAGGAAACCGGAGTGCCCGGCGAAAACCCACGCGGACACGGGGAGGACATGCAAACTCCACACAGAAAGGTCTGGTGTGGGATTCGAAACAGGGTCCTTCTTGCTGTGAGGCACGAGTGCTAACCACTGCACCACCGTGCCGCCCACAATGCAATACAATACAATAAAATAAAATAAGCCTTTTGATGAACTGGTCCTTTGACAAACATGCACTCTAAAATAAGATAAAATGCAATAAAATAAAATACAATATAATACAATACAATACAATGCAATACAATACAATACAATACAATACAATGCAATACAATACAATACAATACAATAAAATAAGCCTTTTGATGAACTGGTTATTCATCCAAGGTGTATGTTGCTTTGTTTATAAGTAGCTGGGATAGGTGCTAGCGACCCTCTTGTGAGTTCAGTAAATGGATGAATGAATAAAAACTAAATGAAATGAACATCTTTGCTTATTTCATGTTACAAACCAACACTCACAAATTCCAAAATAAAATGAAGTAAATGTTTTATACATGTTTGATGGTTGTTATGTAATGCTGTGTTCTACATAAGCTGTAGTTACAGGGCTTTTAGCTCAACACCATGGTTCTGTCACAGTCAGCTGAAAACTCCTGAAAGGCTGAAACTTGGTGATGGTAGTCTTTCAAGCCCCTGGTATGTATATTTAATGTATTCCCCATGCTTTTTTTTTTTTACCTGAATGGGTTTAATTTGCTTCTGCACCAGTTGTTGTATTTGTGTGTTTTTTAATCAATGAGAATTTGGCCGGCTGCTGTTTCAGCCCATTAGAGTCCTGAAAGAACAGCTCACTCTGAACACAGCTATAAATCCATTCACTCTGATTATGTACTACTATATTTGTGCACATTACAATGGCTGAAAAGGATATTATTTTATATATTCCAAACCCTGTATCACACATCACTGTTGTGTGGAACGGTCAGATGTGAAGTTTCTGTTATTTCTGGTGTGATTCCAGATTAGATAACAGATGAGTGGAGTCACAGGCAGGTGGTAACTGCGACAAAGAACAGAAGCAAGATAGAAATCACTTCTTCTGTTTGAGTGTCTGACTAGGAGCGATATGAAAATATATCATAAAAAAACTGCCTTCAGTTCCTGAGTCCTAACAGACAAAAACTAACATATCTAAAGAACAATATAATTTAGAAGGTTTTAACTTTGTCTGAAGTGAAATGCTGGAGAAACACATCAAATGCACAAGAACCACAAATGACTAAGAAAAAGTATTTTTCTGTAGAAAAGTGTTTTAGCGAGATTACATTGGGGAAATGATGCATCACATTAATGGTCTGAAATGTGTGTGTGTGTGTGTGTGTGTGTGTGTGTGTGAGGGTTAGTAATATAAGTCACACTGGCATTAAAGTCTTTCAACATTTTGGTAAAAAACAAAAGTCAAACAATTTTAATGAAGATTCCATCTTGAGGGCAGTGAAAAGAAGAACATCCAACAGAGGAGAAGATGTATTAGATAGATATTTAATCTATTTAGATAGATAGATAGATAGATAGATAGATAGATAGATAGATAGATAGATAGATAGATAGATAGATAGATAGATAGATAGATAGATAGATAGATAGATAGATAGATAGATAGATAGATAGATAGATAGATAGATAGATAGATAGATAGATAGATAGATAGATAGATAGATAGATAGATAGATAGATAGATAGATAGATAGATAGAAAAACAAAAAGACCAATTGAAGTTTGACAGGTTTTTACTAAATAAAACACTTAAATGTACATCAGTAAGAGAAGATAAGACCAGTAGTAGGATTCTGTGATCAAAGCTAAAGAAGGTCTATCCATATATTAGACCGCAGAACCTGAGCACCAATGTGTATATATTATCATCACACCTCTACAGAAAATGAAACAGAAACATATAAGTTCTCATGTTCAGTGTAAGGGGATGAGAAGGGCTGATGACCACCTGAAATTAAAGTTAGATAAAAGGTAACACAAGAGGTCCCAAAGCTCCTGAGAAAACGTAAAGTTAAGTGAATCATTGTTAGAGTGTTTTCATTCCTGGATCCATTGGAGCCATTGTTCCAGAACAAGTCACTGGCTTGATTCATTTGGGTATATATGAATCTGGAACAACCACTTGGAAGAGGTGGTCTCAGCTTGGTTGTATTTGCTCTGCAGAGTGGATCATTTACAGCAAGGGTCTCAAACTCAACTTACCTGGGAGCTGCTGGAGGTAGAGTCTGGGTCAGGCTGGACCACATTAAGTATTCCACAAAAAAAGGGTTTCTTTACTGGCAGCTAGTAATATGCACTTTTTGATGAACTCGCCTTCTTTGAATGTCTTTTATGGCCCTAACAATCATCACACTCACCATGTAGCTGCTTCGATTCCTGCTTTATTCTCTTTGTTGCTTTCTTGAATAAATCTTGCTTCCTCAATTTTTTAAATTTTTTTTAAGATTGGAGACCCGGTTCTTTTTCTCATCTCCTTTGTATTTTGTGTCAGAAGGTCTAGTTGAGCAATGACATCAGACATTGTATTCCTTATACAGAACATCAACACTTTGTCTTTGCATATGAGACAAAGGTGCCCCTATGTGTGACAGAAAAAATATTCCGGCTCAAACATTCCCTGAGATGATCTGTGCTCATTGCTAACCTTTCTCTTTGTTTGAATAGAGACATGACTGTAACTGGGTGATGGTAGATAAACAACAAACAAACAATTTCTCTACCACTCTGAGTATGAATAGCTACAACGTCACAAATATTACCATAAAGCAGAATGGCTGTGATAAACAAGGGCCACTGCCAGTTGTAAACACAGCTTAATGACCTTCATATCTTTCATCAGTTGCCAGATACGTGGAGAAAATGAGTCAAGGAGCAATTTGGGCGGAGGACACCTCACTGGCATTTGAAAAGATCAACCCAAATTGGAAATGCTTGATAAAACGATAAAACCTCCAAATAATTCAAGATTTTCAATGAGCACATGGAGGAACATGACTTCCACATGTTTACATGGACGTAGTGTCAGAACCATGGAGCAGTGTGAACACAAACGGAAACACAGTGATACACAACGCTGATTATAATACATTACTGCCTGAATAAGAAGGAAATTCACATGTGAAAACACCCTAATATAACAAAAAACAATGGATTAGCCAAGAACATAAACTTCATTCTTCATATCTAACAACATGCTATACAGCAATGATCAGACAAATTTCCTAATCATTACTTCATGATATAACAACTGATGTTTTTGTTCCTCTTCCTCTTGTTCATTGAGTTTGTTGGTTAAAAATAATATTTGTACTGTTGGATCTTCTTAGTTTTAGCTTAGTACTGCCATGTGTGTCTCATTGGTGTTTTGTTTTGGAAAATTTCTCCTTAACATACGCTGGCATGTTAGCTTGGTTTAGACATTTGCTTCTTTAAGTGGTTGTTCCTTGCGTTGTGTTCTGTGGAGCAACAATTGGTTTCGTTGAGTATTTAACTAATGCCCATCTGGTTCGGTGGATGTATAGCATGTGTATATTGCTACAAGCATCACAGCATTACCATGACAACACAGATGGAACTGTGGGCACTGGGGGCAACTGAGTTTAAGAGGCTACAACTTCCCATCTGGCCAACCTGAATAAGCAGCAAACGAATGCTGGGCAGTAGCTCCATGACTGACATACATGTCCAATGGAATGAGACAAACAGGAGGATGTTGAAACACTGCCAATGATGGGTTGACCTCGGACGCCTGGAAAGACAAACAAACACAGCTCCTCCTCGACTTTGAAACCAATTATGCCGCACATCAGGTGGGGTTCCAACCAGAGTTTTAATAAAGGAGAAGAAAGAGTGGAATAAAACTACCACAACTCTTGCGGCTCTCACGGCAAAATGTCTCCTTTAGCTTGTTGCAGATATTTCTAATCTATGTCAAATTCTGCAGCACGGGGAGTGCATGGCATGTACGATATTATTTACCACCGCAACGTAAGAGGCTTCTTCTGTCAGGTGCTCCTGTTGCTGATTCATGTACACACAAGTCATGTTCAGCAATGGCGCTCATTTACATAAAAAAGCCGGAAAGGTAGGGAAGTGGAAGCGCATGTAGAATGGACCAATCAGAAGCCTCTTTCCTTGTCTTCTCTGTGACGCTATCTGCAACACTGTCTACGGTGGTTACCCTTTTTGGGAGGTGCACACAAAGTCTGCGATGGGTGGCAACATCTCTGCGACATATCTGCGATACTTCACAGATGACTTGGTATCTGAGCATAAATTGGCCTTAACTCCCACACAAGACACTCACAGATGAGACGAGACATGAGATTGGGTTCACGAGAGTGAGATGAGATGAGATTTTAAGGAAACTAATGGACAACAGACTTTTATTTAACAGAGTTGCACATGAATTGTATAACTCTGTAAACATTAACTTTTACTGAACTTCTTCTTCTACTAATTGAAACTAAACTAAACTGATATAAAAGTTAATATAAAATAAATAAAATTACACGTTTTTTCAAGTGCACACAATATGTGCAAAACAAAAAGTTCTTCTCATCACAGCCCTACTTCTTACACTTCTTCCCTTGAATTCTGCATATTCCCACATCTGTTCCATAGGAAGGAGACATGTCTTAGAAGTATCTTTCCAGAGGTTTCTTCTAGTTCATGGGGAGTATCATGCTTCTTCTGAAGCTTGGTCTGACCCCTTTTCAGTGACTGTTTAGATACAATGCTAAAGGGGAAACACTTAATTGGAGCCAAAGCAGGAAGTTGTTGGAAATGTTGGTTCAATCCTAATACTGGAGCACTGTGTTTTTGTTTTCTTTATTTTGTTTTTGCTAGAAGAGTCAAAGACATCTTTAGTATAAAAAAAAACTCAGTTCTTTCTATGGTTTGTCAAATCTTTATAACAGTCTTTGAATAAACACAATCAAATACATAAAATAAACCTTTAATAAAAACAACTGATAAACATCAGCTGCTGCCATCAGTGAAATGTTATCTTATTCAGTGAAACCCTTCTGTGGAACCCTGCAGTGCACATCACATTATAATCCCTAGCAATGTAATGGATGAAAATATTTGGTTACTAAATTAGCAGAAACAAAATACAATCTTAACTTTCTTCCTACATTAAACCACAGGCATCACAAATGATGAGGAACAGACAGACACATTTGTAGGGAAAAATGTCATTTGGAAAGAAGCATACTAGTCGATCAGCAATATCATTCTGACCAATGACCAAGTCATATTAACTCATAAAGGCTCAGTGTTACTTTATGCCTGCCACACACTAGACTATCTACTGAGCAAAAAGTCATTTGAGATTGTTAGAATCTAGAAGAATCTGGTTTGTTTTGAAAGCCCTGAGCTGGGTCCTGCTTCAGGAATAAATTATTTACAATTTATTGACATCACATGTAAAATACACAATTGATCAGCACTGATCCCCAACCAAAAGCCTAATGTCCCTTTGTTTACACTAAATCTGGTAAAATGTTCTCCCAAAGTCCATCTACCCCACAGGTGGAGCTTGAGCTACTCCTGTTCGTGCTCGGTTACAGTTGGTTCCCTCTTTAGTTGCACGTGTCTTGGTTTATGTCAGGCCTTGGTTGTACTTGTTAACATTTCATTCAAAAACATCTTCTGAGTGTGGCTCTGGACACCCCCCCCCACCCCCCCAGCCCATGGGCTTCTTGCTCGGCCACTTATCTTACAAGAACTCACTGTGTGCGCCTAATTTTTCAATGACTTTTCTGCCTCATGAGGCCTTGAGGTGAAAATAAAAATTCAAAAGATTGATACTTTTGATACTTAATCATTTCAGGTTAGTTATATTCTTAACAGGAACACGATGAAAAGTAACTAAACTATAGAGATGATTTCTAAATGACACGTAATTAATGGGACTACTTTTTCTTCTGGGCAAGTGCGTCATGCGTCATCGCAGTAGAGTGTTTTCAAAGGCCGGAGGTTCTGAGTAAAAAAAAAAAAACAGACTAAAAGAGAAAACAGTAAATATGATCTTGTTCCTGAACAAAAACCTGTGAATGAGGAACAACAGTGTCAATGTCGGATGTTGTGTTATTTAAATTCAAAATGAGTTCAATATTTTCAAGCTAACATGTTCATGTAACAATGATGAAGATGCAAGTTTTCATCTTTATAGTAGTTCTTAATAATTAAGTAAGAATGTATTTGAATGTTTTTATAGTTATACACATTTTCTTTATTTTCAGAGGTGGAATCACTATTTTCACATATTTTGTATTATTATATTATATATTTTGTGTCCTCTGGTTCTTCTATTGTCTATTTCTATTTTCTACCTCAATATGCTTCAGTTTAAAATAAATAAATGACTGCCGTGTATTCTTAAGGAATCTATGATTTGAAATACTTTTTTTTTTAGATTGAAAAGACATATTAGGTGTAATCACATAAAATATCAGTATCGCTGATACCAGCCTGAATTCTACTCGGCGTCGGATCGTAAAGGAAATCAGTGGTATCAAACATCATGACTCTTGAGGCAGAAACTCACCATAAACTAGATGCACACAGTGAGCTGGAATGACTTTTTACTAGTCCAGTATGTGACAGGCATTAGATTGAGTTCCAAAATTATAATTTTTTCTCAATATTTAACTTCTCTTAAGTGATATATCATCAAATATATTATGGCATAACCTTCTTTTTATTTATTTATTTATTTATTTAAGGGCCGCTAGATTGTTATATGAACAACAGAGAAAACTTAAGAAGAAAAAGTGACTGAATGAAATATTCATCAGCAACTATGTGAAGCTCCAAGTGTCATGACAGGGTGGATCCATTTAAAATCTGATGAGATGAAAATCAGGTGCAATGAACTATTAATCCCCTTCAGGGAAATGTAATTGAATTTCTATTATGTCTGTAATATGTTTATACGATACAGGGACAGACATACATTAAATACTAATCTGAAATTACGTATGAATGTCACACCAATGACACTCCCTTTTGAGTCCATATGGCTTAATTACGTTGAAAAGTGTCACAATACATGTAGTTATATCTTCCAGTCATACATCATACTTGATAACACCGTCTAAAATGTCTGGTTTCAATAGATTTTTGGGAGAATATTTGGCATATTATAGAAAAAATGTTAATATGATCATGCTATAATTGTTTGTACTAATTAATTAAACATCATTTGGGTTAATCTTACAGTCTTGAACTATTTAATAATAATTACATGCTCTGTAGGTACATTGTTGTTAAATGGTGATTAATTTGAATAATTGTGTCTGTGATATAAAAATAATGGATTGGATTTATATAGTAATTTTTTTTGGCCAATCAAAACACTTCTCATTAGTGACCCATTATTCATTCACTCTCACATGCACCCTCTGGTGGTGGCAAACTACGTATGTAGCTTGGCAGCCATTTTGCATCACCACACATTCATACACCAGTGTGAGTGACTTTGAGCCAAGGAGGGTGAAGTGTCTTGCTCAAGGACACAATAGACCGAGTAGGACAGAGTGGGATTTGAACCACCAACCTTTCAGTTTCTGGACAACCAGCTCTACCAACTGAGCTTTGACATTTTTTGGAATGATGAGACATGTATTGGTTAATGATGCTTTGATTGATGTGTGTTTAAAAGTGTGTGTACATACCTATTCTCTAACATAAGGTGCCCTTGTACCATGTAATCATATTGTACCATGATTGTGTATCTGTGTGTATGTGTATATGTGTGTGTGGGTGTGGTTATTCCCTACTACCATCTGTTCTCTATGGACTGATGATCATCTGTCTCCACATTAACTGTCAGTCACTCTATTCCCTCTTGACACCTCTCCTCTTATTATCTGAGCTTCAAAGCTTTAACACCATGCAGGTATAGAGGAAAGACATTCAAAAGTATCTACTATACAATATATGATAGATGAAATAATACCATATACTGTGTGCGAAAGGTGAACAAAATACATCCTAGAATTAAAACTTGTGGGACACATTTTGCTAAATTCAAAGCATTTTCAGTCGACACACTTTTCTTTTTTTCTTTCCTGGCAACTGAGCTACAGCATTTTATCATATCTGACACTCCTGACAAGTCTTCTTAAAAGCTGATCAACAGCATCAAACTATCAACTAGACTGCGCTGAAACAACCACTAAACCACTTCTGCTTACCTGAACTAATTCTGTTTCCCTTTATGGAAGTTTTTTTACGCTATAAAATTCTATTAACTATGACACCTACTATACAGTATATATATTAGGGCATTAACTAAAACGTTGAGTAGTCAACACGTCAACTCCCATAGCACAAGTCTCTCTCTGTCTTTATTTCTCTCTCTCTCTCTCTCTCTAAATCACACATGGCTGCTGGGTGCCAACTTCACACAGGTGACTGCTGCAGGTAAGACAGGTATGGTAGGCTGACAAAACAAAAGAGAGTGACACACACACACACACACATCGCATGTGTGGAAATACTTCACTTTAGATGAAAAAAAAAAAAAAACACCTAACGGCAGTATCTGCTACCTTACCTGAGTGATAAACAGTGCAGACAACGCACATTAAGCAGAAGGTAAGACATGTTTTCCAAACACGATGTGGACAGTGTGGTGTTCGTCTTGGCAGCTGCTTTTTGTACTTAATATAAAAAGTAAGGATGCGTGACAGACGTGTGGACAGTCTGGTTTTAGAGTCGTGGGTTCAGAAAAAACATGGACATATGTCCACTTACTGATGTTGTGTAGTTAAATTTAAGAGAAAACTCTTTGCTAACATTAGCCTTTGTTTTGTTTTGGTTAAAGTGTTGATGCTTGCGTCTTGTCAGTGGACATTGTTACGTTGCAGTGAACTGTAATACAAGTTGCTCATTGCTGGACAGACGTGTGTCCATATTTTTAAATTTCTTTTTGCCGTGTGTCTGTGTTGTTCCTCCGCTGACAATGTGATGACATCATCACGACACTTTGACTTTATTTACGGATAAGACGACTTGAAAAAAACTGAAGTGGTTAATGCCCTAATATGTATATCCTCATACAGTTTAATGCAATTATTATATGAATGTGAATATTACCTTAAGGCAAACTGTATGGGAGTTTGAATACATTTGATACTGAACTTAAACCATTTGATCACCAAATTTTTGGAATGACCAGAGCATGTTCCTTGTTGGTTTCATGATTGAAACCCTATTTAGATTACATTACACTATATTAGACTCGACTTTACTGATCAACAATGAGGGAATTCAACAGCAACAAAATAAAGGATATGAAAAAGTGTTCCTACCAAAGATAGTCCAAAAAAAATATTTAAAATTAAAAATAGCAGTAATAAAAAATATATACTATACATATTTACAACAGTTTCTTTCCTGACTATAAACTGCTAAACTGTGTTACTGTCAGTTATTTGTACTTTGTTGTTCTTGTTGCTGTGAACTTAAGGAGAGTATGGTTTGTAAAAGATCAATGCAGTCAGAATAAAACATATGGAACTAATGTATTTTGTTTCATATCATTAGTACTGTTACTGGTAACTCATTAGTGCGGCTGTTACTCAGTTGGTAGAACATTGACTCCATTGACTGGAGGGTTGGTAGTTGGTGTCCTTTGGCATGACACTGAACCCAGACTTAGGTGAGGCTGACATACAAAGCGTTTTGAGCATCATGAAGGTGGAAATGAACTAAGTGCGGTCCATTTACAAATCACTGAGTCTGGATGAGAAACAGAAATGGGTTCAATTATGTTTATATGTTATCACTGGGTTCATGAAAATCATAAATCAATTTTACATTTAAAGGATTATAGTTACTATAATTGTATTAATTAACCTTCTTTGCTCATATATTGTTGCAGAATGGTTTGGGATCATACTTGAGTAAAGCTTCAGGTGTTTTGAACCTGAGATGAATATCTAGAGAAGAGTTTATGTATTGGAGTTATTGTAAATTATCAGTTTTGAGAACATTCGCTTTATTGTTTACTGAATTGGCTTTTTATTGTTTACTTTTATCACCATGTTCTGTGCAAGCGTTATTGGGCTATGTTATAAATGTGTCATTTATCTTAAAATATGCATACATAAAATACAGATAAACTTCCAATTATGAATATATTGTACCTCTGTGTATAAGCAGTGTACTGAGGCACAGATTACATTCCAAATATTTGATGAAAGAATATTTTAATTCACGATCCGAATGGTAAATGAAGCATTATTTTTTTTTTTTTAACATATTTACTGGTTTATTTCCCAAGTAATGTGATTTACAAAAATGTTCTTCTGTTGGGGTAAAACCTTGCAGCTACAAAGAAAAACTAAAGGATTCAGAGATTCTCTGGTGTTTTACATGCTTCATAACACAATAAATGGATGAACATGATGGGCAAATGAAGGAAAAACATTGCCCATTGAACCTCTTTTGCACAACCATGATGGATTTTATGGCAACGAGAAAACATGTCATGCAGTTTCTTTACCTAAATGCAGAGGTTAGTAATCCCAGCTCCAAAGAGTAAAAGCCCTGCCATGTTAGTTCTTCCCGTTCACTTCATAAAGGTGATTCCACTAAATATCTATCAGTAAATATGGGCTGATTCAGTGAATAGATGGAACAAATATATGGCAGGACTTTTACTCTTTGGATCTGGGATTACCCAACTGTCTTTATTAAAGTTGATCTTATCGTTTCCCCACTCACTGTGCATTTTCCAACACCCTGTTTTCTTTTCTGTTTAAAAAAAAAATAGATATATATTTGGTTGTAGTAAAATATTCATGTTTCAGTCACAGCACTGAAACCATAAATCATACATCTGAAAAACTGGGAGGGAGAGAGCGGGCGAAGGAAGCGGAGTGAAAAGGGAAAGGGGAGGAAGGGAAAAGGAATGAAATGGATCCCAATGTAATGACAGGAGGAGTAGGAGAGAGATGATACGAGTGTCAGGAGGGGAGGGAGGAGATGAGGACATAGTCATATACAGTGAGCCAAAGGTGTAATGGGTAGGACGAGAGAGAGAGAGAGAGAGAGAGGAAACTGGCAGGTGGACGAATGGAAAGGGAGAGCAAGGTTACAGAGAGAGAGAGAGAAGAGAAAAATAGAGGGAGGACAGTGTGATGGGCATGTTTTTGGAAATAAGACATGTATATTTGGCATTGCAACAAATGAAGAACAAAGGTCACAGATCTGGAAGTGACCAAATATAAAACAGACAAATGGAAAGTAAGATGTCCTTTTTTTAAAAAAAAAAAACGTATCCCATAGACATATAACATACAGATGTAGATTTTCCATCCTGCCTTCCAGATATAATTATGGTAACACATCTCATCACACCAACATATTGCTTCTATATATGAGCTATTAACACTTTAACCCCTAACGTGTCTGTGCTGCTCATTCTGAATGTATGAGTTATTTTAAAAATTCACAAAAATTCAACCATTAATTCAAGAAGAACATTTTTTTCAAGCATAATGAGAGAACAGATATCTGAGCATGCTCAGTGCAGCCCCACTGTCAGTGGAAACACAGACCAACTCACTATAAAAATAGACAGCTTGGGTTTGTTTGTTTGTTTCAATTTTATTTTTATTTGCATTTTTTCATAATATACCTTCACACGATATATTTTAAAAAAAAAACTCTAGAACTGTAACATTGGGGTACCTGTCTGTGACCTCAAATAAAATTAATACTGTTTGGGGTTTTTTTTGCAATGTTTTTCTTGTTCTTTTTGTTTACTGTTGTTTACACTGTTATTGTGATGAAAACAATTACTGTGTTTTTACCAAGTTTTGATCTTGTACCGTATTTTCTGGACTATAAGCTGCTACTTTTTTCATATGTTTTGAACCATGAGGTTTATACAAAGGTGCAGCTATTCTGTGGATTTGTCTTCCACCACTAGGGGCGCTGTAACCAGAATTAGAATAAAAACTACTAAGAACAATCAATGCAAATAAGAATACTACTACTACTACTACTACTATTATTACTACTACTTTTTCTTTAGCAGATAGAACACGGATGACAAATTAGCAACTGTTAATGATTTTTCAAATCCTCACCCCTTCATCACGAAGACAGATGTGACGAAGAGTTTCTGAGATTGTTCGACTTTAACACAGAAGAAGAGGACTTCATGGGTTTCAGTGAAGATAATTAAAGTTATTTGTGTTTTTAAAACATGGTAGAAATTAAGTTAAATACAGTAAATACTGATTATTTTTGTCTTGGTTCTGTTCCGTTTTAATCAGTAAAGTTTCTATCATGTTAAAAGACACTGTTAGGAAAAAATCTATTCAGGTACAAACACGTAACTACATTTACAGTTCAAAATCCTTCTATACATGCAGTAAATATATGATTTTTCAACATAGATGTCTGTGGCTTATAACCCGGTGTGGCTTGTATATAGTGTTTTTTATTATATTTTTAAAAATACAGCGGATGCAGTTTATATACAAGTGCGGCTTATAGTCCAGAAAATGCGGTACCTGCTTTTTGGAGCAGATGATATAAGGGGGAAAAGAGCCAGAAACAAACAAAGAAAACTACTGTGTCAGAATTCCATTTATGTATTTATTAATTTATTTTTGCTTAAATGATGTAAGAAAAAATTAAACAATTAAGCAAAAACTAAAGTACATAAAATCCCCAACGGAAGACGTGAAGATGATCTTGGTAAGATTTCTTAAAATAAAATTTCCAGGTTCTATTGTCTAAAAATAAGTGAATCACTAAAACGTTACCCTTTAGATGATTATTATTACTATTTAAGTGATAGCAATGATGATGGTAATATTTGAACTTATCGTATTAAACAGTTTGCTTAATGATGTTGGTCTAAATGTATATGTTTACATCCAAAATAGAAGTTTTATAGTAGCTTCTTTTGAATTCTTTGAGTGATCTGACCCTTTGCAATTGGATCCATTTCAATGGGAGTATTGTTTTGGATGAAAATGACATACCTACATGCAGCGTTGTACCTGAACGCCTTCATTGAATGATCGTTCATGAACTATATCATATTTTTGACGAACGTGAACGACTCGTTCACTTTTGCCAAATGAACGGGAAGTTGTGAACGCGGTTATTCTGGCATTTATTGAACTGTGTCTATGTAGTTCACATTTCGTTCTTATCACATTGTAATTATTGAGTCTTATAAGGAATAAAATGGGATCAAAACACAGCATTATCATAGATGTCATTTTTGTATTATTCTGAACTAATGTCGGCAACATAATGTTGTGGAATAGCCAATGAGAAGTGTTGTGGGCGGGGCAGAGAGAGAAAGAGAGAGAGAGAGAGAGAGGGGTGCAGAGAGTTTTTGGGAGCAGAGAAAAAGAGTTAAATGTACAGAGTGTGATCGGCGACCAGAGCCGGTGTTGTCCCGTTCTTGGAAATAAACATTGAAAACGAAGCTCACTGAAACCGCTCCTTGTGTTCTAAGAACCTGCAGAGGGAAGTTAACCCCGGGGTAAGGTACTTACTTCCGCCCTTGAGAGGCGGCATTTTCCCCTGATTTGTTGACTACAGGATAACGTCAGGAACGGTTAATAATACGTTTACAATAATAACACAAAAAAGAATGAAAAAAAGAATGAAAAAGTTAATTTTGGGATCCATGAACTTCTAGTTCATAATTTGGAAGAATGAACAATGAACTGAACTAATTCATATTGAGTAACTTGAACTGAACTTTGAACTAGTTCCTAATTAAGGTGAACTTTCCCAACACTGCCTACATGCAAACAACTGTTCATTACAATGCAAGAAAACAACCAAACCAGGTCATTGTTGACCCACCTATGAGTCTAGAGTTAATGTGGGTAGGTCATTAAGCTTTGAAACTAGCATCATTGGATTATCTGTCCCTGAAAACATGGGTTTAGAAGTTAAAACCACCATTTTAACTTATTCAGAGGTATTCCAAATAAGAGTGTTATGGTGGCCATTTTTCTTATTAAGCAATATGTCTGCCTTATAGACATCTGGGCAAATGCAAACATTGTTATTGTTGAAACTTTTCAGGTTGTTCATATTATTTGCATTATAAGGAAATGTTGTAGATGCAGTGGCTGTTTACATGAGGACGATTGCGACTAAAGATGACAAAATATTTTATTGGAAGTGCCTTTTGTTTACACGCAAATGTACTTTTTAGAGATTGAAATCCAATCCAATCCAATTCCACACACGCTTACATCCCCATATGCACGGAGATTTTTTAAAGACAACACACAAAATGCTAGATTTGTGTCTCCATATAAACGTAGCCTAAGATTTTCATAATGTAATTGTACTTTTTGTACTTTTTTTATTCTTATTATTTTACTTATTACCACTTCAGATTATCTTGGGATGAATGTAGCCTTTGAATGTAAATGTTTGTTGCACCTGACATTTTAAAGAGACATTTTACAATAAATTAGAAAAGGAAAAAAAAAGGTCTGTAGCCAAAATATATGGTAATATATTTTACCTCAGAGTGGTGCCTTTTACTAAGAAGCTCTTTAGGATTAGTTGCTGTGGGATACGTTTCAGCACATTTGCTACAGAACCACGAAAAATGACAGAACTACTGTACAAAAAAAGAAAACAGTGATATTGTTTTAATTTTTCACATATTTACCTGGACATTATACAAAAAGACAACATAAAAAAACAGATTTTATATGACAGCGCCACATTATGTTGAATCCATTATTCTTTCTACAGACAGTGTGAGTCTATTAAAACCTTTTATTGAACAACCATTAACCTTACCACCAAACACTACAATTCTGATATATTTCACACATCCGCTCCATTTATCCATCACACTTTGGCCCCGTGGGTAGTGACCTTTGTCATGGAAAAACCCACAGTGACGCGTGCAGACTGTTCATACACACAAGTTTTACTCAGGTACAGTAAATGTTGTGAGTGTGCCAAACATTAGTGAAAAGTACACGCCAGCATTTTCTGTTTCCCAAGCAAATTTGTTGCTGATAAAACATTCAGCACCCGAGGAAAATGTTGGCTAAGTGACAGGGAAACTGAGATCCAGTAGGAGCAAGTATCCCTCAAGTGTTACAAAAGAGCGACGTAAGCTCTTCTGAGACAGAGAAGGGGGAGGAAGCTGAAGAGAGAAGGCCAGGTGAAACAGGGTCAGTGCTCATCTTCCACCGAACCTTATGAGGGTTGATTAACTCCAACCCTCACACACACACACACACATATCGCTCTGCCGAGTGTGTGTCTGTGCATGTACGTTTCCCTCTCTTTCATCCTCCATGCTGTTATTAATACTGACATACTCTAGCTATTGGCTATGTGCTTACCCTGTCCTCTTTCCAACTCTGAAGCTAAGGCGGCTCACAGACAACGCTAACAAACAAACGCATACATAACCAACACTAAACATCTGTCCCGAGAGCAGGGTTACGGGCAAAACGTCAACCGATAGAAGACCGTTCCACATCTGACTGCGAGTATGTACGGCAGCTTGCCCATTTTAGTTTGGCCTTTGGCGCTCTAGCACATGAGAGTGTATATGTGCAGATTGCCTGCTCTGTACCATAAACAGTATACAGTAAACAGTCTGTCTGGATTAGTGTAAGAGGCCACTCCAAGCCCAAGGCCATATATTTTGTTGCTAGCTTATGACGATATAACATGCGGTTACAAAGCTGTGATTTAAATATATTTTCTTATTATGATCTGACAAATCGGCTTTATGTCACAACTCTGTATTATCTTTAACCCATAAAGACCCAGTGTTACCTTTATATTAGATCCCGAACAAATGTTTCTCGGTTTTTAATAGAGCTGTCAAATTATTAACGTTTTTAATTTGATTATTCGCAGGATTCCTGTGGATACATTTTTGATGAATCGCAATTAAATATTTATTTTTCCGTCTGTGTTAGTTGCTTTTTATTTTGAATGAGCAACCAGACTAAGGCTACGTTTATACGGAAAACTAGCATCTCTTCTTAACCTTTTTATCTGCATTTACACGAGTGTTGTCATTAAGAAATCTCCATACATACAGGCAGTGTTGGACAAGTTACTTGTAAAGTGTAGTGAGCTAAGCTATCAGTTACTCAACAATAAACTAAGCTTCACTACACAAAAGCTACCACCTACAGAAATATACTAGCAAGCTAAGTTACACAAATGTGGCAAAAGTAGTTCACTACATCAGAAGCTACTTCACATTGTACCAATTTTAATGTCGGATTAATTCAAAATGACAGCCAGGTACATTGTTTAAGGGGTTTATTAAAAGGATCTAGGACTGACTGCCATTTGGCTAGTCTCCCTCTGCTAGCTAGCTGGGTTAATGTTCATTACGATGTTATTCTTTTGTTTTTTACTAATTTCTAACATTCAATTAAAATGAGTTGGGTTTTATACAAAAACACTTCACTACTGGAGGATGGAAATTAATGATTCACTTGAATGTGGGTTCTTAGGTTGGTGTTAGATGACTTGGACGTCGACAACAGTTTGGTTTTGGGGTTGCAAAGCACACATCTGATTGATAGCTTGCATGGCCGTTCTTAGTTGGTGGAGCGATTTGTCTGGTTAATTCCGATAACGAACTTGATTAATGAAAACATTCTTGGCAAATGCTTTCGCTTTCGTCCGTCTTGTGCCGGTCCAAGAATTTCACCTCTAGCGGCACAATACGAATGATTTTATGATTTTGTGATGAAATGAATGAGCTTCTTCATGTTTGTGACTGATATGTGATACATCATTTAGGGAGTAAGAGGAAATTAAATTTACGAGTTGACAAGTGTCATATTTTTATGGATAAGGCCATGATGTAAGGTCAGTTGACTGGTGTTCTTCCTCTCCTTCTGTATCTGGGTCTGGGTTGTTCTAATTCCACTGCCGTACGCATTCTCATTACTTCCTGGTTGATGACTGTTTGCTAACACCGCAAAGAAGAGCTGTTTACATTTGGCCCCGGGAACTGAGGTGCACTTCATTTCCTTATGCTGGTGTTCCACCAGGACAGGTAAACAGTTTAAACCAGATATTGTAATGACCCCACAATGTTATTGCACTACTTGATCAAAAAATAATGTAACTACAGGAAAATTACTTGATTCATAAAGCAGCAACGCTACAGTCAAGTTACTGGAAAATGTAGTTTAACTAACAACTTTGTTACATGTAGTGACGCCAGGCTATAGATGGTGCTGTGATAGAATGCTGCATTGTCAACGCACATGTGTAACAGCGATAATTTTGTGTTTTTTCGACCGTGAGATGAAAATGCAACAGCAGATGGTAACTTCACTGCACTTTTTTTTTCTTTTTTTTTCACTGCATTAAATAATATTTATGTTTTTTTGGTTGTTTTTTTTTTCTAAATTCAAGGAAGTAATAAAGTCTTTATTATGTCCTGCAATATGACAATGGGTAATAATTCCAGTGTTTCCTCTTGTTTTTGATCCAGGGATTTTTGTATTTTATTTTGACCATTAGTTTAGAAGATACAAGTTTTTGTTTTGGAAGACTCCCTTTGTTTGTTGTTTTTGAGTACTGTCCTATCTTCTTTGATTTGTAAAATAAATATTCTGAATCATGAATTGTACTGGCATCTTGTAATTGGGAGTTGGGAGGTCAGACTGAGCACTTTTATGTCCGTCCTGGTCCACCCCCTATAGGCCAGGATGTAACAAATAACACACTAAAGTATAAAGGGTTAAAGTTTATTTTTATTTCATCATTCATTTCAGTCTCAACCATCTTGTTTGGATCATTTAATAAGCAATAAAGTTCATCTTTTCAAATGTTCCTCCATCAATAACATCTCAGCTGAAAAAGAAGCTTTAACACCTGGTGTGTTGGTTTGATTGACAGGCCTGTTTGACAGCTCACTCACCAGCGAAGATGGACTTCAGTTTATCTATTAAAGCACATTTTTTCCCCCTGACAGATAACTTGATTGTAGTTATGATTAACAGGTGCCACTGACAAAATGATAAAATGTCTTTGTCACACAATGCTTGATAAAGTTTACTGTTTTACCAATGGTCCCTTGAGCTCCTTTATCCACACCCCTTTTTGTCCAAGTCATATCTGGCCTCCAAAATCCTGCATGACAAACAGACAAATTGCAATCAACAGTCGTCAAAGTTGCACTTCAGAAACCAACAGGCAATGTCACAGTTCATGTCTCCTAATTTATGGTCTCAACATATGACAGAAGACAAGTCATTTATTATCTAGATTAGTGATTTTCAACTGGTGGGTACGGCCCAAAAAGTAGGTCGCAAACCTGTTTTCAGTGGGTCATGGGCCTTAGAGCAAAAGTAATGTCATGAAACCAGTCCTGTGATTTAGTTTTTATGGACTTGAGCACCACCCATTAACACTTTTTAACAGTAGGTGTCAGGAATGCTTAGGTATTTAAAACAATTATGGTTTTACCTACATTCAGGACAAAAAACTCACTGTGTTTAACTCTTGAATGAGTGGCTAAATACACTGTTAATTTGGTAACGCTTTACATTACGAATTGCTCATAAGGTGGTAAATACTATGGTAATTTCACCATAATAATGCCTTTGGAACTGCTTATTAACAGCAATTTCCATGCAGTTTCCAGGTAATAGTTATTATTATTTGAAATTAATCTGGAATTACACTGGATATTAATTATAATAAACAGTTACAAAGGCATTATTACCATGAAATTACATCCAAATTACCATATAATTACCACCTTATTAGTGATTCGTAATGTAAAGTGTTACTGTTAATTTTTGACTGAATGCACATGTTTGTCTTTGTACCTGAGGTTTTTTTTCACAACTGAATTTTGTTCCAATTCAGGGAGTAATGAATAACAATGTGATCCAGTTTCGTGCATCACCTTTTGGTTTGTGTTCACACTGCTCCATGCCCCCAACACCACCCCAATTGGAACAGGTGGAAATGTACATGTGACAGCAGCATTTTTCAACAGAGAACACTACTTTGTGGTAATGTTTGTACCATCACAGTATGACCACAGGGGACAGTAATCAGTTGGACAAACTAATGATAGAAAGTGTGTGTCTGTGTTGGGGAGGAAGGTGACTCTGTAGGAACTGTTTTGGGGAGGAGGGTGTGGGCTTTAATGCAGGGCATCCTGAGAAACCCCAGACATCCTCTGCATGACACGGTGTCAGCCCAGAAGAACAGCCACAGTGACAGACTCCTCTCACTGTGTTGTAGAACTGAACGCTTTAGGAGGTTGTTCGTCCCTGCTGCCATCAGGCAGTTCAACAGATCTGCCTGAATGAACTGGACTAGTTAAACAGAAGGATATGAACACTTTATTTTTACTTATTGTTTGTATTGTTGTTGTTGGTTTGATATTTACTGGTGTGTGACCAATGCGCTGCTGGTGGACACTAGAATTTCTCCCCTGGGAGATCGATCGATCGATCGATCTATCTATCGATCTGTTTATTGGTTAAATATACAAAAATACCTACATACTACTTACATACTAAATGCGAAGATAATAAAAGCAAAAAATAATACACATAAAAAAGATGGAGACATCATCTGTCTGTCTGTCTGTCTGTCTGTCTGTCTGTCTGTCTGTCTATCTATCTATCTATCTATCTATCTATCTATCTATCTATCTATCTATCTATCTATCTATCTATCTATCTATCTATCTATCTATCTATCTATCTAAATAGATTTGAAAAGTTCAATTGCCATCACTTTGTGTTGTATTTTATCATTTTGGGATGATAGTGACTTCTGAAATGAGACCGGTTTAGATACTATCACTAGCAGAAAAAAAGAAACAGCTAATACATTTTCATTAATACATAGAGACAAAATTTGACAAGTGGAAATATTGCCTTTTAAAAATCCATTATGGAAAAGGAAATCTCAATAAATAGAGTCAGAGTCTGCATCAGTACCCAATGTTTCTAGTTGCTGCTTCAATTTAGACACAATGGTGATAACACCACACACCAAGAAACACATAAAAAACTACATTATTTCTTAAATAATCTGTTTTACTTGTGTCATTTTTTTATTTTATTTTGCTTCAGCTAAAATGCACCAAGCACCATGTGCCCCTGTATTGGCCTGTTAGACAGAGGTTGTGACACTGCCTGGTATAAATTGTTATATAAGATGTGAGGTACAAAGGGAGGCACGAGGAGTTGTGGCATAGCGCTCCAATCTCATAAAATCTAATAATTTCATAGCAAAGAAACATTTGTTCTGATAAGTACATGACAGCTTACCAGATTTTACAGTAATAATTTAGAAAAATGCATTCTGCCGTTACTCTGCCCTTTGTCTGTGCACAGCTGTGTGTTTGTGTAAAAGCCTGCGTTTGAGGGATAACTCTCACCACAGAAATGCAGTTTCACAGCACATCTTTTATAAGTTTAGGAGTCGTGTCATTTGAGATAATATTGATGTTCTCCATGCTTACGCTGCTCAAAACTTTCGTTCTGACTTGCAATGACAAAAAGGAGAGGAAGTTGGCAGGACAGTCCCAGCTGAGGGGGCCAATCCACTTCTAATTACCCTGTTCCCTTCCTTCAACGAATTGCTCTCACACAGAGGAGCAGAGGGGCGCTTTTTTTTCTGCATGTCTGAAAACTTTCACCAGAGAACTCACTTATGGGAACAGAGAAACAGAAGGAAGGATGTGCTAAAGTGGAGCAGAATCCAACTGAGAAAGTAGAGACTTCATGAAAGCTAGTCCCATGTGATTCCAACCATTCAATCCGTCGAAAAATCTTCCACCAGACCCTAAAAATCATACATTTTAGAAGTAAAATGAAACAACCCAAACCAAACCAAAGCTTTCATCCCATATTCTCTTTTTACTATTTTGGGAGTTATGGAGGTAATGTTCACATCTTTCTTCCAAGAAGCAGCCTCAAAAATAGTAGACCTGCTTACAGCTGGATATAAAAACTATACACGCTTCTATTAAAAACAGCCAAAATTAGCCGTACTAATTAAGTAATTTGCAATCAAAACATGTATACACATCTTGGCTACGTGAAATAAAAGTAAATGTTTTTATAGGGCTTTAGCATTTGGCACAACTATGAATGTTTGAGTTTTAAATTCACTGCTGCTACTGGATAATTCTCCTGAGCAGATGATGTATGGCCTTTTGATTTGGGCCTCATCACAATTTTCCAGATCAATATGAGTTATAGATACTTGAATTTCACATTGATTTAAAGCTGCTGAGCATGGGTTCTGGTTAAGTTGAATAAGAGCAACACTTTATCTACACACCACACATACGCACATACATAAATACACATATACATATACACACACACATACATATAAAACATAATTGTCTATTATAAATTAATTAGAATATAACTACAGTAATCACTAATATATCAATTATCAGTATATATATATATATATATATATATAGTGTAATTGTATATATATATATACAATTATACATACAGTATAAATGAGGCTTTTTTATTTTTATGACGGTCTGGTGGTCAGCACCTTTAGATGGGACCCTGTTCCTGGGACATAAAGCTTTAATGAGGGAGAAGTTTGAGACCTCTGTCTTTTTTTGCTGACTAGCTTAGTATTAAACGGTCTGAAATATAGCAGTGCAGATGATGTTGGAAAGACACTCAGGCTCACTAAACTCTCTGACCTTAAGTCACACAATCATGATCTCACAGGTAGAATGTGTTAGTGGTCATTAGAGTGAGATGGAACAGAGTGTGAAACAAAAAGGAAGAGAAAGGAGTAATATTTTACTCCCCCCCCCCACCCTGTAGTCTACAGAAAGTAAATATTTTTCCTTGAGTCAGAAGTCTTCATTAATTCAACTCCACAGGTTCATCTTCAGCCTTATTTCTGAGTATTATTGACAGAAGAAATGTTGTTTTGATCGGCCCTTTAAATGCACATGTGCCACATCAGGCCCCGCCCCCTCCAGGTTATGAACTGTGCTGATATGCCCCCTTCTGAAAATTTAAGATAATCAGTTTGAAATGTGGACATATTTTCAGGAGGGACTACAACCACTGCTGCTGACAAACAATTATATCGAACTTAGAGAAATGTTAGTCAGAAGTATTGACCTTATTTATGCAAATGTCATGACATAACTTGTTTAGAATTACAATGGGTTGTAGAAATTCACTCAATTAACTTTGCAGCACCTGGAGGGTTCAAATTCAAACTTTGTCAACTATTAAGGTCTCCAAATATACAAAGAAATTAACCTTATATGACCCATATAAGGTTACCTGTCCTATCTCTGTGTTTTTATTCTACAACCTAGGGCTGTAGTGAATAATCACACACATGAAAATAAATAATTTTGCATCTGTTTTAGTAGTTTTTGAAGCAACACTGACAAAAATCAACTTGTTTCCACCCCTAAAATATTACCATCTGCTGCTTTTTCCTTTTTATCAATAGATATACCACATCGTGAGTGCAGCAAAGTGGTACAAATGTTATTCTGTTATAACACTTTTAGACAGAATATAAACATTTTGACCTCAAAGTTCAAATTTTGGAAGCAGCGAAATGGGAAAAGAATAGGGATCTGAGCAACATTGATAAAGGAAGTCACAAAAAATATATATGTTAAAAATATTTATAGAGTGAATACTAATTGATTAATTAATGTTTAACTGATAGTATTGTGTTGTTTTGATTGCCCACTTTCCCTGTAAGTTGCTGAGGATAAAAGTGTCTGTCAAATGCATAAATAAAGAAACAAACACAATATGTTTTTGTGCTCAAATTAAATTGTCCAAAAATGTGACGTCAGTACTTGTAACATCAGAGTTTTCCATTGTGATGGTCACATCAGTAGGTCAGAGCATCTTCCAGATCATATTATTCATTCCCATTATAAAGTATAACATAGACTCTACTAAACATTTAAAGAACAACCAACATGCAGCTTCTATTGGACTCTACTGTCTAATATTGTTTAGTTTCCTATTTTCCCACAAAAAACAGCTCTGATCCAAGGCCTAGATTCCACCAAACCTCTGAAGGTGTGCTGTGGTATCTGGAACAAGATGTTAATAGCAGGTCCCTAAAGTCCTGGAGGTACAAAAGTGGACCTGTATGGATTGGATTTATTTGTCCAACATCTCCCACAGATGATCAATTGGTCTAGACATTGTGATGTCTGTCCTTCGTCCTTTTTTGGTCAGTACTAACCACTATAGACCGGGTGCAGATGTACAGATTGTTTAACCCAGTTATCACCAACCGTTACAGTATGGACCACTCACTTTGGGAATGGCCATGGCTCAGTTGGTAGAGCGCGTTGTCCAATAACCGACAGGTTGTTGGTTGGAATCCCACTCTGTCCTAGTCAGTCCGTTGTGTCCTTTTTGCAAGACATTTCACCCTCCTGTTTGGTGGTGGTCAGACAGGCCCGTAGGTGCAAAATGCCAACTGCGTTTCTGTCAGTCAGCCCCAGGACAACTGTGGCTACATATGTAGTTTACCACCACCAGAGGGAGAATGTGAGAGTGAATGAATAATGGGTTACTAATGGGCCAAAAAAGGGCTATATAAATCCAAAACCATTATTATTATTATTCATTACGTTGTTCATTTCGCTGCTTGCAACACAGTTTTGAGCTCTGAGGTTACATTCAAGCAACAGGTCTTAATACATAATCCAATTATGTGTGTGTGTGTGTGTTTTGTGAATGAACTGAACGTGACCCTTAAGTGCAAAATAGGTCCTGATGTAATACTTGACCACACATTGTGACTTTTGTCACATTTCAATTATATAAATGTCAGATACATGTGACCTGGCTGTTTAGATTGAATATATAAAATAAAAAATAAAATATATGATGTGTTGGATTTAGGATCACATATGAAGGTGGCCTGGGTTAGATTTGTACTATTCAAAGTGTCTACAATAGGTCAGATACAGGCCACATATGGGTAAAACAACTGGAATCAGGCCACATTTGCATTCAGTTTGAACATAGCCTAAATGTTCACTTACTGTCTAATGTATCCAACCCAGTGAAAGGAGCCATTGTAATGAAATATTCATATTATTTCTGCCTCTCCTGTCAGTGGCTGTAATACTGTGGCTGATCAGTGCATATGTGTTAACATCTTTTTCCTATAAGTCAATAATGGACAAACTGAATGTGTGTTAACTCCATTTTGGCTGATTGGTAAAAGTCTTTCATTTTGTAGATCAATCTGACTTATGACAATGTTTTCATTTTATTTTGACATAAAAAAATATCCTTGAAAAATATTATTCTTGAAGCTGATTTAGACCAAAATCAGCTTTAAGGAGTAAATGTGCACTTGTTAATGAAAGGGGTCATATTTATCTAAACCCACTGTATTTGTGTATTTAATAATAATAATAAAAATAAGAATAGATTATATTTCTATTATTATCCCTCTCACATTCTCCCTCTGGTAATTTGAATTGTCCAGGTGCTGCAAAGTGATCTTTCATTCATTTGGGAAAAACATCCAGTGGATTTGTACAACCTGTTTTAATTCCTGCTTAGTTTGTTACGTCTATAACTCGTTATATGATGACATTTGCACATACAGTGGTACCTCTACTTACGAAATTAATTTGTTCTAGAAGTTGTTTTGTACCAAGTATTTTTCGTACGTAGTCGCATTTTAGGTTTACATTTAATTAATTATTTAATGATGTATTTATTTAATTTTGGCACCTTTAGGGTTCGAACATAGTCGATGCAGTGCAACACATACACGGCCGCACGGCTATGCATAGCTACGAATAGCTACACAATGGCCGCCATTATGCGGTAATGCGTAGGAAAACATGTCCTCTCAACTTTTGATACACGACCTGCCAACCTGCACAATACCTTGTGTTGTCAGTGGGGTCGATACTGCAAATATTATACATTATTTCATGTATTTGTTATATTCATAGCAGAAGTATTCCAAAAATGGTTGGACAAGAAGAGAAGCTGTGTGAAGTGATTAGATAATATCATCATTTGTATGACAGTGGGTCGCAATTGCACAGTAATAAAAATGTCTCACATTAGGTGCACCAGAGAAACAAACTCTCCATCCAAGTCTCTGGAGATGTTCAAAGGGGGAACATACCACCGCCGTTTGTGCTGCTGTTTTTTTTTTTTTTTTCTGCCGTCGATGAAGCACTAGAATGCACTCCTCTTCAGTTGCCATTTTGACTGATGTCACTCGCAACAACAACCCACAAAAGTCATAATTGATTCTGCTACCACCTACTGCCTGAGTGGTGAATTGCAGTCGACGCACAGCCCACGTTGCTTTTATTTTATTTATTTAGCCAGGATTGTCCCATTGAGGCCAAGTGCCTTTTCTTCCAGGGAGTCCCGGGAGGGTCGACGTGTACAACTATGAAAAGGGGGCACGTCATTCGTGTTGCATATGCGTAGCAATAAGTTGACATTTCTGGTGTCATTACTCAGAAACAGGTTTGAAAATGTACCTGTGGAATTAAATTAATGAAGCATTCAGACTCAAGCATAGCATTTACAGTTTATATAAACCACAGGAAAGTGTTTTAAAATACATAATTCCATTTTTAAACAGCTAAAATATCACTCATTTTAATATATCCAACCCAGTGAAAGGAATGTTATGAAATAATCAGTATCATTACCATTTTTTCTGTTAGTGGTACTATTGTCATGGCTGATCATTTTAGACTGTTGATCAGTAAAAAAATACTCCCACTGATGATAGGATTAATCAGGAAAATAATCAGGTGAAAATAATAAAAGCTGCAACAACATGTTTCTTTCTACTGAAAATGTGCTTTACTGTACTTTAACTGAAGGAGCCACAAGAACAAATGAATGTTAAGGACGCATTACTCAGCCTTAGTGGTTTGTAATTTGTATTATTGTAGAGCATTACCACCTGCAAATGGTAATAACTCAGTAGTGGCCAGCTGGTATAGAAGAATGATTATGTGTTACATCAACACATGGTTGGAAAGAAAGTTCCTATTCCACCCTTTTTTTTTTTTTTTTTTTCACTTTGTCATGTTTTTTTAATCAGCCTTTACTCCATAGTCGCATAATATACAGTGAAATCCTGGTTCTCCTTTTCTCATTTATGCCACTATCATTTCTTTAGTGTCTTGTTCTGTCCCTTTTATCTTCCTTTTCCAATATCAGTAACATTTCTGTAGGTTGAGGTTGGAGCAGAGATGATGAAACACACCTCTACTCAATCTGGAAAGGACACTTTATTACATAAACGGGAATACTAGAGCTCATCCAAAACTGAAATGAAACCTACAGCTTACATATTTTTTTTTTCTTCCATAATTTTGCTCCATTTTTTCACCACCTTCCTCCAACTGTCTCTTTTTGTCTCACTGTGTTTCTTAAGTTTTCATTTGGAGTTTACTTTTTTCATTTCCATTTGAATTTAAAACACTGTTTAACTCTATGATATTACATGGCCAAAGGGGATATGTATTACAAATGAACAAAAACTCCTCTACATAAAGATAACATACTTGTTTCTGCCACTTTTATGTCTGTTCTTAATTACAGGGACATTATGTATATGAATGCATCGTCTCAGTGCTTAAATGTCCTTGATACTGTTTATCACACGCCTCACAGCTCACACTCATCATTGTATTTTAAACGCTCAAGTTGGATAAATAGATGTTTTTACACACAGACTGAAACACTGCTGGAGCATTCCATGTCAAAGCATCCAGAGAAAAAGACATTTCCCAGGTCACCTTCAGAAAATTATTAAAAAAATAGCATAGTTTACTCTTATGGTCTGATATGCCTAATAGTTTTGAAGTAAAGGCCTTCCAAAATTTGGGGAAATTTATTCATTTATTTTTTTTATTATTATTTTGACAAATTGATGGTAAATGTTCTGCACTTATATACTTCTTTTGCACCTTCGTGGTGTTCATTAGAGCCATTACATTAGCCTCACGTTCACCCATTCACACACACACTCATACACCAGTAGGTTTCTGAGGTTCTGTCAGTCCTACTGGGAGACTAAGTCCGGGTTCAGTGTCTTGCCCAAGGACACTTCAACATGTGGACAGCCAGAGCTAGGACGTAAACCGCCAACCCTTCAGTCATGGGACAATGACCGCTCTACCAACTAAGCCATGGCCATCCCCAAAGTGAGTGGTCCATACTGTAATGGGTCAAACAATCTGCACATCTGGTTCAATTCCCACACCAGACCTTTCTGTGTGGAGTTTACATGTTCTCCTCTTGCCTGCGTGGGTTTTCTCCAGGTACTCCAGTTTCGTCCCACCATCCAAACACATGCAATTAGTTAATCTAAATTGCCCATAGGTGTTAATGTGAGAGTGATTGTTTGTCTATATATGTTCAGCCCTGAGATGAACTGGAGACTCATACAGGGTGTACCCCACCTTCACCCACTGTAGCTGGATTAGACCCCCAGTGATCAGATCACGAGACAAAAATGTATGTTACTCTTATCAATGTTGAACTAACTGACAGAATGAGTTTACTCTAACACTGAATATATGACACTGACAGTGTAAAACTTCTGTGAACTCCAATTATTTTTCAGCAAAACTGGAAGTTATCTGATTAAAGTTGACTCTGTTGTCCGTTGTTGAAATAATTCTAAAAGACTAAAAATACTTTGATGCAGCATTTTTTTACACTGGCAATTTTACTGTGTACTAACTTTGGATATGTTTATGTATATTTTTAGTATGGATGTTTGGCTGTGATTTCCATTTTTAATAACTTCTGCTGCTGCTGCTGCTGTCTGGGTCAAGACGCTCTTGAAACATATAATTTTAATCTCAATGACATTTTTTTCCCCTTGTTAAATAAATCAAGTCTGAGAGTGCAAACCTCTGCCAAGACAGACCTCCCCCCCTTTGAATGAAGAGAGGTCCACCAAGGAGGTTATGTTGTTGTCAGAGTTTGTCTGTGTGTCTGTAAATTAGCAAGGTAACTCAAAATGTTATGGGAGGATCTTGATGAAATTTACACGGTATGGGGAGATATGGGAATGATTAGATTGTGGTGGTGACCTGGGGGTGGGATAACTCAAAAATATATGGACGGATTTTGATGAAATTTTCAGGATTTGTTGGGAGTATGACAAGAAATAAATTATAAAATTTTTGTGGTGATCTGGGAGGGATCCTTGACTCTGGATCACTTTGAAATTTTACATTGTGGTAAATGGTGAATAAACTTCCAAATGATCCAGAATCCAGGATCTCTTCCAGATCACCATCAAAATCTAATTATTTCCAGATCACCCCATTACCAAGCTACCCTGTAAACTTCATCAAGATCCATCCATAACTTTTTCAGTTATCTTGCTAACTAACAGACAGACTGAGACAGACAAACGTAGGTAAATATAATAATACTAACTTTATATGACATGCAACTGTCATGGATGCTGCACATAATTATCTGATAATGTAGGAAAAAAAATTATTAATCAAACAATTCATGTCGTAATTTTGGATTTGTACTTTAGAGCAGCTGATTTGCAGTAATTATTGGACATATTCTAGTTTTAGCTGAAGCTTCAATGACACCACAGAAGAAAAGGTTACATTTGAAAGCATGTGTTATAGTATTTTATTGCTCAGAAGTGTTTCCTCTCATGATAAACACACAAATTATATTTAATTAATAGTTGAAAAGGCTTCCTAGTGGACAACAGGAAATGAAGTGGAAGATGATAAAACAGAGAAACAGCTGGAGATTAAAAGCATTTAGTTCCATCCACTTGAGAAGGAACACTTTATTTACACTGTCAAGCCACTTCCCCTTGAAGATAATACAAATATATATTTAAAAATAAATAAATATATGCAGTCATCCTCAAAATTATTAATACCCCTGCCATTTTTATTTGATTTTTTAATTAATGAATTTCGTCAAGGTTATTTGCGACGTGTATGTGCTACACAATATATATATATATATATATATATATATATATATATATATATATATATATATATATATATATATATATATATATATATATATATATATATATATATATATATACAGTACATTTGCATATACCTGTCACTACAATGCACAGTTATTCCTTTCTATTATTCTATTATATATTCATGGGTTTTGTGGATTATGTTTCATCCAATACACTGACATTTATATCATACCATTACTTTAACTTTGCTTTTCTTGATCATCAAAATATATATTTTTTTGCATATTATCCTCATGAACCAATAACTAAAGTACAGTAATAACTTGGAAAATATTGGGTTTTCTGAATTATTTTTCTTTAAATTCGCTGTCTGGTGCTGGGTTTTAAATACATATTACTTTATAATTCCAGAAAAAAATAGGTTAATATAAAAATATTTCAATCACATTATGTTTTTGAGGCTAAAGAAGAATTAAAAACACTCGGGAAAAAAATCTTGACTTAGGTTCTCATAATTCAATTCAATTCAAGTCAATTCAATATACTTTATTTATCCCCAAAAGGGCAATTTAAAAACAGTGTAGATAATTCACACACCAAAGGGTTAATGTCCCCCCCCCCTATCCCTTAGACCAGGGCTCGAAATTAACTTTTTTTCTTTGTGTCCTCCAGTGGTCCCAATTTCTGTGTTGTATTGAAGCAATAGTGTCCCCTTTTTTTTCCTCTCTGAAATTAACCACAGTGGTTAAACATCATGTGACCATTCTATCATATTTGTAACTATGCAAATATATCCTTTTTACAATAAATGCATGTATAAGCCAATTTATAATTTTTGGGTTTGAAATACGGGAGAGTCCCGGGAAAAACGGGAGTGTTGGCAGCTATGATCTAAAGTCCAATGTATTTTCCGCAGATCACTTTAAAAAAAAAAAGTTAAATAGAAAGAGTAGGCTAACGTCTACGTCAGTGTTATGGTTTTACAACTAATATGAATGGAACTTTTTTTTTCCAGATCTATTTTTTCCATTGTCCCGAGATTGTCCCAGATATGATAATGTTGTGTCCCGATGACATATTTTATGGGCCCTGAGAGGTCGGGACATTGTTAAGTTCGAGCCTTAGAAGCCCAGTGGGGACCTGAGGGAGAACCACAGTAAAAGAGAGATTCACTGCCATGGACGGATGGACTGTAGAGGAACCAGGACTGATAGACGTCCACTTGCTGATGTCATTCCAGTCTGTAAAGATATTGTTGGGTGGGGGACACATGAGGGGGTCCATCTACTCAGATGAGGGTAAGAGGTGCTTTATTTCAGGACTATCTTATTAATGGATTTCCAAAAAAAACATCATGTTCTAAATTATTCATCTCCTACGTTCACTAAGTCCAATGTCTGTTCTTAATAGTCAGTAGAGTAGCCTTTGTTCAGGATGATGGTTCCTGCCAGTGTCCACAGTCTGTCTTCTGTCTCCTGTGGGATTTTAGTCCACTCTTCCTGGAATAAAGCGTCCAGCTGGGTCTATTTGGATGGTCTCCTTCCCATCACACTGGTCTTCAGATTGGTTTCACTCAGGACTTGGACAGGGTCATGTCCTTGAACCACTGCTGCTCCACCTGGGTGGTACAGTGTCCTGCTGGGACGTCCAATCAGGACAAATCTCTGAATAGTCTTTCATCTGCTGCTGGTGTAGTAGGATGTCTGCAGGACAAGGTAGTTAGTAATATCCACAGTTGAGTTCTGTCGAAAACCGATAAATTTTCATAAGATACGGGTCATGTCCAATACATTTTTTAAACTAACTGTATGTATCTCTGTTTCAACACTAGATCTATATCTGTACAATGAACACTCTCTTCAATGGTCTCCTCCATGGTTACTTCCTGCCCTGCATCATAGTCACGTGACTCAAACATACCTATTAGTCTGAATGTGAAGCTTGAACTAAAGTGATTATTAATACTTTAATATCTATTGTTGCAGTTCACAAATTCATCCCACGGACCCGACTGGATCCTTGGGTGGGCCGCGTTTGGCTCCCGGGTCACATGTTTGATACTTGTGGGTTAAATGAATAAAATAACAAAAAAAAAACAAAAAAAAACCACCTGGGTAGGTGTGGTCGCCCAATGACCGTGAGGTTGGCGGTTCACGTCCTGGCTCTGGCTGGCTCCTTGGGCAAGACACTGAACTCTGACTTAGTCTCCCAGTAGGACTGACAGAACATTAGAAACCTACTGGTGAATGAGTGTGTGCATGAATGTGAAATTAATGTAAAGCGCTTTGAGCACCATGAAGGTGGAAAAATGCTATATAGTATAAACACTATATTACCAAAAGTATTCACTCACCTGCCTTGAAAAAAACTCTAGTGACATCCCATTCTTAATCTATGGAGTTTAATATGACATTTCTGTATTCAGCAAGTGTGTGTGTGTGTGTGTGTGTGTGTGTGTGTGTGTGTGTGTGTGAGAGAGAGAGATCCATAAAGACACAGGTGAGAGAGTTTGATGTTGATGAATGTGACTGTCCTGACCAGAGTCCCTGACCTCAACTCCACAGAACACTTTTAGGATAAATTAGAGCACACACTGAGAGCCAGGCCTTCAGTCCAACGTCAGTGTGTGATCTGACAAATGCTACAGTCCCATAAATACACTCCTAAACCTTATGGAAAACCTTCCCAGAAGAGTTGAAGCTATTGTGGGTGAACCCATATGACGGTATGCAAGTCAAGGCAGGTGAGCGAATACTTTTGTTAATATAGTGTATATAAGCAGACTATTTACCTGAACTTGTCTTTCCAAAAAACAGGTTTTCTTGGTACTCCTGAGATTTGGGTTCAATCCAGACCTGATCCGGTCCTGCTTCCACATGGTAGACCTCCTCTCCCTAAACCTCACACTTGCTTCTCCATGACCACTGCTGGTATCATGCAGAACGACTGCACGAAGAAAGGAAAAAAGAAGGGAAAGGTGCAGGAAGGAGCAGAGTGAGCGTGTGTGACGTGATGGAGAACGATAGCGCAGTTACACCAGTCTGCAAAAACACGAGACGAGGAAATGGAAGTGATGATGTCATTATCACTCACTCATATCCTGTCACACGCACAACTTCAAATCCTAAACCCTTACGTCTATTCCCCAAATTTCACATATCCATATCACACGTCCAGAGTAGAGTCTGGGAATCCAACCCGTCATCTGTGGTTAAAGAAAAAACGCCTGAGGGAAGTCATCTCTTCACTTGCAGGATTTGCTCTGACTGCTCAAATCAGGTTGTTCCATTCATGTGGCACAGACGTTATCTCTTCATTGCTATCTAAACAGTGAAAAATCAGATTTTATCCTATTTTAATCCCCCCTGTAAAGACAGCGAGGCGGCAAATTAGATTTTTAACAGGTCGTGAAGATTCATCTCTCACTACATTGGTAGTCATTACAGAGTTCCCCCCATTTATTCTGCATTAGCTCCGTATAGACTCATAACAGCTTCTGAAGTCCTTCCATCAGTCTTCCAGCCTCCTTTAATCATCTTCCAGAGCTGTATGGGACAGAAAAAAAACAGAAACAAGACAAAGATATGATACTCATTTCACTTCCACAACTTGTTTTGCTCTTCCCTCTGCATCATTCTGTGTGTGTGCGTCAGATGGGATTCATGTACCTGATCTGTTTAGGAGAGTGGGCGACAGTGGAGACTAAGGCACAAAGACACATCCTGCAGGCACAGCCCTGTTTAAAACACAAATATGGAGCCTGCACACACACACACACACACACACACACACACACACACACACATATATCCATCTACATGCGTCATGACGACTACATTTGTAATCATCATCAATTGTAGGTAAAGTAGGTATTGAGTAGTGAGTGTAAACACATCTCTTTTTTAAAAAAATAAATACATAAAAATGTTTACAATTAAAAAATATATTCAAAATAATGATGTTAAATAAAAATATAATTTTAAACAAAAAAAAAATAAAATACATAAAACAAAAAAAATAAAATAAATTGAAAAAGTCAATGTATTTTTTAAATACAGAAATAATAATTTACAAATGAAGTAATAAAAATGTGCTTTTTTATATTTTTTTTAAATGTTTGTTTTGCACATTTCCCTCATGCTTTATGAGGACTTCCAGAAAAAAACAAGTTAATGTGGCATAGGGGACATCATTTGCGAACATTTGCATACTTCACACAGATTTCACCTACATTTACATTTAACCCTCATGGGGACCTGATTCTGAATACGGTCAGATGTCCCCATGGTGTGACTGTGTAAACAGATTAATGTCCCCATAAAGATAGGAAAATATACACTCAAACTCATGCCCTCCACATTTTTGAGTATTTTGTAGATATTTTATTTGGCAGAACTGGTTCATTCTCCTCATCCCATATTTTTAAGACTTTATTTTACAACCCAAATAAATGATGTTTAGTCTAATGAATCCATGTTTTATAATGAAACACGATGATAGTGAACATTATTTATATGATGCAGTGGTTTTTGGAGTCAACTTTAGGGATTCTGGTCCCATAACATTTCCATTCCTTGATGAGAGGGGACACTGTTGATGCTCAGAGGAATGTTTTTTCTTTTTTTTATCTCAGGATGTCAAAGGTCAGGCATGGTCACAGTGCTTTTGTTTGTTTTAATCATTTGCAGTTGTACTTGTAAACGGGTCATTGTGGGTCAGTGATGTGACACTCAAATATATATATATATATATATATATATATATATATATATATATATATATATATATATATATATATATATATATACTTTTCAAATTTGTATTATTATTTTATGTTATTTAAAAAATAGAAGTGTTTACACTCACTACCCAATGGCTACTTGATTACAAAATTTCTCCTTATGAGACATGGAAACAAGTATATATATATATATATATATATATATATATATATATATATATATATATATATATATATATATATATATATATATGTGTGTGTGTGTGTTTACAGTGTTGCCAAAAAGGAATCACCAAAAGTTGCTAGATGACGTGGTGACATTGCATATGAAGTCATAATGTTACGTACGACACGCTGACCTCCACATGGCTAATTTCATTATGCAAAAAGGCAGTGCTAGCTACTTTTTAAAAGTTATAGCTTATTGGCAGCACAGTGTGACTGCCCTTACCTGAACCTGACAAAACATCGTTGGGATGAATTAAGGAATCACTGCACTACGAAAAATCTAAATCTCACCAAGTGGATTTTTCTCATTTTTAGGCCAAATATCTGACCACACTATTATAATAAGACATAATCACCTAAAGAGTAACTTTTCAGTGAGATATCTTGTCTCGTCATCTGAACCCGCTTCATCCTCACTAGGGTCATGGGGGTCACTGGGGGCCTAATCCAGCTACAGTGGGTGAAGGCGGGGTACACCCTGTATGAGTCTCCAGTTCATCTCAGGGCTGAACATATATAGACAAACAATCACTCTCATATTCACACCTATGGACAATTTAGATTAACTAATTAACCTATCAGTGCATGTGTTTGGATGGTGGGAGGAAACTGGAGTACCTGGAGAAAACCCACGCAGACACAAGGAGAACATGCCCTTCAGTTATATATAAAAAACTTATTTTTAGAAGAAAATCTTACCAAGATCATTTGCACTTGTTCCATTTTATTTTATCTTTATTTTTTTATTGTTATCATTATTTTTTTTTATTTTTAATGTATTTATTTATTGAGTTAAGCATACATAAATTAGTTAATTAGTTAATTAATTTAAAAAAAAACAGCCAGTAACCTTTCTGATTGTTAAATACATACCGTTTCAATCATTGAAAAAAAAAATCCAGTTTTATTTTTTACTTTTGTACTTTATTACAATTGAGAAGTTGTACTTTTTAGTGAAAGAGTGGAATCGGTACTTCTACTTTCATGACAGTATTTTTTCCACACAAATAGCCGTACTTTTAATTCAGTACATAATGTGGCTACTTTTGACAGTTATTGAAGGTCACAGCTGATTCATCTGCAGGTAAACACACTCAGTTAATTTAACATTTCACTGAATTCATTCAATTTCCTCCATTCTTGAGTAATCATTATTCTACTCTATTGGATTATTAAAATGTTGCTGTGATTTATTTGTACATTTAATTTTAGGCTGGCAGTAATTTGATCATTCTTTCACTGATACACACAAAGGATGCACATGTATTGCACAGACAAATATTAGCATGTGTAGCCAGACTACTGTGACACACTGGCAGAAAACACGGAGAGAAGATTTACACAACAGGTGACATCACTACACACACACACACACACACACACAAGTTCATAGAGGATTTTAAAAAGTGCAAAAAAAAAATTCAAATCAATTCAAAATACCAAATTAAAATAAAATATCAGACTGCAATGAAAAAAAATGCACAGATTGTGTAAAATATTTGCCTTCACATTTTTCTCTGTTTTGGTTATTGCCTGTTTCCTTAATTTCGACTTCAGCTTTTTCGTTAGTGTTCCCAGACTTTTTGATTGGGGTTTTGACACAAACGTGGCTGGTGGGGGCGGGACTTCCTTTGTTGGATTAATATTGGTTTATTTATGCTTGAAGGACAGCTAAGCAAGCGTATGAAGCAGCTCTGGCCACAGCAGCTACTCTGCTTCTGATTGGCTCTAAAACGTCATCTGACCAAAATACCCCCAAACACAAGAAGATTCTAGTGTTTAGTTTTGCTACAACACATACAGTAAGTCAATTGCAGGAGCAGAGCTGCTTCATACGCTTGCATAAATAATCCAATAGTAATCCACCAAAGGAAGTCCCACCCCCACCAGCCACGTTTGTGTCCAAACCGCAATCAAAAAGTCAGGGAGCGTAAATGAACCAATAAAACTGAGAAAGATGTGAAGGCAAATATTTTACACAATCTGTGCATTTTTTTTCATTGCAGTCTTACATTTTTTATTTTATATATTTATTTATTTGTGTGTGTGTGTGTGTGTGGGGGGGGGGGGGGGGGGGGGGGGTATTTTGAATTTATATTTTTTGCTTGCATCTCCAGTGAATTTATTGACACAAATTAACCCTTTAATCTTCCAAGGGTCCACTTATAGGCCGGAAGTAGTCGCTCAAAAATGTTACTCAAACCACCCAAAACGTTCCCAAATGTCACATGACCTAATGTAGTTTGACAATGAAGTTTCTCACACATCGGAAGATAAAATATCCACAGCGGGTACAATCACTCATTTGTTCAAAACACAAATGTCAAACAGCTGATCTGAACCTTTATGTCTCATAATAATCCACAGAGGAACCATGTTCCAACAAACGCAGTCATAGTTCAATAAAAACATCAAAAACAAACAAGAAAAATAGTAGTCATAGTAATAGGAGTCCAAAACACTCCAAAGCCTCAATAAATATCCACCAATTTTGTATCTATTGCATCATTTAACAAGACCCGCCTCTAATATCCCAAACACAAATCGCATGTTATCAAAATGGTTCACGAACAGCATTTAATTTACTTAGTAAGAAATTTAGGTGAAACTGAGTGGACGTTTAAAGGGTTAAACACCATACACACAGACTGAAGGTTGTGTTTGTGAATACACAGACAAACACAAATCCATATCCAGGGGTGCCATCACCGTGAGGCAAGCCAGAGTTAGGGGAGTGTTATATAACAAGTCTGGCCAAGCACGGCTAAGCATTTTTATCTGGGCTAACAACAAACTCTACTCGGTACGCCAATGTGTGTGTGTGTGTGTGTGTGTGTGTCTCTGACGACAGCAGCAAGAGATAATACAAAAAAAGCTACAGGAGGCAATAAGAGAGTGTGTGTGAAAGGATGGCATAAAAGCCAGACTAAGACACAATGCTGATTTAAGACAAACAAGCTCCTTCTCTGCAGATGTTTTGTATGTTCAGGGTGACTTATGCATCTCCGTTGATGATTTGTTCCTCTTTAACGGCATATTCAGCAGCCCTCCAGCGCATACATAAGGACATATTATTACATTTACCGACACAATACATGTAAAATGATCTTGTCTGCAAACTACAAAAGGAGATAAAAAGCCAATACTTTTCCTGTGAGAAGAATGAAAAATCACATTATTCACTTTACTCCAGTTTTCCCTCATTTTGGAGCCGTCTTTGAAATGTTTAACAACCTTGAACTCCACAGCTGAGGAAGATTTAGAGAAAACGAGACTTCGCTCGCAGCTACTCGACAAAAATAACCCTAATTTGTTTATTTATGCAAGCAAGTTCTTTTTGAGGCTGTTTTTAATAAATAGAGAGTCCTCGACTGAAGGTTGGATAGCTGTCTACAAACCTGTAGGCTACATTGGACACGACGAGTTAGCTTTAAGAGACAAACTTTCAAGAACCGCACAAATCCAGAGTGACTGATGTGCACAAATGTCAGAAGATGCACATCACAGCGTCTTCAAAATGTCCAAATATAAACATAAAAAGTATGGCTGTGAGAAAAAAAAAGAAAGAAAAGCCAAAGCTTAGAAAAAGGAAAACATGTTCCCACCTATCCATACTTGGAGATTCTTTCCCAAAGCCCATATTTTTGGAACAGACCTGGATCTTTTTAAGCTTGTCAGAATATTAATCAAGTCATTTTTTTTTCCCATGTATTTGCTTGCCTCTGCTATCAGCAGCTTGTGAAATGGTGAGAATTAATGAATTTTTAATGCTAACAGGCAAAGGGAAAAGACTGTATCATTGGAGAGTTAGCTGTACCCAGATGGCCCGTGTTTATCTATAACATCACAGAGGTAAGAGAGGACAGTCAGAGACAGAGAGATAAGGAATAAAGGGAAAGGAGGGAGGGTAGATGAAAGAAAAGGGGAGTTATGTTGCGGTGCAAGTGTATGGGAGTGTGTGTTAGCCAGCAGGCAAGAGATCTGAATGGTTGTCCCAGATACCCAAATAAGTCTCTTCACATAATTCCATAACACAACTGCTTAAGTCAGCAGGGCTGGGAACAGACACATAAACACACCCTTGTGCACATGATCGCCTCAGCTTTATCATCCGCCACTATTATCTCACCTGTGGTCACAGCATGTCAAGCACACAGACAATATACTCACACTCAAACACACACAGAAATCTGTCAAATCTGTATCAAACTGTCTATTACGCTACAGACGCAAAGATCCACATCCATATGTCTGTCAGAAAACCAAAGGCACTTTCACACCTTCCATCTTTGGTACCAGACTTCCAAACATTTCAGTCAGATACAAAGGAAATTTGTAAGTGTGAAACGATTCCCCAGGTCAGACTGCCAGACTTTGGTTTGACCAAAAGAGGTGTGAACATTTTTATTGGACAGCTTGAACTTTTGGACCGATAAATACAAGAAGACAAACAAATGGAAGAAGTTAAGGTCAGAGAATCAAAGCAATGAATTGTTAATAGTCTAGACTCTTGTGTGTTGTTTTTGTCTTATTTTCTGTATGTCATTCTGTGTTTTGTGTCATTCTTAGAGTCTTGGGTCTTTTATTTTGTTATGTCGGTTCATGTTCAGGATTTCCAACTTTGCTTCCTGTCACTGGTATTGTCTCCACCCCTGGAATCAGTTCACCTATTTGTGTCACCTGTTATTTCTTCTATAAATACCTTCTGTTCCTCACAGAAGTGTGCGAGTTTGTTATATTGCCTTGGTAAATAACTTATGAGCGTTTCATCTTGTCTTGTTTTCCTGGCTTTGACCCTGTTTGTCTCTTGGTTTTTTTGGATTCTGGTTTTGTCTCTCTGGTTTTTGCACACCCCTGTTTAATGACCTTTTGCTTGCTATTGACTCTGCTCTGGCCTGCCCCACACCTGTACTGCATTGGACCTCCGACTGTTGGATTGACCCCTTTCTGCTCAACGGTATGTGTTTATTTTTTTCCTTTGGACTGATTTTGACTGCATTTGTGTTTGACCCTTTTGACCTCTCTATTTGTGTGTTGTTCCCCAATTGTACACATGGAGGGGAGGATCCCCAACGCAGCGGACCACATACCGGGACGAGGGGTACGGGCTGATTATTTTTTCATAAATAAACTTTTGTCAAACTGTCATTTCTGGTGTGAATCAGAATCAGAGTCATTACATTAATATCAAGCACATGTAGGTGAGGATTGTGGGATCTAAGTTTATCAAACTCATTTTAATAATGATGGATTGGATTTATATAATGTTTTACATTATTGACCCATTATTCATTCACCCTCACATTCTCCCTCTGGTGGTGGTAACCTACATAAGTATCCACAGTTGCCCTAGGGCAAACTGACAGAAGGGTGGCTGCCATTTCATGGCTATAGCCCCTCTACCGGCAAACATTCATATGCATTTATACACCAGTGTGAGTGACACTGGAAGCAAGGAGGGTGAAGTGTCTTGCCCAAGGACACAACAGACTGGTGAGGACATAGCAGGAATTGAACCACCAACCCTTCAGTTAATGGATGACCCACTCTACTAACTGAGTCATGTCCACAACCGTATTTTAGTTGACTTCCAGTGATGCACAGCTGAGTAGTCTCATTTCGCTAAGGTACACCTGTTTATTTTTACTCAGCCAAGGAATGACAAACTTATGGTTTGGCCAGTGTTTGTTTGTTTGTTTGTTTTTAGCAAGATAAGTCACGTGTGTTTTATTCAGTTGGAAAAGTGAAAGTTGAAACCTGCCACTCATTCAAGTACAGAGGGTCACACAACTTTCAGATTGGTACCAAACTATGCGGAATGAAGATTTCTACAATTCTCATAATTGGTGTTATCACCATTATGACCAATAGCTTTTGAGATCTCTGGAGGTCAAAGGTGACATGTCACAAAATTTACTTCTGTAACACTGTGTGTGTGTCAAGTATAGACATATCACGCTATAACTTAATCAATACTGGATATATTATTATAGTATTACACACACTGACGCAGATATACATAAAATAAAATAATCAATATTGCATAAGGTCAAAGGCCAAGGTCACATTTAGCAGAAAGGTCAAAAATGTCTCCAATTCAAGAACAGGTTGTCGTAAAAAGTTGAGATTAGGCATGTTCTGTATGCTTGTTTCCTGACTGTTTACATTGTTGTTTGTCAGTGAAGGAATCAAAACTATGAATAAATACATATAGAAGGCTTACCTCATCGGAAACAATGGCTCGGGGAATATCCTCAAACACCCCCAATCCTTAGAGATGTCATGACATGAGGCATCCCCAGGTCATGACCTTTCATTTGCACTTGATTTGAAGTCAATCAGACAAACATTCCCAGAGACATGAATAAAAGAGTGTTTAGTGATTTTAAACTTTTGCACAGCCCCTTGTAACACTATCCAGAAATGGAAAATCATCCACAATCCAATCAGTTGTTCCTCTCCCTGATATTCATTGATATGGAAAACATGGCCTTTTCTAAACTGAATATATTTCAAGTTACGAAGGATTTTTTTTTTTTGCTTTAATTAAACACAAAAAAAAATCTGTCAATGGAATAAGTGAAACCTTGGTAAGATTTATTGAACGATGTTCCAGATCTATTGTCTGAAAACAAGTTCTTATATCTCATTGATTAGTTGCTCTTTAAGGTGATTATGTCTTATTTTAAGTGTGATGAGATATTTGGACTTGAAGTGAGTAAAATACACTTGGTAAGATTTAGATTTTTTTCCCAGTATATTTACATAGGAATGATCTAAACACAATCAAAAATACCTCCAGTAAGTGTTGCTCATGAACATTTTTCCTTCTGAAGCAGCTGCTGCCACATGATAATATCAAGTCCCAACACTATTGTCCACATATTGTACAAGTGAAGTCAGTAATTTGTCTATTTGTGTGTGAGCATATTTCTACATGTGTCGTTGCATGGAGGCAGACTTATCCACAGCAGGAGCTCTTTGATTGCGTTATTTAAGTGCTGTGATTCTCCATGTGCAAACATTTAACACACTCACACACTCCCACAAACACATGCACACTCACACAGCCAATTAACACCTTAGACTCCCTCTGGTATACTGCAATCAGGCAGAAGATTTTTAATCAAATATGAGCGTTGGCATAGCTGCACACCTGCACTGCACTCATTCATAACCACCAACGCACACACACACACACACACACACACATACACACAGTTTCTGAAATCATATGAGGTACATGTTTAGCAACAAGTAATTAGCCTATGCTACTGATTAGCCTGATACACAATTAGCCTCTAGCCCAACCGTGCTTGTTTATCACCGTTTGCAAGGGCAAATGTGATGGGATAGGAGCACAACGTGAGCATAGTTATGAAGCAATTCACATCAGCATTTTTTGTTCATTTTAATGCAAGAGGCTGCCCTGCTGAGTTAATGAAATATAGAACTGAAAGGAATACAGGATCTATTCCTGGTTGCAAAAGGAGTACCATTTAAATTAAATTAAATCCTTTTTATTTAACTTCCATAGTGCAACCGCACATTTTTTTTTGTGTGTGTTCTGGGCATTAATGATCAATTGTGGTGAATAGTTTTTAATGAATCTCACCTCAAACCTCACCTTTCCTCTGATAGTAAAGGATCACCCAGCTGATATTTCATCACATTGTATCTTCTAAACAGAAAGGTACTGGAGCTGGAGTGGTTTAGTTGGTAGTGTAGGTCCTTTAATAATCGGGGGGTTGCTAGTTAGAATCCTGCCTCTGACTGTCCAAGTGTCCCTGTTGTGTGAATGAGTGAAAGTGAGATTTCCTAAAATGCTTTAGGCACCAAAAAAGATTAGAAACAGCACTATATAAGTACAGATCATTTATATATCAGCCAGAGGCGTAATGAGTTTTACTGTAAAACCTAAACTTATTAAAATTCTAATTTTATAGAATCAAAAGATTTTTGGAAAATGTTTATCAGCAGGGTGACATGATGGTGCAGCGGTTAGCACTCATGCCTCACAGCGAGAAGATCCTGGGTTCAATTCCAGTACCAGTGGGCGTGGCCTTTCTGTGTGGAGTTTGCATGTTCTCCTCGTGTCTTATGTGGGTTTTCTCCAGTTTCCTCCCACCATCCAAACACATGCACTGATAGGTTAATTGGTTAATCTAAATTGTCCATAGGTGTGAATGTAAGAGTAATTGTTTATATATGTTCAGCCCTGAGATGAACTGGAGACTCATACAGGGTGTACCCCACCTTCACCCGTTGTAGCCGAAATAGGCCCCAGTGACCCTAGTGAGGATAAAGTATCTCTATCTCAAACTAGATAGCAAACTATCTCATTTGATAACTACATGTGATGGGGTTTTTGTACCCCCTCCCCGAAGGGGAGAAGATTATCGTCTTTGAGTCGCTTTGTTAGACTGTTTATTTGTTTGTCTTTCAGCAGCTTTACACAAAAACGACACAACCAATTTCCAAGGAATTTTCAGAAAAGGTGCAAGATGTTCTGGAATAGATCCCATTAAATTGTGGTGAATGTAGGTTGAAGGTCAAGGTCACAGTCAACAAAAATGTGTTTTCACAACCATAAGAAATGGGGGGTTTGGGGGCAGGTACCACTTGTTTTATTGTGTGATGACTATAAAGGCCATTCTATTCTATTCTGTTTTTGTGTGTGTATGTGGGGTTATCACATTTGATTAGATACAGTGTGCGATTTTGGTAACTTTTTCTTCCAAAAAAAAAAAAGAAGCTTTTTCCAGCCTATTTATTTCCCCTGAAAGACACCATCACTTCAATATTTTTGATGTTTCAACTAAAACATCAACAATGTCCTCCTAAAACCCAATAATAGATTTTTGTACTCTGTAGGGGACATAGGTTTCACAGTTTTCCTTAAAAATCTGTCCATTGTAGATGGCATTCCATTAAAAAATAAATTATGAATAAATACAATTATTTTTAAAAATGTATTTGAAAAATTGTTGCAATTTGCAGTTTCCAATGAAGATAATTTTTTAACGTAAAAAGCTAAACCTTTCATTCTTGGGTGTCAGGAGAATAAAACTTACCAGATGTTTTCCTATGAAATCAGCATTGGAAGAGTTAACAGGTCATATACAACAACTTTTTAAGGCAAGTAAAACATCAGATACGATAAAGGTCTCAGGACCTGGTGTAACAAATATGGGTTTATTGGGTTAGAGCGATGCATTCACTGTGATTGAAAAAGTGGGAAAACGCCGGAGAGATGAAGGGCTGAAATGGAGTGTCAGTAGACAGAGACAGAAGAGTGAGCCAGCGTACTTTATTCCTGTCTCATCCCTGTGCACTCAGCTCAGTTTGGCTCAAAGACCACAGCAATTAATTACCTGCAGGCGCATTACGGACACCTGAAATGATTTATGGGGCCCTTTATGGAGATGCACAATACTGATAGGTCAAGTTCAGGACAACGAAGACGGACTGCAGGAAAAGCATGCCCTCACAAAAAAGACAGATGAGACGAAAGAAGAAAAATCCAATAAAAGTTTCATTTCACTTAATGTGTATTAGGCACAGCTGTAGTTTACCATCAGAAGTGTATATTCACACACACACACACACACACACACACACACGCACAGATGCTAGCCTACATTGGGCTGTTGTTGCATGTTTTCTTTCTTGTGCCCATGGGCGCTTTTCTCCCTCTGTTCTCCTCATCCCAGTAGAATTAGAACCAAAAAAAAAAAACTTCAGAGCAGAACTTCAGTGTATCCATTATAAACCTGCGCCACAGATTTGGCCTGACAGATAATACTTGTGCTACTTCAACGGTGTGTATTCACTTTGGATTTTACAAGTTTTGTGATTTAGCTGCTGAGGCTGTCGCTGACACAAAGTGGATCAGGCAACGTGGCTTCACTGTGGCGTTCAAGGACAGACGCACAGACGCAGGACACTCGTCTGCTGAGGGGAGTCAGGTGCACTACTGTCACCCTACCACCAGGGGTCTGTGGTGGGGTGACATTAGCTGTTTTTTGGTTTGTTTTTACATTTATTTATTTTTTTTACAGTTTTTTTATTTTACAGTTTTACAGTTTATTTATTTTACAGTTTTTGTACAGTTTATATTTTTTTTACAGTTTATTTGTTTTTGTTTTATTTTCTTTGTTTTATTTTTTATTATTTACAGTTTATTATTATTTTTCTTTACATCTATTTTCAGTTGTTTATAACTCACAAAAACACCTAATAAAAAAAAAGTAAATAAATAAATAAACTAGAAAAGCACTCTGAGAGCCAACCTTTTGCCAGGTTGTCTGTCTGTCTGTTAGTTAGCAAGATAACTCAAAAACTTATGGACGGATCTTGATGAAATGTTCAGGGTCGGTTGGTTATGGGGAGATCTGGAAATGATTAGATTTTGATGGTGATCTGGAAGAGATCCTGGATTATGGATCACTTCGAAATGTATTCACTATTTACCGCAATGTGGGGAGTGTCAAGATAAGTCAAAAACTTATGGACGGATTTTGATACAAATTTTCCGGACGTGTTGGGAGTCTCACAAAAAACAAATACTTACATTTTGGTGGTGATCCGGAAGAGATCCTGGATTCTGGATCATTTTGAAATTTTACATTGCCGTAAATGGAGAATACATTTCAAAGTGATCCAGAATCCAGGATGTCTTCCGGATCACAACCAAAATGTAATTACTTGTTCCTTGTGACACTCCCAACACGTCCGGAAAATTTCATTAAAATCTGTTTAATAAAGCGAGGTGTCTACCTTAGCGGAGGTCTGTGCAGCCAGAGTACTTTTCTAGTTTCAACATGTGCTTTAGTCAGTCAAGGTTAAAACTTGACGTTTCAGCGAGATAATGAAACACATCCAGCACATCATGTAACTGTCAAGAATGTAATTTTATTTTTTCATGTTACCAAGAAACAGAGAAATCCTTTTGTCACTGTCTGTCTGACACACAAAACACCTTCTCACAAATATTTTATATATTGCAGTAATAACACTGGTCTACAAGTAAATAGCTTCCAGAATACAGATGTTACTGATAAAGAAAATTCAAGTAAATGCTGGTTGGTTTAACAATGTACTTGTAGTTGTATTTATTTATTGCTATGTTTTCCCTTAATTCAAAGGCCAGACATTTTGGTCAGGCCACAGTTCAGTAATGAGAATTTAAAAAAGTGGAAAATAAAAATATTTTAAAATGACCTAGTGTGAAATAAAAAAAAACACATTTTCCTCTACGGCACAGGTGTCAAACATAAGGGTCCTACCACCTAAGGGTCTAATCTGGCCCTTTGGATGAATTTATGAAATGTAAAAATGACACTAAGTTATAAATCATTTTAATTTATAGTCCACATTCAGACCAATTCAGTCTCATAATAATCTATAAATAGTCACATGTAAAAATAAAAATTGTAAATGTACTTTTTTTTTATTTAGTGACACTAAAACAAAGTATAATTTCACAAAAAATCTCAATAATTAGAAAAAATATGAAAAGTAAGTAGAATTTGAATAATATTCCACCTATGACTAAATATTTAGTGTATCTTTAGATCCAGTGTGTTCTGTAAGTTATAATGTACAATATATGTGTTAATGATAAACTAAAGCCTAATATTGTTCTTTTTTTTTTCACTCTAAAACAGAGAGAAAAGTTTGGAATGTACATTATTTATATATTATTATGTTATTTTTACTGCTTCAGCCCACTTCAGATCAAATTGATCCGAATGTGAACTAAAATGAGTTTGACACCCCTGTAAAATACCACAATATATATAAGATTTATTACATATTTAACCACTAAAACCTTGGAGTCATTGATTTGTTTTAATTTCATGAGTATCACCTAAATTAGTCGTATCTGATGACTATGAAATAAAAGAAAAACAGTGTTTTACACCAACATATATTGATAGAATTAGTAGATGTATAGGTATTATATAATTTAGATCAGTAGATGCTTTTGGTCACTGGCTGTTTGGGTCTTAATGGGTTAAAAACTAACAGTTGGAATGGCAGCCATGGGCCATCTGTTTTAGGCTTATGTAAGTGACAGACTTGCATAACAACACTATCTTGAATTCAGTGTTTTGTACCACTGCTTCCACTTTACATCAGCACAGGGAGAAAGAAACTGTGACCGAAATCTGAACTAAATAAAAACAGAAACAGAGATGCAGAATCTGTAGCCCAGTCTGCATCCAGCACCAACAAGCAAACAGCTATTGATTCGATTTTTTTTTCTGGATTTTACTGGCTGAATAAAGGTTAAATGAATAAAGATTGAAAAAAAAAAAAAAAAACGGCACACGTTTTAGGCGGAAAGCACAGAGCATCGTTCTTGATTTTGTGTTGCAGATGGGGCTGTTACCGTTTAATGAAATCTAAGGTCTATGACTACGGTATAACATGACAAATGGAAGGGTCTGGGGGTGTTAGGAGGTGATGGTGAGAAGGTTAAAGCCAATCTGTAAGACCTAAAGCTCTTAGTGATATTACACCCACAGGCTCGTAATCACACAACCTGAGGAGATCAATACAATCACATCCCATCCTGTTCACAAAGCGTACGAGACAGCGCTTAATGACACTAGTTTTATACACATGGAGATTGAATAAAAGGTGCCTACGAATGGCAAAAATCATGCACTCATCACTTACCATGACGCTCATGCTTGAACAGCAAAGCAGAACAAGTTTCTGTAAAAAAAAATATACTAATAATAAATCAAAATTAAGCATAATTAAAACTGTACTTAATGAAGATCTATGGCCATGAGGGGACCTGGTTAAGATGAACTTTTCATTGTCTTTTATTATTTTAATATCACAATTATAGTTTAGAATTAGTTACAATATTACAGCTCATTAAAATTACTTTTAAGTTACAGTCACAAGTCAGGAGTCTTTTGTTTTGAAGTCAATTGTCTGAGGCTCTATCTGCATGGAGACGAGTTCACATGAAACCGATGTACTTTCTTAACGGGTTGGCCTTTCGTCAAAATGGGATCTGTCTTGTGGATATCCCAAAACAAACTCTTTGGAAACAGGGTCCCAGGGTGGGAAGATCTTTTGCAAGTATCGAGTATCCCTGTGTGTTTAAACCTACGTCATGACCACATGACTGGAAAAATAACTGCAGCCTTGCACCTGTGGCTCAGTTGGTAGAGTGGGGAGAGAGGTTGGCGGTTCGCGTCCCGGCTCTGGCTCTGGCTGTCCACATGTCGAAGTGTCCTTTGGCAAGAGACCAAATCCAGACTTAGGACCCCAGTAGGGCTGACAGAACCTTAGGAACCTACTGGTATATGAGTGTGTGTGTGAATGTAAAGCGCTACGTAAGTGCAGACCATTTACAAGACAGCAAAAATGGCCGACAACAGACTACCATGGTGAATGGGTCAGGGTGTTAGCAGTGTTATTACTGTTGTTTGTATCTGGTGTGTGTCGCGCCTGTAGAAAAATGATGTGGGTACATGCGCACTACTTCTTCTGTTGTTCTCTTGTATCCGGTGAGACTGGCTTACAGCGCTCCTAGTGGTGTCGCATGTTAATTGCATCACTTTCAGCATGACGCAGATTTTTACTGAAACAGTTCCATTTTTACGTAATATCTTTTCAAAACTAAACACATATCAAACTCATACACTGAGTCTTTGAGTGTGTTCAGCCTAAAAGCCACAAGACACTGGCATCTTCTCCTTCAAACAGAGTCTTTTGTTCTGTCAACTTCTCTGGAAACTTCCATTGGTTTGTTCTTAATATAAATGACCCCAACCCCAACAGGGCCTGGGGTCATCTCAAACTGTGCTGACCTGTCTTCAGAGTGTGCCGTGGCCGAGGCGAGTTTCTCAACTTGCCCTTTTAAAAACTACTAAAATTGCTCTTTAAAAAACTAATAAAATTATCACCAATTAAAATATTTAAAAATAATTACACTAAAAAGCCGACAACGCCACCTAGAGATTGGAAGAGCTCTAGGACTCTGAATAGTGGTACGCAGGTTCTTTTTGATCGGGGGTGAGCAGAATTAAAAACAAGTCAAAACCGGTTAACTAATTTATTTACATAAAAATCACATTTAAATAAAATGCAAAAAAGTGGGTGATGACAACCAGTCCATAAGACCCAGCTACCCTTGTCCTCTAACCGTCAGTCCTCTTATGGAGCGAGCCGCGCCGGCGACCACGCTTCCGACCGCGAGTACCCTGGTAGGGCCGCTCCTCCAAGCGTCACGCCAGCGATCACGCACCTCCAGCACCTGGCTCCTTCCTGCTGCCACCCTCCGAGCGTCCACTCCCGGCCCTGCTACTCCGGCCGTCAATCTGCCTGGCCGGGGGCGACCTACCGACCCAGGCTGGAGTGTTCTCGCCCGGCGGGTAGACTGCTGCGCTTCGCGCGCCGGGTATCTGTCATCTATACCGTATGGTCTGCTGGTTCGTGGCCCTCCATGCTGGCTGTATGTGGCCGCTCTGTCTTTCCTCCTTCCTCGCACCTCGTCCTTTCCCGCTCCTCTCTCGCTCCTTCTTTCACTCCTTTCTTCGCTCCTTCTCTCCTTCTTTCTCGCTCCTTTTACTTCCTTTTGCTTGAGGCTGATGCGCTACACCTGTTGTCGGCTGATTGCTGCCGGTGCTGTCCCAGTGCTGCGTTCAGGGACAATAGGGAACATCGCATGCCAGGGCAGTATTTGCACAACATTAAAAAAACCAACCCAATAAAAACATGCATTTATAAACCAACGCAAATTAAAACACAATAAATTAATTAATATATAAAACATGCATCTAAAAATCCCTGGCAATTCCAGCCCTGTCACAAGAGCACATACTTAAACTCCAAGGATCATATATTTTTACAGAACATTATAACATTTATATATTGTAATTTTCCCAACGCAGTCGCATTTGTTGAAATTAACACCAAGAACCTCTGTTATTAATAAATAAAATGACCTCATGAAACAAGCTAATTTTCTGTGACGTGGTGCTTTCAAGGCCAATACATTTTGCCAATTGAAATTAAAGTACGTTATTAAACCCCAGGCTCAGTCAAAAGGAAGGACAGTAGCTTAATTATTGCTTGAGAACCAAATCAGTCAGGCTTCAAACAACAACAGTACTTGATATTTACAGGCTGATCACACATGGCCTCATTCAATGATATTTAATTTGACTAAATAGTGAATAAACACCAGCTACATTTCCACTTGTTCACACTCATGCAGACATTTTTTTAAAACAGATCTTTTTCGAGAAGTTAGGCCACAAATACATTGAAATCCTACCCAAGTTCCAAAAAAAAAAAAGAAATCAGTTAAAATATTTATACTGTACTCACACTTCCGCTGAATAAGTACAAAACGTCTATATTCTAATTTGAATTATCCCAAAATGTTACTTCAATACTTTTAGCACCAGGGTCTTAGGACATTAGTTAAACTCTTATCAAAGTAAAGAACTCAAACTGTGTAGACATAAACATGGGGACATAAACATGGGGACCTCTGACACCTTAGGGACCAAAATTCAGGTCCTGAGAGTAAAATTTAAATGGAAGTCCCCACTAGTGATTATTATTATTATTATTATTATTATTATTATTATTATTATTATTATTATTATTATTATTATTATTATTATTATTATATTTAAATAAATGAATGTAGTTTTTAATATGTTTTTATTTATTAATTTATTTTTTAAATTTTATTTACTTTAGTTTTCAATTCATTTTATTTTTTTATCTTAAAAAACCTAAAAGGTTGTGTTTACAATCACTACCCAATGGCAACTTGATTACAAACTCATGATACATTTAAATGACTGTGTGTGTGTGTGTGTGTGTCTGTGTGTGTATGTGTGAGAGAACAGAGGGAAAAAAAGATATTGACATTAGACCTCATTTTCTGCATGTCTTTCATCTGTCAATGCTTTATATAATGATCTCGCACCTAAAACATCAAATCGTGGATTATACATTAATGTATTACCAGCAGTAGATCAAGGTCAGCACAGATACCTGGAGCAGAATTATAAAAACCCACATTATGTAAGGAATACATTTCAACTTAAAGCAGGGGTCTCAAATATGCGGCCTGGGGACCAAAAGCAGCCCGCTAAATTGTTCTATCTGATCTGCAGGATGAATTAGAGAAGTTCACAAAGTACAGATGATATTAACAATCAAGGGTCATTTTAGTTCAGGTTCCACATACAGATCCAAAGTAAAATTACAGCATAATAACCTATAAATGAAAAGCTTGGTTCCTAAACTCTATACTGTATATCCAAGTGTTATCCTTGATAACACTTTATAATACTTACACACAATTTATTATGTATTAACTATTTGTTACCTATTTGCAAAGGTGGAAAGTAACTAAGTAAAGGTACTTCATTATCATTACTGTATGAGTAAAGCAAAGTAAAAAGACAGTAAAGACCATTACTGTGTTTTTACCAATGTCCATTTAGGACCCTGCCCCAATAGTTTACAGTCAATTACTGTATTAGACTGAAACAGATTATGTAATTACCATATTTTCCGCACTATAAGGTGCAATGTCAATGAATGTGTTTTATGAAGGTTTTTCGTATATAAGGCACGTTAAGTGAAATCAAAATCATGAGATAAAAAGTCAAAATTATGAGATAAAAAGGTAAAATTATGAGATAAAAAGCTAAAATTATGAGACAAAAAGTCAAAAATATGAGATAATACACCTTCTTCTTAAACACTCAAATAACAAGCTAAGCATTTTGTTTCTCCCTCCATCAAGATTTCTCCTGTGGGGAGTTAAAGCCTTAGCATTATTTGAAACCAGACAAACCAGCCAACACACACACACACACACACACACTGTTTTGTACAGAGGGGAACAAATACCCAATTAACTTTATTACTGATATTACAGCTGGAGACAGTGGGAAGACACATTACATAACCTACACACACACATAAACACACACACACACACACACACACAAACACACACACACACACTTTGGACACACATCCCAGAGTCCCTTATCCAAAAATTAACAACTGAATATGTAAACTTACTTAGACTTAACATCATTTAACTTTGTCTCCTTCAAAGCAACAATGAAAACTGATGAAATACTTTGGTCATGGTTTTAAATCATGGCTTCTACATGTATATGTGTGTGTATTACTACCTTTTATTGATGATGAAAACTCAAATATATGTCCAGCACTGTGCAAAAATCTTAGTCACAGATGTCTTTGCAGGGTTGAAACAAACACATATTTATTTCTAGCCTCTGAACTGAACTGAATGGGTTCTCAAAGTTAAAGTTACTATTTAGTAAGGGTGTGACGAGACACTCGGCTTATGAGATGAGACACGAGAATGGGTTCACAAGATCAAGACGACACGAGATTTTAAGAAAACTAAATTACAAATTATATGAATGGACGACAGACTTTTATTTAACTGAGTTGCACATGGATTTAAAACTTTGAATGAACTTCTTCCATTACAAATTGAAACTTCAATAAAATGTTATAAAAGTTCAAATAAAATTATATATTTCTCCTTTATTTCAAGTGCGGAAAATATGTGCAAAACAAAAAGGTTTTCTTTGTCAATAAAGAACCTGACCAAGTATGTCACTAAAATAAAATTTTCTAAAAGTTAAAATAAAAATAAATTTAAAAAATCTATATATTCCTCCTTTTTTCAAAATCAAATCTAACACTTGACTGTGGAAGTTGAGGTCCAAATGTGTTTGAGTTGGGTGGTTTGTTGGTGTTTTATTTGCAGGTGCAGTTGACTATGTATATAACGTACACTAGGGCTGTTGGAACGAATTTCACTCGTCGAATACAATTCGAATATTAAAAAAACAATAGAATTCGAATGCAGGAATTACTAGTCGAATGTTTTTTTTGTTTTTTTTTTCCCTTAAGACAACGTAATGACGTAATTTTTGCCGTTCTTCTATTCGTTTTTGTCACATGAGTCTGAGTCTGACTGAATCCAAATCTCACGTTGAGTTATCGAGTTACTTCAATGCTTGAACGTTATCATAGTGTTGCCTAGGCAACAGTTATCAGAATTTGATCATGGCGAGCGAGGAGAATACACGGGCGGAGATTACCACTCCTGAGCACAACAGAAGTGTGGTATGGAAATACTTTGGCTTTCCCTCAGAAAAGGGAAAAATAACAAGCAAGGACACGGTAATATGCAAGCTGTGCCAGACTTGATTGAAGTATCACACTACAACCAGCAACATGCGGCCACACCTGTTAACCGTACACCCTGGCAAGTTAGCCGAGGCGGAGCTAACTTTGGATAGCGCTAGGCCTGCTGAACCTCAGCCCAAGCAGGCGCGCATCACCTCGTTCATGCCTGCCTCCTCTTCACGGGGCTTATCGGCGGAACGTCAAAGAAAGATAACAGACACACTGACACGATTTATTTGTAAAGACATGAGACCAATCAATATATCACAGGAGTCTGGGTTTAAAGATTTCGTTCGGGAGTTAGAACCCAGGTACGAGGTTCCCTCTCGCGCAACCATAAGTGATAGGGTTGTGAAACTTTACGATGCAACTAAGGACAACATTAAAAAAATGCTAAGCGGAGAAAACATTTCCCTGTCAACAGATGGATGGACCTCGATACCCACCGAGGCATATGTGACAGTCACCGCACATTTCATAAACGATGATTGGGAACTAAAGGACATCATTCTTAAAACAGCCGAAGTCCAGGAAACCCACACAGCTGAACATGTCGCAGAGTGCATCACCCTCTACTGGCCAAAAGTATAATAACCCCATGCCCTACATGTAAACCTATAGTAATGAATAAATAGGCTATATTTTAACATAAAAATTCGAATATTATTCGAATTAAAAAAAAAAAAGGAATGAAATTCGAATGGGATTGAAGAGGAAAGTTGACAGCCCAAACGTACACATACACATAATGATGTAACGTTAGCTCTACTGTCTATGAACATTAGCCTATATGGTAAACATTGTTTTTCCCATCTCCAATCAATTGTTTTAGCAAAACAACGGTAGCACTGTTAGTGTATGATAACTTCTTCACAACTAACAGTATTGTCCGTTTCATAGCTAAAGCTTTCATTTCATCAGAAACATCAGAAACGGTTCTTTGTTTCTTGAAATTGGGCTTTTTCAGTGGCCGGGCCCAGACTCTGGAATATACTGCCCCCCGATATGCGCACCATCACAGACTTTGGCCTGTTTAAATCCAGGCTCAAAACATATTTATTCAGACTGGCTTTTAATACTCAGTAGCCTTGTGATACGTTATTTAAATGCACTTTAGTTGTATTTTTCTTATGAACAGTTTTAATTTTGATTGTCATGATTTCATTGTGAAGCACTTTGGTCACTTTGAGTGTTGTAAAGGGCTCTATAAATAAATGTTGATTGATTGATTTGTGGAGATCGTTTTCCGCTCAGTGACTTGTCTCCCCTTTGGCTGTGGGTAAAGCCAGTGTATCCAAACCACAATTGCGGGGCGGATACTTCATATTCAGTGCCTTCATCCAAGTCACCATCAGGCTTGTGAAAAAACAAAAACAATGGAGGGCATGGACATTACTGTACCTCTTCGTAGCAGGTTTGTGATCAAAACACTCTCTATCTAATCACTCCTTCTGGTGTTTTCTTGAGTTTCTACAGCCAACAACAGCACATGTAGTTCCCCAAACACTTTTCCACTTCAATTTGTCTATCGTTTTTCTCACTCAGTCACTGTGTTAATATCGGAGCTAGCTAGCAAAACAAACCGTAGGCTACCAGAAAGGAAGTGAAAAGCATCAGCGGGCGGAGTTCAGGAAGTAGAGCGGAAAACCTGTGTTTTCTGACATCATGCCGGCTGCTTGCTGGATAACAAATCTCACAAGACAGAATTTTAACGCGACAAGAAATCTCACCAAATTACATCTCGTGAGATCTCGTCACACCTCTACTATTTAATGTGACCTTCGGCCCCATGCAGGATACAACACAAATAATTAGAAATATGTGACATGTGCCAGAATAAAACAAAAAAATTTATTTAGTACATGTTAAGTGAAATCATATCATATTGAATCATAAAAGTGTGGTATCACCCACCACTACTATATTATATTATACTATACTACAATACACTACACTATATTATACTATATATTAGTCTACTGCACTGTACTATAATTATACTGTATTATGCCATAGTATACTGTACTGTACTAATACTATACTGTTTTATGCCATAATATACTGTATTATACTATACTATATTGTATTGTATATTGTTGTAGTACACTGTACTACACATAACGTGAAGCTAGACAGACATGTAACAAACTAATCTTTTTTCTTTGATTATCTTTCTGATTTTGTAACTGCAACATACAGAACACGTACAAGTTGAGTTACTAACACATTCGCTACACATATAATACATTCACACTGCGAGCATGAATAGCATTAACGTTAGCTCATTCTCTCACACAAAGATTTTTAAGGAGATAACATCTCACTCATATAAAATGGATTTTATTATTGATTTTAACAACAAAATTATTTATACAACATATGAAATGATGTCTTTGACCTAAATACATTACATCTATACTATACTATACTATACTATACTATACTATACTACACTACACTACACTACACTACTCTGCACTATACTATACTATACTATACTATACTATACTATACTATACTATACTATACTACACTATACTACACTATACTACACTATACTATACTATACTATACTATACTATACTATACTATACTATACTATACTACACTATACTACACTATACTATACTATACTATACTATACTATACTATACTATACTATACTATACTATACTATACTATACTATACTATACTATACTACACTATACTACACTATACTATACTATACTATACTATACTATACTATACTATACTATACTACACTATACTACACTATACTACACTATACTATACTATACTATACTATACTATATATTGCTTTGACTGCTTGGATGCTTGTGGCAGCTGTACACCACCTCTGTGCTCTTTATGTCTGTACTGCAGAGGTAATAACCAGCCAAACTGTCCTCCCCTCTTATGAAATCAAAAACCCTTCAACCCTTTGTTTTTAGATTTCATCATAGTGGCATTATTGCACACTTCCTCACTCTCGTCTGTCAGTCTTTAAATCCCCAGCATCTAAACATTTCCATTTTCCATGATGTTCCTGCTAATCACGTTTGTTGTGATGATCATGACTCATAAATGTAGGTGGTTGTTGTTGTTGTTTTTTGTTTTTTTTTCGTATTGAATAGATTAACTCACAGGTCAGTATGATCACAAGTGTCTCGGCTATGACTTTTATAGAATATTTTTCATCAATATATGATGATTTTAAGCTTTTGGCAGCAGATCTTAACATTTCCCATCTGGCAAAGCTGACATCAATATATATATTCCCATGAGTCAAAATCCCCAACAGAGTAAGACTCAGTCATCACAGGAACAAGAACAAGGACACTGTGTTTTTAATGTATCATCTCAACAGAAGACACATGCATGTACAAACAAAATAAAAAAAGATTCAGTCATTTATTTATTTATTTTAATTTCATTTAATTTCATTACATTTTTTATTTTGCTCTTTTTTGCATGGAATGCATACACAAATCAAACTTCACCATCCATATATACAATAGTAGACTTCACACAAAGTAATGCATCCCATGTATGAAGAACTGGAGCAGGTTGAAGAACAAAGTCTTATTTAACCCCTGCCCCATTCTCAGAACATAGATATAATATTGAAAATTAAATTACATTTACACCTCTAATACACCACAAAGTAGCGTATGAAAGAAGATCCCTGTGGGTCAATGGGGACTGTTGTTTCAAATAATATCAAATAATATTAATATTCCACTGTTTTTGGAATGAGGTGCTGCACAACACCATAGATCAATTTCAATGTCCTGTCCCTGTAACAGTGTTATAGAGCAATATGGTTGCTATGCGACGTCACAGTGACGTAGTTAAATATTGATAAGTGGTTGAATATTGAAAAAACTATATCACATTTTTTTTCCATACCCTCTAAGGTACACATATTGAAATATCCTATTAAAATAAAATTGCGAGCAAATGTGGAAATGACGTATCGAATAAAAAAAGATAAAAAATTAACATGGGAAATCCTATTTCAACAATGTTTTATCAGTTTTCTCAGCAACCAAGCATCATAGAATGTCCTAGTTTTTGTGTCCAGAGTGTGCGGCTGTGTGTATGTGTGTGTGTGTGTGTCCGCAGAGACCTATCATGCTATAACTCAATGAATACTTGAAATATCACCATAAAATTACATGGGCATATACATATAGCTAATGCGCATCAGATACAATGATCCATTTGAGTAAAGGTCAAAGATCAAGGTCGCATTTAGCAGAAAGGTCAAATCACATTATTGACTTTGATTCAAGATCAGGTTGTCATAGTAACTTGATATTGGCATAAAATAGGGATAGGCATTCTCTGAATACTTGTTTTAATAACATTGAGTTTCATCAAAAATGACTGAATTAATAAGGGTCTTTATGGGTTCAATATCTTGTGTAACAGGACATGCTGCCATCCCATAGTAACCTGGTACCTACTGATCATTAGGAGAACTACATGTTTGCAGTTTGGTTCTTCATTTGTGATTCCAGTAAATAATCTAGTGTTTGTATTTATCCTCCACTCTGCCAGCATTTGTCATTACTCTTCCTAATGACATGGCTGTTTGTTGCATGTTCAATTTTACAAAATATCTGAATGATATCCCCCCCCCCACACACACACACGCACACTCCTGTCCTTTCTACTTCCTTTATCAGTATTCATTAGTTGGCATCAACAAGCCTTCAGTAGTCCTCAGTGAAAGGCACTACAGATTCATTAGCCTAAACAACAGAAACATTTCCATCCATCCATCCTTTTATCTATCTGTCCTTTCTGCCTGCCTGTCTTTCATTCCCTGTCAGGATCACTCTGAGTCATGCATCACATTATATTATTGTCTCAGTTGGAAGTAAACATTTGCTGTAACAGAGAAAACATTTTTTTTTTTTTAGAGTTGCACAATTTATGGTTTGAGCATCAACATCGTAATGTACATGTGCGCCATAGTCACATCATAGGTCCTGCAATTATTTTAATATTTTTTTTTTAATCTGTTTTTAATTTATTTATTTTATCTTATTTTTAATGTATGTATGTATTTATTTATTTGCCTTTTTTTTCTTAATTTATTCATTTTTATTTTTATTTTTAAATATATTTATTTCTAATTATTAATTAGTATTAGTATAAAAAAAAATGAAAAAAAATTGCAATGTCAGTTTTTTGTAATATCGTGTAGTATTTTTCTTACTCTTTAACAACATATACTTCCCATTGCTGTTAGGCTTTTAAAACCCATACCTTTAAATCACTTATGGGACCATATTTAAGAATCCCAAATAATATTTAATAACTTACTTATTACTCCATGAGCTGTTCATTGCCTTAAAATACACAGCATTAGTGAATATACTGCTAATATAGTCCAGGCAAAACTGACTGTGGTGGTGTGTGGTGTAAAAATGAGTGTGGCAGTTGGGGGCAAAGGCATGTATGGGCTCATTAAATTTGGTCTACTGTGCCCTGTAGGACACCATGAGTTGTGGGTGCTGTGTCATTTTAAGCATTTGCACTAAGTAGAAGCTCACACTTACAATTAAAAAAAAAAATGTCTGAAAGTAAGACATTTTCTCATAGAATAATATTTTAAAAAAAGAGATTTCTAAAATAAAAATTCCTCTGTGAACATTAGCATTTTGTTTCAGGGATTTATAACTACTAGTAGTAGTGTTGGATGAGGCACTTCAAAAACCAAGTAAATTATAATAGACTTCAGGAAATCCAAAAGGGGCTGAGTTTTCAGACCTTAACATCAGTGGAGAGAGAGTAGAGAGGGTGGACTGTTTCAGATACACATCACAGCTGACCTTACCTGGTTGGTGTACATCAGCCATCAGATGAACTGTGAACCTGAACGTTCAGAATAATTAAATATATTAAGATGTGAATACTCAAAGTTTCAGAAATAGTACTACTAACTCAAATGTATTAAGTTTATGTAATATGTTCTTCTTTTTAAGTACTTCCAACTAATATTTTGGAACTATTTTGGATATAAGTGAACATAACTTAAAAACATAAATGAGGTATAACTTTTTTTTAAGTCATTAAATGCTAAGAATTATATTATATATTATTATATTATGTTGTTATTTCTATTGTTTCAAATGAGGATGATTGAAAAAAAAAAACTTAACTGATGTAGTAGATGATGAAATATAATTTCAGAGCACTCCAAATATCTATTACACCAAAAAAAATTGTAATCCCAAAACACAGTAATTTAATTCAGGGGTGGCTGTGGTTCAGTTGGTAGAGCGGGTCGTCCAATGACTGAAAGGTTGGTGGTTCATGTCCCTGCTCCGTCTGTCCGAGTGTCCTTGGGCAAAGACACTGAACCCTGACTTAGTCTCCCAGTAGGACTGACAGAACCTTAGAATACTACGTTAATAAGTAATATTTTAATTTAAATATCTAAAGTTTAAATTCTGGAAACTTGTATTTTTTAAGTTTCATCAAATTAAAATATTGGAGGCAATCGATTGCCTTATATTTTTTTGAGTTCTGCTAACTTATTAGGGTTTACAGTGTGATCATCAGACATGGCCCATTTGGTCGTTCAGAGGCTCCGCGGGTAATTTGGAAACATTACAGTTTACCGTGTGGGGAAAGCCTATCACAGTCTGTACTTCCTTAGTAAACTGAAGCAGTCCCAGCTTTCCCTAAACCTACTGGTGGCTTTTTCCAGGCCCACAGTGGAACCCCTCCTGTGCTGGTTTTGTGAGGACAGAGGGTGCAGAGGGTGGTGAAACAACAGAGAGGGTGATAGGAAGGAACCACTTTACCCCCTCTGTCTGACAGACTTCACAGGAAAGCCAGCTCCACCTTCACTAAATTGTTTTTCATGTTCATCATGTTAAACTTCCCTAAATTATTTTCATTGAGCATATTTAACTAAAATTAAATGATCAAACAAGTCAGGATCAAATTTCAAGTGGTGCCAGTCACAACAAACCTTTATCCTTTCAAATGTTTTACCTCTTAATGGACATCTCTCTCTCAAAATGTGACACTATAGATTTGACTGTTTATCTGATTATTGTGAAAACACATTTTTGTAACCTTGACCTGTGACCCACATTCACCTAAATTTAATAGGATATATTCGGGACCACCTCACACCTTTCTTGAAAATTTCACAGAAATTGGTCTGGTAGTTTTTTTTTTAGTAAAGCTGCTGACAAGGAGACAAAAGAACAAATAAATGGACCAAAAAAAATAAATAAAAAAACATAGCCCTTGCCTCCTGTTGGGGGGAGAGAGGGGGGGGGGGGGGGGGTATGGAGGTCAGGTCAGTCAGTGGTGTAGGATATGCATGAGTGGAAATGGTGTGTGTGTGTGTGTGAAAGTGTTGTAAGGTGCAAAGACAAATTAATTAACCAAACATAACCAACAACCAGCATTTCTACCTGGAGAGAGAAGGTCAGGTCAGGGACTCAGTGGAGGAGCTTCAGTAATCTGTGCATGTGTCCACCATCGCACTAATGAGCTGAAACTCACAGACACCAGTTAGAGACACACCTCCAACTGGACATCCACAGCCTTAGGACAGTCATCACCGTTACGTACGTCAATGAAGTTACCATATTTGGTTCCTTACCCGTACGTCAACGAATCTATTTTTGAACAAAAAAATCTATTTAAAAATCGTAAAACAAAAAATTTCTATACATATGTGAATACAATTTTTCTCCCACCCCTAGTAGCGTATATCAAAAACTATACAGATAAAATGATCTGAATAATAATACATCACAAAAGTAGACCAATTCAAAAGAAGTAACTGTAACCAGATGGAGGTCCACAGTAGAAAACTAGTGTGAAAACATTCATTCATTCATTATCTGAACCTGCTTTATCCTCACTAGGGTCACAGGGGTCACTGGGGGCCTAATCCAGCTACAATGGGCGAAGGAGGGGTACACCCTGTATGAGACGCCAGTTCATCGCAGGGCTGAACATATATAGACAAACAATCACTCTCACATTCACACCTATGGCCAATTTAGATTAACCAATTAACCTATCAGTACATGTGTTTGGATGGTGGGAGGAAACTGGAGTGCCAGGCGAAAACTCACGCGGACATGGGGAGGACATGCAAACTCCACACAGAAAGGTCTGGTATGGGATTCGAACCAGGGTCCTTCTTGCTGTGAGGCACGAGTCCTAACCACTGCACCACCGTGCCGCCCAGTGTGAAAACATATAAGGTATAACATATTCTAAATAATAAATCACAATAACCCAAATAGACCTGATTCAACAGAAAATGGAGGTCTATAGTAGAAAGACAATATGAAAACAAATGAAATGTAATCAATAAATCAATCATAACGTCTTTCAGGAGTTGAGGTTTATTGGTAGGTCTGTGTTTCAATCCACAACTAGCAAGTGTTTATGACAAACTAAATCTGCAGTGTTACATGTTAGGACCTGTGTCCACAGGATGTGTTTTTAGGGTAGAAAGATAAAACCCTGGGTGCTCTCTGTTGTTGCTAAGTTACACAGACATCACTCACTTCCGTGTTAGATCAATTGTGTTCGTAAACATTAACATACTGTGGTTGTCCCGCCTCCTCCTTTCTTTTGATTGGTCAGTAAGATAATTGTGACATTGAAGAGCGCAGCGCTGTTCTAAAAGTTGAACTACTTCCAATTCGCAGCGCTCGGACATTTTCGTCTTGTTTTTATTCGTCGATGAACACGCACATTGGCATGGTTAACGTCACAGCTGTGAAAAAGGATCGTCAATGAACACATTTCGTCTCGATTGACAAAATCAACACTTGAGAATAGATTTCAAAGTGATCCAGAATCCAGGATCTCTTCTAAGTTTGCACTAAATTACATCTGTTTAAATGAGGTCAAATGTTTGTAAGGGATGAGGTTTGTTCTGCCTGGTAAGCCTTGCTTTGGACTGGGGTTGTTTTGTCTGTCTGTCTGTCTGTCTGTCTGTCTGTCAGCAACTTTATGCAAAAACTACTGAATCACTTCCCATGACATTTTTGGGAAAGGTGTGAGGTGGTCCAGAATAGATCCCATGAAATGTTGGTGAATGTAGGTAGTAGTAGTAGTAGGTCAAAGTCGCCAAAAAGCGAGTAAATGTTTGAAAGGGTCCGGGTTTATTGTTCCTACTTTGTTTTATCATTGGCTTATTGTAAATGATTTTAATAGGTTATTATTTGTTTAAGGGACAAATAATAAAGTTGACGTTGAAGTCGATACAATATCATTCAAGCCTCACAAACTCAAAAACGTTTCCTGCTGCGTTGTCAGTGTAATGTGCACTCATCCTGGTGTTATTTGGCAATTTGCACGAGTCTTTTGTGCATTCGTTTCTTCTTTTTGAAACGTATGTTATTTGTCTAAAAAAGGCAGATTTTCATTCCCTAACGTACATCCAAATGATTACATGCAAAAGATGCATTTGTCTCATTTGCACAGGTTTCACATTCCCAAACACTTTGCATTCATTTTGTGCATCTGTCATTAAAATATGAATGCGTTAGCTATTACAGTATTTCTTATCTTAACCAGACAGACTGTTTTCATATGTTTAGCAGCCTGGTGGTTTTGCATAGTTAGTTAAAGTGCACATTTCACTGCAATTAAAAACACACATCACAGACAGATACAAACAAAAACTGCTTCCATCTTGCAAGTAGTAAATCTAAATTTAATATCTGTCTAGAGCAAATGCATGCTGGTTAATAGCCTACATTGTGAACTAACCAGTAATATCCCATTTAAAAGAAGTGTGACGGCATTCACCCTTCAAAGGCTCTTCTTAAGGCAGAGGTCTTTTGTGTGAGTGGACCATTGATAGGAAGGTAGAGTGAGTTAAAGTAGAGTACTTTGATCCTTTTTCTCCTAATCATCAGACCCATTTCGTCTCCTCCCTGGGCTCCTTTAAAGTAGTTGAGAATAATTATGACTTTACTTTTGTGTGTGTGTGTGTGTGTGTGTGTGTGTGTGTGTGAAGAGGTCAGATAAGTTTATACACTCCTACTTTTGGATCCATGCATGTGGTGATGCCATCATTAAGGTTTCACAAATATTATGAGAGTAGATTAATTCACAGAAAATACATGTTATAAAACTGAAGAAGGTGGATGAACACATACTGTAGGACTGTTTGGTCTTGATTTTGTTTTATTTTAGTTTTTTCAAAATATTTTTTATTATGAATTTATTATTATTATTATTATTATTTATTTGTTTATTTATTTTTTTACTTTCTCGGTATGTCTATACCAGTGTAAATGTATATGTATGTACTGTATGTATGCGAAGATGATAAATGAGGCAAATTTATTCTGGGACTTGATTTTTCATATATTATATTGATAGGAAGTGAAACAATAGACAGTTTTGTGGAGAAGGGGTGGGATTAAATAAGTTTTGTTTTGACTTCCTGCCACTCCTTTTTGAATATGCAAATTAAGTCATATTTTGTTTTTTTTATGTATATGTTTCTTTTCTTCTTTATTTCACTTGCAAGGACTTTATTATTGTGTGTTGTTGTATAGTTGAAATAAACTCAATTAACCTCTATTTGACAGACAAGACAGACGGACACTTGGACAGCATGCTGTTGTCTGAAAACCAACATGTCATTTTTAATAATAATTTTATGGCTCATTTCAGAATAGTTTACACAAATATGTTCCATGAGTATTTGGAACAGTATTCTGTCGACTGGCTGCTTTAGCTCATCAAAGACCTTTGTGGAGTGATAAAGCTTCTCTTGACATTTTCTGTGACATTTTGAAATACTAAGACAGTTAATGAATACATTAAAATGTACATATAAAGTTACAGACCCACAACGTTGAACAGGTTTTGATAGAAAAAATGTATGAGTTTTTTTGTTTTTTTTTCTTGTTTCAGTATTGGCTGATATAAATGGGTTGATTATGGTATTTTATTCTCCTTCCATAATTTACTGACAGGTGCAGGAAAAAGATAGAAAAAAAGAAAAGAATAGAGGAGACAAAAAAGAAAAGAAAAAATTAAGGAAAGAAAAGAAAGAAGGAAAAAAAGAAAAGAACATGAGGGTAGAAAACAAAAAAGGAGAGAAAAACTAAAGAAAAAGGAAAAAAAAAACAAGAATGGAAAAAAGGAAGAGAAAAAAAAATCACAAAAGAGAGAGAGAAGATAAAAGGAAGAAAAACAACAGGAAAAAATAAAGGAAATAAAACAGAGGTGAAAGAGAAGGTTTGGTCATTTTTATGAGGTTAACTGTCACAATTTATATTTTCTAATTGTACGCAAAGATGATTTTTTTGACATTTGTATCATTTGACATCGAGAAAAAAAATATGTATTGGCTCCAAATCAGCTTAGAAATATTGGAGATGTGTATTGATCATTAGCTGAGGCTGATGGGAAAAAAAAATCAGTATCATATCAGCCCCAAAAAATCCATATGAGTCGATAAGTAAAGACGTGTGTGTTGAGGCACATGTCACATGGACTGAAATACAAGCAGGGTGGTGTGTGTGTGTGTGTGTGTGTGTGTGTGTTGAGGGGGGGTCTGACCACACCAGTTATTTGTCTCCCAGAATCAAATGGGAGGTGAGTTTTTTTGAAGACCACAGGGGAGAATAGAAAATGACAAAATAAACTAGTGCTCCTTTCTCTCTCCACTTTTTCCTTCATCTGCTGCACCACAGAAGAAGAATGATCTGTCACAGTCTTTTTGTCGACTTGGCTGACACACACACACACACACACACACACACACACACACACACACACACACACACACACACACACACACACACAATGGTTCCCATGCCTCATGAGGACCAAGTCTGTACTCATCGCTTGTAGGTAAACTAGTTATTTGGTAGTGAGTGTAAACACACACACACACACACACATATGTATATATAATTACAAAATCTTAATAGTATTACACACAATTAATAAAATGTAATTAAATTAAAAATTAAGTTTTTAAAAATAATAATAATAAATGGAAGAAATATACACATCTTTTGAAAAAAAAATATATATAAATACAATTAAAAATAAATAAATAACAATAAAAAACAAATAAATGGACAGAAGTGAACATCTTGATGCCTTTGAAAAATACATGTTTTGTTTTGCACCTGTTTCTCCAATGCTTTATGGGGACTTCTGGAAGAAGAAAAAAACAAGTTCATGTCTTTATAAGAGGCCATTATTTGCATATTTCACACATATTTCCCCAACATTTGTGATTTTTAACCCTTGTGGGGACTTGAATTTTGATCATCATGGTGCCAGAGTTCCCCATTTACTCACTGTGTAAACAAATAAATGTCCCCATAAAGATACGAACATACACACTCTCCTTTGCAACACTATTTGGACTGCAGTGTTATTGACTCTGTGTGACCCCCCCCCCCCCCCCCACACACACACACACACACACATACACACAAACTTCAATTACTGCCCCCTCCCCTGTGTCTCTGCTCATCTCTCAAACACCTCACACACTATCAAAAACCAAATCTAGCAAAGCGTCCACACTCGACACATTGTGGTTTGGTTTCTGAAGCAGAGCATCAGCAGAAATGATGATGAGTCAAAGCTCCAGTTGACCCTATCGGCCTCACTAGGCTATTAAAGCCAAAATGAAGACCACAGAGCTCATGGAGGGAGGGAGGGAGGGAGGGAGGGGGGGTACAGTAGATAGAACACAGCACAGGCTTTAAGGCCTTTGACACCAGGGCATTGTGGACCTTTATGGGTCAGACAATGTAACCTGAACTGTCAGTCATTCACAGACCTGTGAGTGGGTGATAGAACCTCACAACCACAACAATCACAACCTGTAGAGGAGGGTCAGGGGTACAGACGGGGAGGGGTCTTTAAGCCAGGTACACACAGGAAGATAAGTGGGTTGTTTTTTTTTCCTGTTTTATCCCTTTACTGACTAAGGATAACAAATGCCATTTTACTATCATGATGATGATTATTATTATTATTATTATGTTTTTGCCAAATATATTGTTTGAACATCGACATCACAATGTACGTGTGGGCAATAGTCATATCGCAAGACTTGCAATGTAGAAAACACATGATCTCAATATTTTCTCATCTAATTTCAATAGAACCTGACACATACTGAGCACATCATAGTCATTCTGAACCAGTTTGGAGTGAGTCACTGGTAACAAGACTGAAAAATGAGCAACGTACAAGAGAAAATCACCCAAAACTAAAGCTGGGTGCCAGAAGGAAAAGCAACATCAGTTATATGGAATTATTTATTTCATTATTTTTTCATAATAAAACAAATATTTGTTTTCATTGGGTTTTTTTTTTCTCTTTTTTTATTTTTAGTTATTAATTTGAGTTAATTACTTTTAGTTAATTGCATGTGTCGAACACTAATCTGTTGGCCAGTTTGTGTCGACACCACACAGCTGTTATATACTCCTGAGTATTATTTCATATCGTAGTGTTAAACAAAAGATTGCAGTGTCAGTTTTTTTTTCTAATCTTGTGCAGTCCTAATCCATTGTAAGGACTTCAATTCTTGTTTCCAATTCCAGCATTTGCAAAACAAAGTTCAACACTTCTGCAAACTTCAGCTATTTATTATTCACCTGGTTGAGGTTTTTGAAAAAGGTCTTTGTTATCTTCTTCAGCCCTGAGCTCAGTGAGCAGCCTTTGATTCTTTTCATTTCCTATTCACCATCTGGACTTTGCTCTCCTCACAGTCATCTGCTCCAGGTTCTTCTTAAAATCCTTGTTAGTCTGTTTTTTTTTTCCTCTCCCTCTTTATTTTTCAGTGGAGACCTGCTTCATCCACATCTCTTCGACTTCTTCACCTCACTGTCATAACTTGAGCTTAGAGACTAAATGATTACTTTTCTGAGGTGCTTCTCTAGAGCCATATGTGCCACAGCATTGGAAGTCCTCCATCTGCTTGTCAGAAATGGAGCAGGATAACATGTCAATATGGGAAAACATTAGGGCTGTAATAATTCCTCAAGCAATTTCAGGACCTTGTAAGGATTTTCATGACAGTCGGGGTCACCAAATTGTAAGAATTTTCGTGTTTGTTACATGAAGCTCTCAGTTTATTAGTTTATCCAGATTACATGGACAATATAAGAACCAGGATTGGTCTCTGTGGACCAGAACCCCACAGGGCTCAGACCCACAAAGCCCCAAATTCCAGGTCTGAATTGACAATATCTTCTGTTTTTTATTTGGATTATGGTATGGTATGGTATGGTATGGTATGGTAAGGTAAGGTATGGCATGGCATGGCATGGCATGGCATGGCAAGGCATGGCAAGGCAAGGTAAGGTAAAGTAAGATAATCCTTTATTAGTCCCACTGTGGAGAAATTCCCATGGTTACAGCAGCCAAAGATAGAAGATAGAAGCTTAATTCACAGTAAGCACAATATACCCTGTACACAAGGACATACATAAGCAAGAGAATGGAGTATGTACAATGTCAAAAATGACTAATGTATAATAAGGTAGTGGCATCCTGTACAGAGTCTTACTGATAAATAAAACTCTAGTCTTAAATGCTGGTTGGCTCAAATTTCCAAGATAAATCTAGGGTCAAAATGTGAAATTCTTCAAATTCCAAAGGAATATTAGTCTCAGATCTATTTCAAAACACTGTCTGCACATTATGATCCATTCACTTTACAGGTTATTTCTACTGGAATATTTACAAATCCATTGTATACATAAACCACCATATATGTGGAATAACACACCATCATATATATTAAAGACATGAGCTAACCAGCACTAAAGTCATTTTTCTGATTCATCTTATTAAAGTATGTAAGCTTTAGCACATTTAATGTCTGAAGTAGATACTTTCTAAAAAAAAAAAAAGTATAGACTAGTGTAATAATATCTATAATATGTGTATGTTAAATGAAATATGTATCTGTGTGAAATTTTAAAGTTGTCCAAAAACCTTTTCTACTACTTTATATGTTTGACTTTATGCCATTTGAGTAACATATTACTTTATTAACCCATATTTGTCATTTCTTTTGTGATTTATCTTATTAAAGTATACAATGTCTGAACTTTGTAAAAAATAATAAATACATTTGAGCAGTGATATCAGACTGCTCACGCAGGTGAACATCAGTATATGTACCCACTGTCCTTCCAAACAACAATAACACATCTGTCATGTTGTAGCATGCAGAATGGAGCGGAGGACCCCAGATAAAATAAAATTAACATAGTGTAATTCAATTAAATTCATGTACCTCACTAACATAACATCAGCCCTGCAGAGGGTTAGGTTTATGTTAATTATGACAAATGTGTGAGTGTTTATTCCAATAGTGATAAACATAGATTTAGAGAGGGAGCATTTATTTGGAACAAAAGTTTGATTATGATAATACTATGTATAGTTTTGGTTGCAGTGCTTCATTTGTGCAGGATGTATTTGGTATTTTGAGTATGTGGTTTAATGAATTCTGTTCAGTATTTTGAGCCTAGTTTGTTAAATTATGCTTTAGAAATTGGAAATAAAAACTGTCCAACTGTCTATTCAAACAGCAGTTGGGTCTACACTTGTCAAATATAGACTAATATCCAACTGGTGTGTATGTACTATTGACCCCATGTCAGTTTCTTTTGTATTCTACATCAGACATGTCCAAACTATTCCACAAAGGGCTGGTATGGCTGCAGGTTTTTGTTCCGACCAAGCAGCAGCACACCTGACTGGACTCAATTAATCATCTGATCTCAATCTTCAGAGAGTTGATTGGTCAAACTGTGAATTCTTGGTTGGTTGGAACAAAAACCTGCAGCCACACCGGTCCTTTGTTTAAAAGTTAGGACATGCCTGGTTTACATAGACACACACACACACACACTACAAAGTATAAAGAACTAATGCTACATCTAAACCTCAGTCTCAGTTATTTGTTTCAGGGAATTTACCAACAGACATATCTACCTAATAGCAAAGTGTATGAAATCAAATAAAGGTGTGTGTATATGTGTGTGTGTGTGTTCTTGTGCTTGTATTCATCAGTTTCTGGGGACATTGTTGTGTTTACATTGGGGGGCCTCTGACACCATGGGGACCAAAATTCAGGTCCCCATGGGGGTTGACCCCTTAACACCTACTGTCGCAAATATCTATCTATCATTATATCATTTTTTAATTATATTTAAATTGAGGTGTTAAAGGGTGAAATATAAATGTAGGTCCCCACTAGTAAAATATAAATTAGTGTGAAATATGCAAACTTATGCAAATGATGTGGCCCTATAAACACATTAACTTGTTTTTTCTTTAAGTCCCCATGAAGCATTAGGGAAACAGGTGCAAAGCAAAACATGTATATTTGGTTTGAAGATGTTTTTATTTTTTAATTTGTTGTTTTTTTTTACTTTTTAAAAAATGTATTTCTTAAAAAAAAAAAAGAACATGTACATTAACTATCGAATGCCTACTATACCTACAAGTGATTTATTACACATTTAGTTATGGAAACCAATGTGTGTGTGTGTGTGTGTGTACATACATTCCACCACTGAACACTAAAAGTCAGAGCCAGAGTTTTCTCTTTTATTTTCTTTATTGTAAAGTTATCATGTTAATTTGCCGCGTATGTAATTTTTATTTTTGTTTGATTTTTCCAAAAAATATCTTCACTTTTAACCATATTAATCATCATAATATACATTCAAATCATATGTCATTGTCACTTCAAATTCCAAATTATACATCAATGTATATGATACCAACATTATTTTCTAGACGTGTATCCACATATGAACTCTTCATTTGTAGATTTGATTTTTTCATTTTTTATATTTTCAGTTACAGTCGACTAAATGATATAAAAGTGGTTGCACTGGCAGAAGCTGAAAACAACAACAAAAAACATATTATGACTCAATATTGACAACTGAAAGGTATATTTAGTGTACTAAATCAGATACATATATTTTCAAAATGTTTTACATTTCTGTGAAACTTCTGTTGAAGTTAAACCATAAACTAAAAACAAATAATTTCATAGCATAACACAGTGAATCCTTTCAGTTTGGTTGTTTTTACATAAATGAGTCAAATTTTCTGTTTTGTAAAACCATCATTAGTGAAATAGAACAAAGTACTTATCTCTCATACATAACTGACATAACTGTTTTTGAGTTCAAATCTACACTATCTCAGTCTACAGTCTGTGGTGGACGCCTGGAGAAACATTTGAACTTTAACCCTCCAGGGTGTTGAAGCATTAGAAAAGAAAAAAGGTTTTGTTGTATATTCACTGACCATGTGAACCTGGAGATACGCTAGTGGAAAAGAGTTTTCAACACATTTACATTTTTATATTATCATGAAATATTTGTAGGAAAAAAATGTTAGTGTTTCAAAAGGTTTAGCTACACAAACAAATGCATTTTTAATAAGAAAAAACAGCTGAATTAATTCTTGACATTTTCAACATGTCCTGTCCTGGATGTGTTTCATTATCAACTAATTCACTGAGGTTTAACCTTGATAGAAGTTGTGCACGTGCATAAGAGCGCACATGGGTTTGGAGAATGGAACTAGGTAGGGTTCAATGACTGCAGAAGGATTATTAATGTTAAACATTAGCCTAGCCGTGCTACACCCACCTAGCGGCAACACATTACATGCTACATACATGTGTTCTGTGGATGATTAAAATAAACCAATCAATCAATCAATGTAATAGAGTACAAATGCATGGGGCACCCAAAAACTTTTTCCACCACTGTATGATGAATAAATAAACCCCTTTATATGTTATAGTACAAACCTGATTTACCCTTTCAACTTTCATTGTGGAATTCATTGTCATAAATAGCATATATTTTTTCAAATTGTATTATATTATTTTCTTATATATTTTGGACCAATATGTTAAATAAGATAAAAGTGTAAAATAATTATCTGATCATATACTGTAACTGAAATAGTGCTGAAAACATGAGTATAGTTACCATTTTGTATGTGTTAAATAAAGGTAAAGTCAGTAGTATTGACAGACCCCTAAAAGTTAAACACTATGTTCCACTATGAACCAGTAGATGAGTGGGTACAATCCACGAGTGAAATGATATGTTCTGTTAAATTAACTGAAAACCTCCATATCACTTCATCTTTTCCAAAAACACAAGCAAAATTTGAAGTTTATTGCAGTTACAGTTTCAAGTTCCAGAGTGGTCATTTTGGGTTTTGTAGTTTTGAAGCTCTGGTCTGGTCTGGTCTGGTCTGGTCTGGTCTGGTCTGGTCTGGTCTGGTCTGGTCCACCGCTGACGTACCCCTTGTCATTTAATCCCACATCTAGAAACGTCAAGAGAGAATCATTTAACACTGTTGGATATAGAAGAGGGATTATGATGTGTTTTTGTAAATGTGGGTCCTGAGGAGACAAGAAGTGGATTTGGATGGACCTGTGGATCTACTGGTTCTGTTGGAAAATGACCACCGCTGGATGAACGGCTCCATCAGACAGACCGAGTCCTTCACACAGGACCTGTATCACTGTCGTCTTGCAGACACATGTATGACTGTGGTGGACATTTTCTGAGGAGAGAAACAGAAAAATGCATCTTCTGAACATATGAACGTACATTTAGAGTTGATTTCAGTCTAGTGTTATTGATCTAAAGTCCATGGTGTCTCCTCACGTGACTTGCTGCTGAAAGGAAAAAGAACAAAAATAGTTGAACATGAACACATTTTGCTCTTGAAATATTTTAATCCACAGTTGAGGTCTTTCTTAATGTGTTTCTTATTTATTTTATTGAAATTGTATAATGTATGTATAATCAGTTTATCTGTAATTTTATAATTGTGTGCAATCAAATCTTATTTCATCCTTGTCTTAAAATTGTATTCTAATTTTTAGTCAACGTGAAGCACTTTGGGCTACAGTTTTTGTATGAAAGGTGCAATACAAATTATTATTATTATTATTATTATTATTATTATTATTATTATTATTATTATTATTATTATTATTATTATTATTATTATTATTATTATTATTATTATTGTTACTATTGTTATTATTATTATTATTATTATTATTATTATTATTATTATTATTATTATTATTATTATTATTATTATTATTATTATTATTATTATTATTATTTGTTGTTTTCTTTTACTAACAAGTAAGGGTTCTTTTGTTTCACTGATGGGAGGTGGAGTTTCTTGTTGAAACGTGAAACAGTGAAACAATCAGTTTGTAAACTGATTGAGGATCAGTTTACAAAAAGTATAAAAGAGATGTGTTTTTTAGAATATCAGGGCTAGTCCACTCTCCTCTGTGGGGGTGGATGGTTCTCGACTGAGTTATGGTCAAATCAATAAATGTATAGAAATAAAACTAAAACAAAAGTACACATGAACATTAAAGTATTGTGTTAATAATGTTAAATCAAACTGAATACATGACCTGGACCCGATGTGGGTCCTGAGCCTTATTGCCAAGTCCTGATTGGATGTGACCTGTGGCCAGTCTTCATCCTGTTCCCGTGGTCTTTAGAAAAGAACAGAATACAATACAATACAGAGCTTTGTAGTGACGTCAGTTCTGCTAGAAAAAGGGGAAAACAACAGCGTAGCAACCACTACGTGAACTGCACTGCACTGTCCTGCACGCTTAAAACTTTGTGTAAAATGTCCAAATCTTGTGCAGCCTTCAGGTGCAATAACCATGCTTGGATGGATGAGAAGCTGTCTATTTCCATGTACCAACAGAAAAGGGTGAGAAACATGAAGAATATCTCCAGATGATGGGAAACCTGGAGTCTGAAATCAACGTGGAAGTAAAACTAAAATAGTGGAGTGCTCTGGAGGCTGGGTGAGTGAGTGAGTATATCAAATACATGTATCTAACCTACCTCAAACAAAACATATGCTCTCAGGCTCTAATGAGTTTGCATTCTTTCTCATGTATATATGCCAGGACCTTCGACGAGATAGTCGTAGATGGCTGGCCACTCAATATTAGGCCACGTCATGGGGTCATTTCGCCAAGAACCTGCCGGTAATTTATACGGAGAGCTCTCCAGTTGATCTATGCTAATTTCCGTTCATACCAGTCTTTTATGGAGGGCAGAAAGTTCTAAAAATAGTCGTAGGACATCGTAACAGAGCTATCTGTCTAGTGTTGCTACGTTATAGTTTTCCCCTTTTAAAATGGCAGCATGTGTTACTAGGCAATGTGGTGTATAGAACAGAACAGAACAGAATAGAATAGAATACTTTTATTGTCAATGTGAGACACAATGAAGCTACATTTACAGTAGCAGTGTCTCTCTCTTGGCATGACCATAAAATCATCAATTATCTTCCAATCTTCTTCTCCTCCAGTCTGCAACAAAAATAAAGTAAAAAAAAAACAAAACAGAGTAGAACACAAATGCACAACAATGACCAAGATACTCCATGAAATCAACAGTAGTTTCAAATGAGTGAATGAAATGTGTCACCTCTTCATCTCCTGGGGGTGCATTATTTTCACCTGGTCATTCCTGGTCATTTGTCCCCCTGTCCTGAATCAGCTGGTCATCTGTCCTGGTTTCTACACCGCTGATTTCTAGATCCTTTGGTGAATTTTCTGAAACAGAAGAAACACCAGAGACACCTCCCCAACATTCAGGAGGGTCAGACAGCTCAATGTTGTGGCCAGGAATTAAACTAGGAGTGTAAAAAAGACAGATATTTGAATTCTACAAAAACTCAAATGTTCATGAGGTTAGTGATGGACACCCCTACACTGTGGACCGCTGCTGTGGTCTATTGGGACATTAAGGTCAGTCAGGTCTGTAGGACAGCCAGAGGAAATGATTATTGTCAATAAGCTGTATGTAATAATGCCATATTGAACACCATAACCTTCATAAGTAGATTGCACCAAATCCAGTATAAGCAAAAGGGACTACACTCCCCTCAGAAAATGCGAAAAAAATTTCTAAAATTTAAGAGAATACTTAATATATCTGACTTTGTCCTGTGTTAAGTGTCATTTATAGCCATTTATAACTATTGTTTATATGGTAAAGGGAGTTCAGTCTATAATCATAGTTTAGTTTAGTAATTAATAGACACAGACTGATATGACTGTGTAGTAAAAAAACATGTACAAATATGACAATTCAGAGGATCTCACAATTTAATATTTGTACATACACACACATACACACAAACACACACACACACACATCAGAAAAATATTCCCCGATGGGGCCGAACAGCTGTGTTGTTCTGTCCCAAAGGGGAAAATTTTTTGATAGTAACATGTGGGCAATACATTATCCCGCTTATTCTATGGTTGTTACAGCTTATTACTACTACTACTCTAACAGATTGGATAAAATAGCCGTTACAACGTAGCAAATATTTACTTTGAAAGTGGCCGAACTACCTGCAAAGTGATATGGTACTGTGAATCTGAAGTAACAAAACCTGTTGCCATTAGCAGCAGGTGGTTATCGAAAAAAATCCACCCGCAGAATTCAAAGTGAATGGGAACTGTCGCAACATTCTAGGGGGCTGTAGAATAAGCAGAATAAAAGTGTGTTTTGTTCCGTGTTCCAACTCAACAAGGTTAAGAGTTATTGTGACTGTTTAGCTTGACTTAATACTCCTTATAATCCAGTGCTCCTTATAGTGTGGAAAATACAGTAAATTAACATTGACAGTGATTATTCATAGACACTATGTTTACAGATGCTCATTTCTATTTCCACAAAAAGGAAAGAGGGGTGTTCGCCTAGTGTTTGCCTAGGTCACCACATTGACCAGAAGCGAATGTGCCACTCACAGTGTTTGGGATAACGGTACCTGTGGACATGAAGTTACAATCAATGTGTTTTAAACAGACATTAAACCATTTGTTTTATTTTGTTTCATCTCATTCATGGATGGTTGTCTTATAATACGTCAAGTATCACAGAAATGCCTGGCCAAACCCCCCCCCCCAAAAAAAAAAAAACTAAAAGAAACCAAAAACATTCCCACAAAGTTTCTTTTAACCACTTTTATCTTTGATTAGATGACACATATTTGATGTGGCATTGTTTATACGAGGTCACATTTATTTCTACTTAGATTTCATTTTGGGCTGAGATCTTTTTATTAATGACGGGAGAGGGGGTTCAGGTCTGGACTCTACGGTCCATGTGTTGATTATAAATACTGTCTAACAGTTTGATGGATGTTTAATAAATGAGAAGTTACTCAGTTTTGATTAAAGAACTTTAACATATTAATCACTGCCTCTATTATCAATTATCTTTATATCTATTATCTTTGCGCAGGAAGTGAAATTCTTATAATCCTAACAGTGTTGTGTTGTCAGTTACTAATGCTGAGCCTTTGCAAAATTAATAGTTTTCTCTACATTTGGGCCTCTTGTCCACATATAAACATTTTAAATCGCAAAAAGTGACATTTTTATAAAATCCAGTTTGAGTGTATCCATATGCAGGGAAAACACAGAGATCCTGAAATGACCAGGTATCTCTCCATTCTGTGCATGTCTGTTACTGCAGTGAACGTGGTACTAGTGTGTGACCTGCAGTAGATAGAGGTCAGGACAGAAACACATGTAAAGAATACACTTGGAAAACCTGAACCAACACTTAAAGCAAATTCAATTTACAACTGAGTTTGTTGCTGCTTCTATTTGTGTCCACTGTGGTCAGTATTATCCACAGCGTCCAGTTTTATAGAATCCAGAACTATAGGTTTACCCAAACATTTGTACCATTTTTTGCCACTATTGCATCTGGATAGATTTGAAAAAAAAAAGATGAAGAAAATGCCCACTGTGGACAGATGTTATTATTTATCTATTTCATAAAACTACTACTACTGCTACTACTACTGCTACTACTACTACTACTACTACTACTACTACTACTACTACTACTACTACTACTACTACTGCTACTACTACTACTACTACTACTACTACTACTACTGCTACTACTACTACTACTACTACTACTACTACTGCTACTACTACTACTACTACTACTACTACTACTACTACTACTACTACTACTACTACTACTGCTACTACTACTACTACTACTACTACTACTACTACTACTACTACTACTACTACTACTGCTACTACTACTACTTCTAATAATACTAATAATATCATGCATTTTTGTCCTCTGGTGGGGAAAAACATTTCACAGGTTTACTTATAAATTCTTTCCATCGTAAATGACATTCCATTAAAAAATTTATTCTGAACAAATATTTGAAAAATGTATTTGAAAAAAACAACATGTGGTATTGTGCAGTTTCCAATCAAGATAACTGTTTAATGTACAAAAGCTAAACCTTTCACTTTCGTGGGTCTCAAGAGGATAATAACAATAATAATAACAATAATACTTTTATTGTGTGATATAAAATGTCTTTTACTGTCAGTATATTAATGGACGTTGTGTGTTTAAACCTTTAGATGAACAGTGGTTAAAAGGATCAGCCTCCATTCAGGTATAAAGTCTATCATCACACATATAATTTATAGCAGGTTATCTTCGGACTTGCAGGATATCGCAGCACTGTGATTGTTTTTTTTTTCTTTTTATCTGCCATTTGAAGTTGATTTAAATTTCTCCTGGTTTACAACAACTCTTATTGATCTTCTGTGGCATGCTATGGTAACCAGTCCCACTCCAAAATTACCTCTGCATTAAAACAAAACAAAAACAAGTGGTACCAGGCACAATGAAGCACATTCCTCACACCTATTGTAGTTTATTTTCAAATCAATCCACCATCATGTCTATGTGTATGGTGATGTCAGCATATCAATTTTTTCTATGTATGTGGCAAGTATGACTTGAAATAAAATGTATGTTTTTATAGATATTTGAAATGATGCCCATTGTAAGTACAAATTCATAAAAAAAAATTCACTTTGACCTATGTTTCCCCAAAATGTAACCACATCTATTGGTCTATTGTGGGTCACTGGCAATCTGGAAACCAAATTTGGGACAGATTCAATCAATAGTTTTGGCACTATTGACATGTGAAATTTCACCCATTATAAGTAAATATGAAAAACAAAACATAAAAAAAAAAACATTCAAATTTCAACTTTGACCTATTTTTCCCAAAATGTAATGGGGAGGCTACGTCAAACCCCTCTACTTCTGGGCCATGGGTGCTTAGCTCGCAAAAAATTTGAATGGGAGTGAATGGAGCGAGTCCAGCGAAATTCTGATTCCGTTTGACAAGTGTTCTGAAATTCACATATGATAGTGGTTAATAAGAAATATATGATGTGTTATAGGAAGACCACCTATTTTTGATGGGAAGCAAATGTGACGTTATGTTTTATGTGGGCTTAGTAAGAGACTATAATGTGTCGCGTATGTGACGTCAGTCCAAATTATTAACTGGTTTTACTCGCAAATGAATCAGCTATTGGTTAACAGAAGTAGTTGAAACACACATCTATAATTATCATTTATTTTGAGGTACAACATGTGTATGGTTCAGGGCACATGACAAACCAGATACAATTTTAGCATTTTATTTCCAATTGATCATCAATCATTAATTTTCTGATCTCAGACCCCATGAGCTTCCTGGAAGGGGCCAAGACTTAAGCTCCCCATGGCATCTATTTTGGGTCACTGTAAATATATAAACCCAACTTGGTATTAATTGAAGCAATAGTTGGCTGCAAGAGAAATTTGAAATTTTACCCATTGTAAGTAAATGGGGAATTTTATTTTTAATTGATTGGCCTATTGTTCTTAAAATATAACCAGTAATTCTGGGTCACTGGTAATATGTGAACTCAGTGTGGTATGAATTTAACCAATTGTTTGTCTGCAACAGACATTTGAAATTGTACCCGTTGTAAATAAATGTGAATTTAAAAAAAAAAGAGAGCTTTGGCCTATTGTTCACAAATTTGGTATGGATTTAACCAATATATATATTTTTTTTGGCTGCAAAAGACAAACATTTTATCCATTGTATGTAAATGGCGAAAAAAATATATAAAAAAATGTATAAAAAATTTGAACTTTGACCTATTGTCCTCAAAATGTAATCAGATCTACTCTGGGTCAATGGCAAAATATAACCCTTATTGATACGAATTTAACCAATAGTTTTGTTACTAGAGGGTTAAGAATCAAAGTTATATATGTATATATTATGTAAATATATATTATAGGGGCATGGGGGGGGGGGCATATTATCAGAAAACATACAGAGAAGAAAGAGCAGAGATCAAAATAATTGCGGCTTTCGTATTTATTTAAGACAAAGTCGGTGGGATAAATATGAAAAATAAAGTAATCATAAAGCTCAGTAGTGAGAGTAGTAAATGCATTATGAAGGGGGGGGGTGTTAAAGAGCAAACTGGTGCATATAAAGTAAGAGATGGAGGTGTAAGGGATGAGGAAAGAGGAAAGAAGGAATGTGGCAGATGGTCAATGCTGCGGTCGGCCACATGGCCTCTTGACGCTCCAGTACACTCACAGACACCCAAGGTCAACCATCGGTCATCGTACAAAGGCCTCCTTCATCAACACCTGTACCCGACAAACTTTAACAATCAAACCTCTTCTCGTTCCTGATGTTCAAGGAAATTCAAGCCTCAGGATGCACTGCGTTCACTTTCTGCTTATGTTCAGAGCAAATGCTGATCATCAGGTGACTCTACAGATGATTGAACACCTAATGCGGATTAAGGATAATTCAGCTTTTTAAACTATTAAACATGTCTTGAAATATGAATGAAATGTACTCTTTTTTAGTTAGATTTACTAAATATTTAACATAAAGGAAATTTGATTTATCAAAGACTTTCCATTTTTAATAAATCATCCCGGAAAATATAATTAATTTTACTCCAGTTTTCTAAAAAGGAACTGTCATTAAAAGAAGCAAAGTTGTCTTACTTTTCTATTTAAATAGGTCACATTTAACACATATTCACTCATTGTGCTTATACTTATATGTTTAATGCTGTTGTTGTCATGAAGCAATAGCGGGCTGAATAAAATACATCTATCTATTATTCACCCCAATCATTGTTACATATGTTTTTTTTTAAGCATACATTCCATATCAACATTGAACATAATAGTCTATTCATTATCAGAATTATATATATATATATATATATATATATATAATTTTTTTATTCATTTATTTTATTTTTTTCTTACCTGTATTCCCTACTAAAAGTAGATCTGGATCCAACTGTGGAATGAAACCATAGTCAAGGAATCCATTGTAAAATATCTAAATAATGAAATAAATAATCCTGACTAAATGACATTTAAGCTTTAAATCTTTAGAACTGATGATAATAATAAGAAAAGATGCTTCCTACTAAATGCACATGAAATCTGCTTTTTAACCCATAAAGACCCAAACATACACCATCGACCAAAAGCTACTGATTTAAACTGTTTAATACCCATTGATCCACAAATTATTTCAATACATGTAAATAATTGGTGTAAAATACACTTTGTCATCTTTTCTTGATCAACAGATATGACCCATTTGGATGTTCAGATGTTTCGTAGTGAACATGGACACACTGTCATCTTGTCATTCACCAGTAAAACCCATGGAGTTTAATCACACTCGATAAAACAGTAACTAATGAAATATTTAGTGAAAATGTTTATTTTTCTTCTGTTGTCACTATTTCTGATATAGGGGATTCCCACTAGAGCGCCTCCATTTTGACGGTGCTAATGCTAACTATGTGAACTGTCAGTTACATTAGTTAGTTACAGAAACCAACAATGCATGAGTGTTGTTGTACAGTAGGATGGAATCAAAACCATGATGGGAATATATATAAGGGAATATAGTTATATCGTATCCCAAAAGAAACAACACGGAGAAACAAGTGGCTAGCTGCAGTTAACAGGCAAAACGCTGATGACAGTGTTTGGCGTCCAATGCACCACATGTGGCTTTTCAGTCTTAAATTCTGACCAGGTAAGTTACACTCCTGAAAGTAATTAAATGAGTTCTCTGCAAATATAGTTTGGCGTTGGAGTAAAATGTATAAATTTTCTGTTAACAAACAAATCCAGCAGATTTGTGTGCACTAGCTAACATTAGCATTAGCCTGATCAGTCTAGTCAGTAGTGAAAGGAACCCTGGAACTGCTGTGAAAGCTGCAGCATACTGACAAACTCAGTGTAAAATGTGTAAAATTACCTCATTAGGATTGTACCTAAAAAGTACCAAAATATATATTTTCAAAAGTACTTCATTGTTGAAATGGAAAGCCTATTTAGCATAGATTTTTTTTAAGTGTATTGCTGTGAAAATTGAGGCTAAACTAGGGATACATTTGTAAAAAAATAAATAAATAAATAAAGCTGAACTAATATTTGACTAAACACCATGAGAACTGATCTAAAAATAACTAAATTAGGAATTTTTGTGGCTGACTACATGGGGGAGAAGGAGGGTAGACGTCACTATTGCGGATACACCAGGAGGGGTCACGTGGGTGGGAATCCCCTATAGCCCCCCCCCCCCCTAAGCTTTTTTGTGCAACTACATGATTATTTTATATTTCCCTTTATTTGTGTGTGTTATTATTGTCATTAATTTTAATGGAGGTGGACTCAAACAAGCCTTATGGCTTTTTTCCAGCCTCCAGCTAATTCATTATGTATGTATGTATATATATATATATATATTGTAACCTGTATACCATTTCTATGTGCAAATAAACAAACTAAACTAACTAAACTAGAAAATTAAATACAGGAAAATATTTGATTTAATATACTGATAACATTCAAAATATAATGAATAATATTGTAATAAGTTGTGATAAAGCCTTAAGGAAAGGTTACACATTAAACTCCCCCTTAGTTGACACTGGGAGTGGGGGAAAAAAAAATTGGGTCAAGTTTTGTGAGATCTCAAAATACTTTTGCAAAATAATTTTTGGGATCTTTCCATCATGACTGCATAGCCGCCATGTTTGCAGCCTCCTTCCCTTCTGTTTACTCTGAGCAACTCGGTTACAAATGTACTCTCTACTCCAGGGGTGTCTAGCTCATGTTATTTCAGGGGCAACATTCAGCTAAATTTGATCTGAATTTGGCCGAACTAGTGAAATAATAACATAATAATGCATAAATAATATCAACTCCAAAAATGTCTCTATATTTTAGAGTGGGGAAAAAAGTAAAATTAAATAATTAAAAGGTATAGGTTGACAAACTCTGTTCAAAAAATGTGAATAACATGAAAAAATGAAAGAATAAGCCTAATTTTGACAATATTATACTTCTGTTTATCATTTCCAAATGTTCATTATAACTTGCAGCTCATAGTGGATCAAATACAAATATACAAAATATTAAATAAATGATGTCTAATGATAGATTATTCTTAAAATTGCACTGACTTCTCTTGAAACGCTTCAGGTTCTTCATATTTGTTGTTTTGTGAAATTGTACTTTGTTTTAGTGTACATATGCGAAAATAATTCCATTTACAAAGAGAAAAAAAATGTAGTTGTGAATATTTATAGATCATTATGACAGGATTTTACTGGTCTGACTCATTTCAGATTGAATTGGTCTGAATGTGGAACCTGAACTAAAGTGATTTTTATAATATCTATTTTTGCATATCACAAATTCACCCTACGGGCCGGACTGGCCCCCGGGCCTTATGTTTGACACCTGTGCTCTACTCCCTCTTGGTCGTGCAGCTCACCATTTCATTTAGTTACTATTACTATGTCACCATGGTAACCCATTGTTAAGTGGTTTAACAGTGTTAAATCAACAAAAACGTGCTGTGACCAAAAACATTAAAAATAAAAGTGTTAAATTTTTAATACTTTCAAAAGTGTTAATTTTACACTGCATGAATTGAACACTGTCATATTTGCTGTGTAGATAAAGAGAAACTTTACTTTGGGAACTGACATAAAAGTAGCACTGGGTCTTTATGGGTTAAAACATAATTTCTATTATCTTCAACTGCCATTATTAAAGTCAAATAATTGTCTATTTCTTCTATTTTGTATGAAAATATTAATCAGTCCCTCCAGGATTTTTCAGGCCTTTTTTAAGATTGTTTCGTCCTAAATGTCTGATGTTGCATGAGCTTCTCCAAAAAATTGTGATGAAAGTTGCGGTGCTTTTTAGACGTTTGTCAATAAATAGTTGTAGTTAATAATAAATAAAAATAAGTCGTTTTGTAATCAAAATTAAATAATATTTCTAACATTTAGTTACTGGAAAATTAATTCAAAGTCATTGTGATATGGTCCTCAAAACTAACGATTATGAAAATGCAACAAGACATTTTTTTTTCCCAAATGCACCTGTTGGTTCAAAGGTTAAAGTCCATATGACCTCACAACACTACATGAAGTTATAAAACATAATAAAAATGCCTCAGCCAGTCAAAAAAAAATATTACTAGTACTGTGTACTGTGTAGTAGAGGCAGTTTCTGACAAAAATAGACAAATAATATGAAATATGAATATAAATATGACAAATAAAATATTACCTGGGTGACAAAAGTGCAGCAAAAAAAGTACTCTTCCAAATGCACCTGTTGGTACTAGTGCATCATTTCAGTCAGCAAATGTGAACTGCTGGCCGCGCACATGTTGCTTCGTACTGTAATTAAACAGGAAAAGGTGGAAGGAGCAGCTCAAGACGTCACTAATGATTGGTCACATTTTGCGGTAAAGTCGCGGTGATTGGTTAAAATTGCAACATCGTGCAGAATTCACGGGGATTGGCTGAATTTGCGTTGAAATTGCAAATCGCAACATTGCGAAATCCTGGAGGGTCTGAATAACAGAGGTGATATGAGTTGACAGAGGTGCCCCCCCACCCCTCCCGCCCCCATTTTCTCATGATGAAGCAGAACCCACAGCCTGGTGTGTGCATGTTGCGAAGTTTGACAGGACAGCAAACCTTGTGAATGGTGAAGTTTTATTCTAGTCGCTCTACAGAGAGAGAGAGATAGAAAGAGAGAGAGAGATAGAGAAACAGTGCCACTGTACAGAAGAGCTCTTGTGAAATTCACACAAAAAATATTGTTTTTACTCTTTATCATTTATAATTCTCCATGATGATGTATTCCAGTATGAATTTACAAGCGATGTATACAGGTGTCGTTTCTAAATATATTCAAAATAGTTCCTTAAAAGTCTTTGAGGAAGTATTAGTTTGTTTTTCTTTTTTTTTATTTAAAAAAAAGCTCTATTCTTACAGCAAACCATAAAGAAAGAGGTCTTGTATCTTTGGAGGGATAGCAGACTCAAAGTAGAATGTTGCTTTTTTTTGTTTTTCTTTTATCTTCTTTACAGTTGAAGTCCTGACTACACATGAAGGAGAGGGAAGAGAGAAGCAGAGCTGGTGATACAGTAATTCTCACCTGCCACTGGAGGAAGAGCAAGGATGTCCCGCCTTACCGAGCCGAGCCCTGACCCCTGACCTGCGACCCCATTGGGCGAAAACGTGGCCTGATCGTGGCCCCGTCAGCCAATGAGAAACTTGCACTAAGGTCAGGTCCTCGCCTTCTCCCCCAAAACAGCAGCAGCATCTTCATTGTGTTAAACATAGATTTTTTTTTTTTTCTCTCAAATATGTATATACTCACACCTGGTTACAACGCATTAGTGATCATAACATCATAACAAAAGTAACAAACAAAAAAAATAAAAGAAACAGAAAACATTAAAATTGTTACATCTGGGGTTGCATGCCATCACCTCATTATTTATCATTAATGTAATTAAAATACATTTTTGCCATTAAAAAGAGCAGGGTTGTCATCACAAGGGTGTGTCTGAGTGTGCGTGTGTCTGAGTGTGTGTGTGTGTGTTCAAACATAAAACAGCATCAGTTTACATGACAGTTCTGTCAAAGTAGAACAAATAGAACAAATTGTCATGAGTTCATAAAACGCGAGGGTGCCATTTGATATTTGTACATGTGCATATTGTTCACTTTTCAGCTCACGCAAGCAGCATGTGGAGATAAATATGATAATAATAAATATGCAGATAAAGATGCAAAAAAGGACAAACGTTGCTCGTCAGTCAGCAGAAAGGGAAGCAAGGGAAAAAGATTTGTCGCAATATTCCAAGAGTACAAAAAGGGGCGATATGATGGTGGAGCTTCAATTGAAACACAGTGGCTAATGCAGTCGCCTGCTTTTTAAAAACCATGGAGAGGAAAGAGAGAGATTCCTGTTTGAGTATTCCATAGAGGGGTAGATTTTGGACATTAAGTTACATCCTCCATTGTGTTAAGGGAAGCTCAGATAGGCACGGAGTGGAGCTACACGCCACACACTCCTCACTGAGCAAAAACAATCTAAGCTCCCCACATCCCCCCCTTTCCCTCCTTCTCTTCCTCTTCTTCTCTCTTTACTTGGGTTGCAAAAGCTCAGACAGAGAGCCAAACTGGAAGACCTTGGACTGGTAAACATCAAAAGGAGAAATTCTGCTTTTTGCGGTCACTATAAAGACTGTTGTTGATTTTCTTTTAGAATATTTTTTTTAACTTCCCTTTTAATTTTTTAAATTTTTTTTCATTTTTTTTTCTTTTTTTTTTTTTTTTTTTACAAAATAATCTGTGCCGCATCATTTTCTTGCTGCTGCTGCTACGTATGAAGCTCCCCCAAAATGCACAGAATCATCCTGAGGTATTTTATTAGATAAAATTTGGCTTTGAGAATCCAATTAATTAAACAAATTAGTCAGTTAAGATGCTTGCATGTTTGTTTTTGTACAGTAAAATGCTACAAAAAAGGTGTGGCACAAGTGTACATGGAATTATGTACATGTGCAAGTTATTAAAAAAGAACAAACAAACAAAGAAACAAGCAACAAAAAGCATAAACAATCAGAATACAAACCAAATGGACTGGTTTTAGACTTCAAGCTTACCCAAGATCCTCCATGCACACATGATTTATCCCACACCGAAACAAATACATGATTGATGAGCACATAACGGTGGCGCTTCCATTTTGTAGCACCCGACCCACCCAGTCCCATCCCACCTCAAAAATAATGCTATGACGGTAAACAAGGGGTTTGTCTCAAGTAGTCTTCAGATCCTCAAGAGAGCCCTGGTTGATTGTGGATCAGGAGAATTTGTGAGTTTCGGTTCATGATCAATTATCGTAACCAAGTCACCAGTTAACATTATTGTGGTCGATACAGCATCGACCGGCGTTCAATGGTACAAAAAACAAAAAGTGAAGTACTCTACATTTATCCAACACTCTAGACATGTGTCATGTTGATCGAGGAGGGGGAGAAGAAAGGAGGTAAGAAGGAAGGAATCGTCAGGTTTTTTTTCTTTAATAGTTAATACCCTGTTTCTCAGTGGTAGGGAGGTCAAAAGACAAAAACATCAGCGCCGACCCACTAGCCAACTCAGACAAGATGGTGGTGGTGGTCTTGGGGGTGTTATTTTAGCCTTTTCTCCCTTGTTTATCTCCTCTGCTCTCTTCCCTTCCACCATTCTCTTGCTCTTTTGCAGCAGGAGCCACAGCGTGACACTGATTTACTAAGCACAAAAGTCAAGGATCAATATTACGATTGTACAAGTATCCATCCAACGTATCTGGCACGACATAGTCCCTTTTCAAAAACATGTAAAATAGGTATCTGAGAGTGTATATGTGTGTATTTCCTCTTCTCCAACATCAAAAAAAATTCAACACATGCAAAATAATCTACTACTCTTGATGGTATTTTTCAGAAAGCTATGCTTTTTCAAAAGCAAATGTGGGAAAGAGGTTTTAAAACTAATGCTATTATGCTACCAAATAAGCAAACACTAAAATCCTACACAGGGGGATCCGAATGCCAGAATCCCGAATAAATCTTATAGTTTAATAGAATAAAAAAGCAATACTTTGCAAATATTTTTCTATGCGAGGTGCCACGAATGAAATGCCCATCAGTTGCCTCAGGTTCTCCTGCTCATCTGTCCTTTCCTGTCCGTCAGTCTGGGTTTGTTTTTTTTTTTTTTTATTATTTTAATCTGTCAGTCTGTAAACATTAATTACTGATAGCACCTACATTACTCTCATCTTCACTATCATGTCATCACATAGACTTAACACATGGGACGCCTGATATGTCGCTGCCAAAAACTCCTCTATAATCCTGCCTGTGCAATTTAGCCACCCATCTCATTTCACCCTCTCTCTTTGCACTGTGAGGAGTCTCAGTGGCCATATTTGTCAGAGTAACAAGCAGCAGACCGTTTGACTAGCTCACTGTGACGCCCCTGCCCTCCTGGGATGCTTCCATGTCTGGCCACGACATCAAACGTGCCCATCTGGTCTCCCTGTCAGGCCTCTTATGCTCAACTACCGATCCCTCGAGCTTGACAGCAGAGGTGGGAAGGAAAAAGGGGAAATGAAAGAGGAGCTGAAAGAGAAGTTATGTCCTCTCTTTTTCATTCCCCTCTCTCAATACTTCACCCATCCTTCTCACAACTTCCTTGCATATTTCAATCACAAATCAACTGTCTCTTTCCCAACAACTCTTGCAGTAGTCCTCTATTTCTATTTCTTTGGACTTCTCTGTTCCACTAAGCCATTGGCTAGCCCATTCTGAAACCTAGAGGGGTTTATATTTCCCTTCCCCTTTAAACAAGGATACCTTATGGCAGAATACCAGCCATGCATCCAACTCATTGGTACATGGCAGAGAATGGACAGAAATGGTGATATCATCTGCAAAGAGAGTAATAGTAGTACCGTCATACCCAAGTGGGCACAAATTCTTTTGGATTACAATGTCAAAGAGAAGAAGAAAAGTGTGGCTATGGCATCCCTTAGTGGATAACATAGTTGATAAATTATAATACAAACCCAGAGAGGAGTAAGGAGGAGAAAACACATTATTTCTTACATGAACTAAACATCTGACTCCAGACTGGGGATTTTTTTATACACCCGTCTATTGCTGAACTGGGCTGAATTTAGGACACCACGAGGGGCCGGGTATGCACTAGTCTTATTGGCTGAGTAAGGCATCACATGCTCTTTATTGTACATGTCATTTGCTATCCGCCCGTCCCGTGAACAGTATGAAGTAGTGGATTTAACAGAAGAGCGGAGATTGTTCGCATCGTTGCGTGTTTTGATGGGGGGCGCTCCAAGTACCGATGCAGGCGAGGCCACCGCCAGCTGTTTGTAAATATCAGAAGAGCTACGCCCATGGACCAGTCTGCTGCTGGAGTCGTCCCTAAGTGAGTGGGTGAGGAAAGGGTTTTCCGAGCCATGGGCCGGGTACAGAGACTTGCTCCTCTTGCTCTCCTCCAGGTTGTGGTTAAATAGCATCGATTTGGACCCAGTGCCAAACAGTCTGCCAGAGTAGGGACGCATGCCAAAGAGGTTAGCGTAGTGTGAGTCGGACGCCGAGTCCAGGAAGCGATCCTTCTCCTTGAGGCTGACACTGCGTGCTGGTCGGCCCAGGTCTACGTCCTTGGGCTTTTCTAGCATGATGTTATCGAAGGAGTGCTGACGACTCAGCCTCAAACGGTTTCTCTTCTGAACATGTGGTCCGTCTGTCTGCGGCCAGTACAGACCAAACATTTCATCTGGTTGTTGCTGTTGGTGGTGCATTGTGGGACTGACCAATGGGTCTGTGAGGAGCTGATCCTCACTAATGTCATACAGATTTGCTGTGTGGAGGCAAGCTTCACACCGATTATAAGGGGAGCGTGTGGCAGAAGCTGCAGCAGATGCTGCAGGGGTATATGGCACTCCTGCTGGGTAGCTAGGGGTAACTTTAGACAAGCAAGAACGGCAGTGTGTCTGTTTGTAACGATCAATAGATTCGTGTGGAGACAGGGAAATGTTTTTCTCTTTCAGGCTATAGTGTTTAGAGTAAGTTGGGTCTGGTAGCATGTCTGAGTCTCCATGATGCAAAGGCGAGGAGTTTAGATGAATGATTGGCTGCTCACATTTCCTATAGTTATCACTGTGGTCAGAATAGATCTCGGGGTAATCCAAATCATCGGCTGCAAGGCCACGACTCTCGCGGTAGTGAATGGGATCCGAATGAAGACTCAGCTCTCGGTCTGAGTCAATGGTGTAGATTTTTTCTCCTCCTCCTCCTCCGCCTCCACCACCACCTCCTCCTCCCCCTCCTCCTCCTCCTCCTCCTCCTCTCCCGGTTTGGTTGGTTCCACCGCTGACCTGCTTAGTCTTTAAGTAGGACAGCTCTACCTCACTGCAGTCCCTTGGGTATTTTGACGTCACCGATCTTTTTTTTAAGTTGTCCTTGGGCTTCAGGTGCTTGTTGTTTTCTGGGTCCTTGTAGGAGGCTGCCCTGCTGGAACAGTCAGAGATGTCAGAGTGGGCTGTGTCCTCAGGGAGGTAACGCTGTGTCTTCATTGACATTCGCGGGTCTGGCATGAGCATGTCAGGCATTGGAGGGGGTCCAGGTGGCACCGAACGAAGCGTGTCCACCGACTTCTTCCACAAGGTCCGGGGTGGCTTGGCGTTGGTCTGGACTGCGTCAGCACTTACTGCAACCTCTACTGTGTTGGGATTGGCATCATTCAAGGTCAGAGGATGCTGACCACCCTGGAAGATATAGTTGTTGAGGTGGTCTTTGTGACGGTTAGCGAGATAAGACTGCAGGTCACCAGTATCCCCATAGATCATGTCTTTGGGAGCATAGCTTCTGTTGTCGGCATAAATAAAGTTGCCCTTCTCTGCCATCATGTCCATGATCATTGGTCCAGCTGAGTGCATAAACTCACGTTTGGGTGAGTTCATGCGTGAGCCACTCAGGTTGGACATGTTGGTCATCTGTTTGGCAGATTTTATCAGCTTAAGCATTTTATCCTGGGGACTAAAGTCCAGATCAGTCTTTTTCTTCATGTCAATGTGGACACCATGGATGCAACTCCAGATTCCCTGCACAGGGGCAAATGAAAAATTGGAGAGGATTAGTGGGGGTAAGGAGGAAAAAGTGTAAATGGGTGCATGCAAAAGATTAAAATAGGGAAAATATTATGGAAAATTGGGAACAAAATTAGGAACAATGACATTAAAGTGGGGTTGGATGTTAAATGGAAATGACACAGCAGAATTATTAATTTATACTTCGGATTAAAGTATTTGTGTTCTGTGTTTTAGATGAATATACACAGATTGGGTAGTCACTCAGTAAACTGGAGTATATTCAAACAACCTTGTCAACATCTGTAAAAACAAAACTGTAATATATAGTATTTCTATTAATCTGGAAACACCTGTGATGAAGACATTAATATGTACACGATGGCTGCGTAGTTAAGCAACACCTAAACTCATACAGACAAATCTCATATGTAAAATATTGGCAAAGTTCCAGCTAAGTCCAGTCTGTATTCCCAGAGTGAACACAGCAAATCACTGTCGATAACCATCCAAACAAGTATGTGTATTATCCAGAGGCACATAAACAAAAAGTGATGCAATGCATTGAAACAGGCCTTGAAACAACTCGATAAAATGTACAATAAAGCTGAATTTGAGATTTTAAATCCCTTGATTAAAAGTAAAGCAAAAAACACTAGTGTAAACTCATACAAAGCAAAACAAACCAAATAACAGTACATCTCTAAACCCCTCTTGGACTGAGGGAGCAACACACTGTTCATATCATACAATACTTTTGTGTTTGAGTTGTGAGTCAAACATCAAAATCACAAACTTCTATTAAGACGGTTTAAATATTGGATAAACTAAACTCTTTGAAAACATCCCTCATATAACCAAAGTGAAAGTGTATTTTGCTTCAGGATCTTATCAACAAAAGACGGATCAAGTATGTCTTTCACCTCACTCTTGAGAGGCTTTGAAATAAGATCTCCTTCCTCCTCATGAACCTCACTTTATCTTTGCTAAAAGTTTTTCTCTCTTCACTACCCCCCTCTGTTAACTTTAGAAACAGAGTCACACTCTGCCTCAAAAATAGTGCAGAGACACTGCAGTGCTTTTAGGGATGCACGTCCATGTCTTCAGCTCACACACACACACACACACACACACACACACACACACACACACACATACAGAGATATACACATACAACAGAGACAAAATGCTGACCTTTTAAAAGAATGAAAGAGAATGGATTGATTTAGCGTGGCCTGTCGTGATTTCATCCCAAAAAACATGCTGCAATTAGGATCTATTTTTGTCGTTATTGAGGGCTGCCTCGTGATTCCCCCTCCCTTTTGCATCCCCATCGTTCCCTCTCATCCTCCTTTGTGCAGCCCTCCCCATTTTCCTCTCGGTTCCTAAGTTTAGCAGTAGCTCTCTTTCTCTGCAAGTGTGTGTGTATGTGTGTGTGTGTGTGTATGCTTGCTCTGCACTGTTACACTGCTGGTAGAAAATAGAACTAAGATAGGCCTGTCTGACCCCAATAATGCAGCATTAGCCTTTAGTGCGGTTTCTGTGCTTCGCTGCTTCTTAGATTCTTGGACACGACCACCGTTAACCCAGACGGACCCCCCAGGCCTTCAGAGCCACACTCGCATGTGCATAAATGTCTTTCTCTTGGTTTAAGTATTAATTTTAATTCTGTGTCTGTCTGATGTTCCTGTTCTTCCCAGCCACAAAGCGTGCTCGCGTCAGACAAATAACCAAGCTCTTACCCGACTGATGGAGAAAAGGAGACCTGGTTTTCCAGAGCAAACCCCAGTGAAGCAGTATCTCAGCCTCCAGTAGAACAGATGCTCAGACACAAAGGTGATGAGGGAGAGCCCCATGGCCGTGGCCAGCATGTAGAAGACCCCCGCCATGTTGTCCACATCCAGCTGACTGGACATCACCTCGTTCTTCTCATTGTGGCAGATTCCTGTCAGCCACTGGGCTTCCAATTCCTCCATTTCACCTGAAACACAAAGAATGTTTGAAAAAACAGAGAGTGACACTAACACACCAATTTATCTTGATGTATTTAGTTTTTTATTTTTGTTATTTAACTGAATTGTGTAATTAACATTGTGTAATTCAAAAATACTGAATTGAATATTACTTACTGCATGATAGTTTTGTTAAATTAAATAAATGTATATATATATATATATATATATATATATATATATATATATATATATATATATATATATATATATATATATGTATGTATAAGGGCAAGATTAATAGATATAAAATCCAAGATAAAAATTAAATAAATATCTTCAACATATCTTATGACCTAATAATGCAATAAAAGAAAAAGAAAAAGAAATTACTTGTAATATACTCCACGCACCTTCATTGTACTTTGCACTGCAGTTTATTTTTGCACTTTAAAGGTTGATTATTCATGTTTTTTTTTAATATAGGTGTGTTTTTATACTATCTATCTATCTATCTATCTCACCTAAAATTCAATATTAATCAAATTACTTGACTTGCTACTGTCAAATTTGTCACCATGTTTTATTCTCCCGTTAGCATGCTAACCAGCTTGCCCAACTCTGTCCTTTCTCCTTATGTTACTTTACAACTTCACAATAAGAAGTGAGTCACTCTAGTGTCCAGTCAGTCCACTGTCCAACATTAAAGATAGAAGAAGTAGTGCTTAGCATTTAGGTTGGTGTTATGGAGAGGGAACACATCCATGGTTGATGTGACATCGTATCATGCAGCGCAAAACTCTCATCTGCTGTGATGAAATGTTTTGCTACACAGCTGTTATAGGTTCATTAGCTACTATTAAATTAAATATGTGCTAATGATGCTAATGTGATCAAATGTAGAGATATTAGCATCTCACTTTTATACACTTCTTCTGGATAAGGTAATATGGAAATATACAGATTTATTTTCTTCAGAATGCAATATATATATATATATATATATATATATATATATATATATATATATTATATGTTGCTCATATAGAATGTACACATTTACTGGATTGAGAGACAAATCTGGTAATTAATCATGAAAGAGTAAAAGTGTTGAATTTGTGGTGCTCATTCTAACTCACTCACAGTTCATTTTAGAGTTCATTCAGTGAGTGTTGAGGAGTGTATTTTAACTCCTCTCCCGGCGTTCATGTTTAAACATAGTTATCGGCAATATCACACGTTCAACTTCTGAAATTAACGAACACCAAAATCCTTACATGCCGAAATACCCCACAGCATATTGAACTTGACCACCAGAAGAACCCCACGAGTTGTTTGTATTTACCATGTTAGCAACAACACAGGTGAATTTGAAAAGAAAAATAAACATTGTGGACATATATATGTGAATAGTGACATTTATTGGCTGTGTTCATTTTTGTATTTTTAAAAATGGCACCATAAGTGAAGGTCATAGGCCAACAATACCTTTTCTTGTTGTTGTATTAGTGCTGTAAGACTGTCCAAAATAAAAGCACAGTATATTCATGCAATGTTTCTACTACATGGTACTGGCTCGACTTGACTCCACATTTTGTATTTACATTACAAAAAAATTACCTGGAATCTGGCACCCAGTACTCGTTTTTGGTACCATCTCTCCCCACCTGGTTCCACAAGTGATACTAAAACCCATGTATACAAACCCTGTGTATAGCAGTATAATGATCCACATGATGACAGTCCAAAACTACACCATGGTCAGTCCAGGAGATTCAGGCTTTGGTGGTCAGGGTAGAAATGCAGACAAGACAACAAGCATTGAGAGCAGCATGGTGGTACAGTTAGCACTCGTGCCTCATAGTAAGAAGGAGCCCAGTTTGATTCCCACACCAGACCTTTCTGTGTGGAGTTTGCATGTTCTCCCTGTGTCTGTGTGGGTTTTCTCCAGGTACTCCAAACACATGCACTGATAGGTTAATTAGTTAATCTAAATCACCCATAGGTGTGAATGTGAGAGTGATTGTTTGTCTATATATGTTCAGCCCTGAGATGAACTGGAGACTCATACAGGGTGTACCCCGCCTTCACCCATTGTAGCTGGATTAGGCCCCCAGTGGCCCTCGCGACCCTAATGAGGATAACGAGGGTTCAGATGATGAGACGAGCATCGAGTGAGTTTATCAACAACACCATGAACAGACGACATGGAAGTATGCCCTGCCCTGCTATGACGTCCAGGTACTGTAAAGTCAATACTATCTTGTCATGGAAACCTACACAGGAATCAAGTGGAGCTGAGTTAAGCTGTAAACGTGGCATTATTCCCATTTTGCCACCTGTAGACTGTGACCATATTTGGATAAAAGGGGTTGAACTAAGTCAAAAGGGTCAGAGATACATTCACACTAAGTGCCAGCATACTGACTGAATAACATGTTAAACTTCATAAAATGTGATGATTGTAATAAGGTAATTTCACATTCTTGTTAAAATTGAGCTGTCTGTCATGGGAAAAAACAAACAAAAAGAAATGAAAAGTAATTGAATAAACAGAAACTCGGAACTACCTGTCATACACACCTGTCAGTCAAAGCTTGATGTGACCGAAACTGAAACATTTTATTTGACCTGAGATCTCATTAAGAGAGGAAAAATGTAAAGACTGATCTAATTTATTCCACATCAAACAAAACTCTTAGTTTCTGAAAGATGTTCAAGATGTATCTATGAGTACACAGGTATTTTATGTTACATTTCCACTAGTACCACCTTGACTCGACTCAGCTCACTTTTGTGTGTTGCCATTATGAAAAAAGTACCTGGAACCTGATACCCAGTACTAGATGTTTGGTATCATCTCTGCCCAGGTTCCTAGCGAGAGTAACATGTGACGTATAAATCCTGCAGACACTGATTGGTCTGACAGTTGTCTCTGTGTCCTACTGGTTTACAAAATACAGATGTGGATGTTGACTGTAATATATGGTTCATGCATCTACATGATGACAGCCCATAATACTACACAATGATTGGTCCAGGAGATTCAGTTTTTGGTATCAGACAAAATAACATGCAACAAGCGAGTTTATCAACAATTACCTGAGCAGATAAAACTAAAGTACGTGCCCCTAACAACCAGATACTGTAAAGTCAGTACTATCCTTCAATGCCGAACTGAGTCCAGTTGAGCTGAGCCAGTCCTAGGGGAAATGCAGCATTAGAGTCAACCCTAGTGGCCATCAGTAGTATTACACCTTTAAGTTGCATCCACATTTTATTTATTTTTGGATCCTTGTTCTTTGCTTAGCAACCCCTGAGGTGAGAAAACATAATCATTCTCTTCAACGGGTACAGACTGGAATGAATAAAATACACAGCCATGGCTCAGGAGGCAGAATGGGTCATCCATTAACAAAGGTTTGGCAGTTCAATTCCCGCTCTGTCCTAGTCAGTCTGTTGTGTCCTTGGACAAGACACTTCACCCTCCTCATTTTCAGTGTCACTCATACTGATGTATGAATGAATGAATTAGGGCATTAACAGAAACATTGATTAGTCAACACATCGACTCCCGTAGCATGAGTCAACTTAAATTTGGAGGAGTCGACAAGTCGCATGTTATTCTCTCTCTCTCTCTAAACAACACATGGCTGCTGCAGGTAAGACAGTTGTGGTGAGCTGACAAAACAAAAGAGAGTGACACAAATTGCATGTGTGGAAATACTTCACCTTAGATGAAAAAAAAAATGGCAGAGCCATCTGAAGAGGCATCCGCAAGCTAACCTGAGTGATATGAGCAGCAGCGCAGACAGTGCACATTAAGACAATGTGTTATTATTTTCTAAACATGATGTGGACAGTGTGCCTTAAACTTTTTGCATTTAAAATAAAAAGTGAGGATGCATGTCAGACATCTGTACAGTCCTGTTTTAGAGCCGTGGGTCCAGACCAAATGTGGACATATGTTCACCTACTGATGTTCAGTTAAATTTAACAGAAAACTCTTTGCTAACGTTAGCCTTTGTTTTGTTGGGGTTAAAATGTTTATGCTTGTGTCTTGTCAGTGGATATTGTTATGTTGCAGTGAACTTTAATACAAATTGTCCACTGCTGAACAGATGTGTGTCCGTTTTTTTTTTTTTTTTTTTTTTGGGGGGGGGGGGTTCAGGTTTTTTTCTGTTCCTCCAACTTCAACTTTTCAACTAAGTCAACTCGAAAAAAAAAATGTTAATGCCCAAATATGAATGTTTGGTGGTGGTCAGAGGGACCCCAGGTATGAATTGACAGCCACGCTTCCATCAGTTTGCCCCAGGACAAATGTGGCTACAAATGTAGCATCAATAATGTAAAGCGCTTTGAGTACCTTGAAAAGCTTGATAGAAATCTATACCATTATTATTATTAATATACAATATACAATTGAACTGACCAAGTCTGAATTATTGCTTCTAAAATTTCTCAACTTCTAAAAGTGTTTCAGTGTTTGTTCCTATGGAGAAAAAAAAAAATCTAATTCCATACTTCAACATACACCTATAACATATACGAAATGCTTTGTTTTTTAGGTGGCTGTTAAAATAAATTACATTTCTTGGGTATCACCGGCTCTCCGGCTCTTTTATGCTGCCTGATGGAGCAAAGAGATTGTTTCTTTAATGAAAGAAAGGTAGCAAGCAACAAAGACCTTATCTTTTCTCATTCCCCACTGTGTGTACCCCCCCCCCCCCCACCCCCCCCCCCCCCCCCCCCCTCCCTCCCTCTCTGGCTTTCTCTGTGACATTTGGCGCGTAGCTAATCCAATCTGTGTCATTCAGGGCTGGATAACTAAGGATGCTAGTGGGGAAAGACAAATATCATGGTGGTGTTGAGCTACATGTCTTAAGGGGGCAGACTCACTAAGTCATCATTAACCCATTATGGTGATTAAAGCTGATCGTTAACCGTTTGATTCAGAAATGCATCTGTATCAACGTTCATGTTTTTCTCATGACAGCCTTTAAAATTCAGGGATGAATTCAGATATGTAAAAAAAAAATGTCCATCAACTATGTTTTTCGTTTTTTAATCAGTTATATTAAAAGTAGAGCTGTGGGTAAATGTTAAGATCCATACATTTTCTGACTTCAGGGGAAAGTGATGCTGAAATTAAAATGTAAAATGTCCTCTTTTCAGCAGTCAGACAGTTCAAGCAATAGTCCTGTGACCAGTGAGTTGGGACTCAAGAACATAAATATTTGCAATTTTATACGCACTTTCAAGGAAATGACTTTAAACCATAAAGGTTTGAAAGAAATATCACTGTAGCTGTGAGTGCAGTAGAAAACACATTTATGCTTCTATTATGATAAACTTCAAACAGGACAAGGAACTAACGCCAGTTCAGGACGTGCACTTATTTTACGTTTGTTCAGGTTGTTTATCAGCTCTTACGTAGAAACATTTCCTTATTAAAAGTTGTGGACTAAGTGCTCTTGGCCTTCAGTTAGATCTGATACATTATGTTAACTCTTTAAATGTATGAACTTGGGATACTGCTGCAGCTTCAAGATTAAAACAAGTATGGTATACAACACGACAATATACCGGGATGGGATGTGAAGTACTCTAAATATATAAAGTATAATAAAATATGTAAATGAAATTCTCTTAACACATACAGATGCAGTACTACTTTTATGTCAGTTCCCAAATAAATGAATATCTAACCTTTTTCAAGTGATTTATCTCCAATTTATTCTAATACTATCCTCTAAACCAGGAATGTCAAACTCATTTTAGTTCAGTTTCACATTCAGCTCAATATGATATGAAAAGGGTCAGATCAATAAAATAATAACAGTGAAAAGAGTACAATTACATTATGATAATGTTTACTGTACATCGACAATGTTTCCCTCAAAATGTGAATAACAAACAATTTGACAACAAGTCCAAGCTTCAGTCCATTAGTTTGTCATTTGCACATGTGCAGAACAACTTAAATTTCAATTACAAATACATAAAACACTTAGTAACAGGCAGAATATTTGTAAAATGACACTTTATTCTTAATTTATTTAGGTTTTTGTAAAAAGTTTGTTAATATCAATATTTTCATGTAATTTGACTTTTGTTGTGTATGTAGCATCTGAATTAAAATCATTTTTACACCATTGATTATTAATATCTTCATTGTTATTCATCTTATAGGTCAAATTGGACCCTTTGGTGGACTGGATTTGGCCCACGGACCTTATGTTTGACACCTGTGTTCTAAACATTTCACACACTATAAAAAAAAAAAAAAAAATTTTAATCATCTTAGAAAAATAAGTGAACAAGTCTCACACTTCAAATGTCAAATAAATCATCTAGTATCTTATAAAAAAAGAGAGAAAAAAATCTACATGCTAAATGTCTAATAAGAAAATGCTGAAAACAGATTTGTGTATTAGACATTTTCATCTTCCTATCTATCCCTGAATATAACACTAGATAAAAAGTAGTTGAGACCAGCTTCACTTTCAACAGTTTCAACAGTAACAGGCTCTGATCATTCAGTATTAATAATCTGATGTTATCACATGTGCTAATATATTCGTCAGAAGGATCAAACCAGGAATCATAGTTCAATCCTTATACGTTTAGCGATTTTTCATGGAATGGTGTATTTTTACATTGCTCTTCATCAGAGGGAGAAAGTAACTAAGTAAAAGTACTTCATTACTGTACTTAACTAGATTTTTTAGGTATCTGTACTTTACTTGAGTATTTTTATTTTCTGGAAATGTTTTACTTTTAGTCTCTACATTTTTGCATAAATATTTGTACTTTATACTCTACATTCTCAGAAGAGATGGATTACTTTTTCAAACTAAAGAGATGTAACAGTAGGACAAAGAAGTCACTTCAGAAAGAAAATCAATGGAAAGGAACTGTGATTTTATATATTATAGTTATGACTATTATCTCACAATTTTGACTTTATTTAAAAATTTTGACTTTTTACCTTCGAATTTTGACATTTTATCTCATAACTGTGAATTTTTAACACATAATTTTGACTTTTTATTTTCACAATTTTAACATTTGACCTTAAAATTATGCATTATTTTTTTTATCTCATATTTAGCACTTTTTTTTAGATCTCATGATTACTTTTTCTCATTTGTAACTTTTTTTTTCATTTTTCCTAAATTTCCTGCTTATACCCACAAAACTGAATAACTGTGACCTGATCAAACACGATTTCAAAACACTAACTCGCTTTTAATTTCGGCACTTTTGAAACTTTTGTGATGTTTCCTGATTAAATAAGTATTATTACATTATTGCAACTTTTTCCATTTGTACTTTATTACAAATGAGGAATTGTACTTTTTTACTTTTACTTCAGTAAAGGAGTTGAATTGGTACTTCTTTTTCACATAAGAAGCTGTACTTCTACTTAAGTACAGAATGTGAGTACTTTTAACACCTCTGCTCTTATTTAAAGATGTAGTACTTGATAGTTTTTTAATGATTAAAGGTAAATTCACTTCATTATCTCCATATGGTGTTCTAATACACAAAGCACCATTAGCATTAGCATTAGCATTAGCGCATCTGTAACAGTGAATTGCCATTGAGAACACTCAAGGACCAACTCCAGAAGATCAGCATCATGGTTGAGGACACTTAAAGGAGAATTAGCTTCAGTCTACCTGATGGTGGAGGAAACCAAACGACCTGGAGGAAACCTGTATCGCATGGAGAGAACAGGGAGACTCAACACAGACGCCTAAGGTGCACAAAGCAAGCAGTGATCCTTCTAGTTGTGAAAAGGAAGTGCTAATCTTTACATCATTGTTATAAAACCTGTCATAAATTGTAATTTCATGATTACCTTTTACAATATTGTGATTCCGGTGGTCTGTATCTACTCCTTGCCTTTGTTTTCTATCGTAGCAAAAACTCAAAATGATCGCATTTTGGGAGAAATTATCGTCCACAAACAAAACGCATACAACGTAGCCATTTTAGCGGTATTTTAATTTGAAAATTATTTCAGGAGGAGGCTACTGGGTAAAAGAACGCAAATGGACAAGGCTACTACCAGCCTTTTTTTTTTCCACTGAAGGGGCACAAATGTATTAACTCTTTAAACTTCCAAGGGTCCACATATAGGCTGGGAGTAGTCCCTCAAAAATGTTAATCAAACCTGTCACAAATGTCACATGACCTAATGTAGTTTGACTACGGTGATTCTCCCTCATCAAAAGATATAAACCACTTTCCGATAAGATATCCACAGCAGGTACGTTCACTCATTTGTTCAAAATACAAATGGTAAACAGCAGTTCTGAACCTTTGTGTCTCATCATTATCCAACTAGGAACCATAGTCCAACAAATACATCCAAAACAAACGAACCAAAATTGTCCAAATGTAGTCCATATGTCAATAAATATCCACAAATGGCTATTGCATCATTTAAAAGGCCCCACCTCTAATATCCCTGTTTTCATCTTAATATTTTTATTTATAATATAAGCAAAAAACAATTGCATGTTAACAAAATGAACAAAAGAACTGCATTCCTGGAAAGCCTTCCTGACATTCTTTAATAAACCCACCACACACTGACAGGAATAAACACACAACTGTTGACACACACACTTCTCTTTGACCTGGTCAGACTGCTTTGAGATAATTTAATTTTTATTTCCCATTTTATATTTATTTACTTAACCCTTTCTATAAATTGAAATAGTATTGTTACTTTTCTTTTTGTCTGTATATGATCATGTTCAAGTGCCTTAAGGACAGTTAGTGAGTGACATCTAAAGGTGGTGGTGGTGGGGGGGGGGCGTTGTGTGTGTTTATTTTATTTTTTGATGGGTGTTTATTTGTACAATTTAAAATGCAATAAAATTACTTTAAAGAAGAAAAGAACAACATTCAATTGACTTTATTAAGAAATGTAGGTGAAATCGAGTGGAAGTTTAAATTAATTAAATTAATTAATTAAGACTTGAATTTAACCTTGAGGTCACTGTCGTCACCCAATGCGACGGCCACTTGTGCAGATGTTGGTTGTCATGGCAGCAGCCCTGTGTGTCTTTTATGTGCAACGCATGCAAAATGATTCTTGAGAGCTGCATGTTTGGGAAACCAACTGAAATTATCGTACATATATTGATCGTACAGAGGACAAAAGTATCGTAGAAATACAATAATTATCGTACATCTGGTAACACTGCCGTTGTCTCAGATAGATAGGGTGGGTAAATGTGTGATTAACAGCTGTAGTTAATGATCACTGATCGTACTGTATTCTATCTGACCTGGATGTGACTCTAATGGTGGATAGTAGAATGTTTCCATAACACCATTAAACAATGTGAAGTTCATTTATTTTCATATACAGTTGTGAAAAAAGTTTTTGTATACCCTTAAAGTTTTACAGTTTCCAATTTTCTCATGAAATATTTGCAGATTTTATTGTTTTTTGTGTGTGTTTTAAAAGATGTGGCTGCATTAGTCAAGCAGATGCAACTTGTTTTTTTCTTTGTTTATTGTTTATAAGAGCAAGAGTAACACAATTAAATTGGTGACAGTTTTAAAATATTCTCTCATTGCTTTGACCTGGACAGAACAGAGCATGTGCAGAAGGAGGATATGGGTTTGGAGAAAGGAACAATACTTGGCAGATTTCAGTGACTTATAAAATGATTATTAATGTAATATATCACAAATGCATGGGGTGCCCAAAATAGTTTTTTTCCACCACTGTATATTATTGATTTGGACCAAGAGGAGAATGTGGCAGAAAAAAAAACGAAAAAAACAAACAAACAGATGTACATTAACTGTTAAGTGCTTGGGTCATTTATTTCTTTTTGTAATGATTTCAGTTGTATATAAAACAATGCATTAGCCAAGAGCAGGCATTTCATTCATACAAAGCCAAAGTAGAAGGGCTGCACAATTTGAGCCAAAAATAAAATGCAGATTTTTTTTCCCGCTAAAAACTTGATTTTCAAATTGACTTTTGGATAAAACTATAAACGCAATTTAAATCAGCATGGTGTTTTTTTGTGAGCAGTGGACAATACAATGCACTTCTATTTACCTCACATCTGTGATGGTATCATGTGATGGACCCACAGAACTGACACCAATGCAAGTCAGTGACACGCATCAGTCATGCATGGGTGTGTGTACTATGAAATACAAATGCTCTGTATGTGGTTATATTTCAAATGGGGGGATCCATGCGTGGAAAAGACCACCCCAGGACACACTAGAGGGATTATATCCTTGGAGCTGGTGAGAGTTTGGGCTTCACTACTGAGGCCGCTGCCACCATGATATGGACCTGGATCAGAAGAACAAGATACAGTACAGATCTGTGTGGGACAATGTAAGACACAGGTATCAAACATAAGGACTAGGGGCCAAAGGGTGTAATTTGGTCCGGATTGTAATGGATGGTAAGGATGTGGTAAGGATAATGTTGTTGCTGACGCTCTGTCATGCTTATAAAAGTAAACATCTACAAATGAAGAGGCTTTGCACTGAAAAGTGATGGGTGGAATTTTTTGTGTATGAAAGTTGTAACATCACACTTTTTCAGCGTCACTGGGTGGGGGTGTTATGTTCCAGCACTGTTTTTTATGAGTCCTAATTTATTTAAATTGGCTGTTAATCTTTTTATGTGCAATATCCTGCATATAGTTTTTTTCCAGGTCGCTGATTGGCTTCCGCCGCAGCCGCTATATAAACCAGACCTTCGGGTCTAGAGGGAGACGCCTTTTTCTGGGAGTGTCTTGTCTGTGGTTCCTGCCTCGCTTCCACCTGGGACGCCAGTTTCTGGAGCACCCACGCTCGAGTGAAGCTTTTTCCTATTTTTTTTGTTGTGTTTGACCCGGTGAGTCTGGACATCCTGTTTTCGTTTGATTTCCTTTTACAGGGTTTAAGTTTGCAGGTGGTTTTACTAGGACAGGGGTAGCCTATAGGACCCTGTATAGGCTTGGTTTGATCCATCTACCGTCATTTTGTTTATTTGGCCAGCTCACCTGGGTCCGACTTTTCTTTGTACTTTTGGGATTTCTTTTTGTTTTGGGGCACGGGAACATGGGTTTAATTTAAAATAAATTTGCTTTAATAAAATTTTAACCGTTTTGTATCCTGTGCTCTCTAAAATATGTTGCAACCTCCGGGTCATAACAGATCCAAAAACTGTCCACTATCCAAAACACTGTACTATGGCTTGTTTGGTAAGTGGTAGAGAAATAACACTCATACCATTGGATCTGCTTAGTGTTAGCTCAGCTCAGCTCATATATTACATTATTCATGACATATTGCAGTCTCGGGCTGTTAGCTTGTTTTTTTTTTTAATATTTGCCCATTTAAATACTTGTAGTGTGAAATTTATTCTATTTTCTAAAAATCAGCTTTGTTGAGTTTTTAGCTGGCAGATCTCTGGTCATGTGCAAGCGTTCCATACTATTACCATGACAACACATATAGAACTGAGGTTTAACCCTTCATTGGGCCAGACACATTTTGGGGTAATTTCCACAAGGGTCTGTAAGGTCCACCTTTGCATGAACAGTGAGTGAAGCTGCTTTGTTAGGTACCATGAAGTAATGGTACTAATGTAAGGAATGATGTTCAAATGGATAATGCACACGTGGACAGGGGTCTAAATCAGCACGTATGTTGGTCTAGTATTCTAAAACACATATTCTTTTCACTTTGCATGTGTTTTTCTTGCATAACAAATAATCCAAGTAATGAAAACTCTTCATTCATTTCACAAAAATGAATGTGACAAAAATTCACAGTACAAAACCACTTGTGGAACAAATTAATTTCGTAATTAGAGGTACCACTGTATATGCCTTTTTCTCTTTAATTTTTAACCTGTTCCACACACTACAGAGAGTTGTCTTTTTAATTCCATTGTACATTTGTATTATGACAATAAAGTATTCTATTCTGTTCTAGTGATTTTCTACGTAACAATATGAAATGTAAAAAAAATTGCGCCAAAATACAGTCTTGTTATGTCCTCCAATAAAGCACTGCAGATTAATTTTTTGACTTTCAGAGTATTTCTCGGAGTTCCCTATGAAGGTTTAAGAGGCTATCATTTTTGTTTTTTCACTTGCACCTTTAAGCAAAGGATTTGACCACTTCCTCCTCCACCGCCTTCGTCCACACTTCCACAAACATGTCGTCACTGTACCTCGTCTCTGTCTGTCCGTGAAAAGCCATATGCTCTCCACCCACATTGTGTCTATCTGATCAAGTAGCATCTGCCAAGACACCGAGTCACTGTCATCTATCACAGACCTGCCCTCCTCTCACTCCCCATCCCTCTTTCCCTCTCTACCTTGACACACACTCTTTTGTCGTCTTCCTCTCATCCCATGCTCCCTGCCTCGTCCTCTCTTTGACCTCTCCCTCTGGACGTTACAACTTGTGTTTACCCATTTCGCTTCACAGTTTCTCTGAGGATCTGTTTTCCCCGCTCTATATTTTGGATGCTTTTACGTCCTTCTTGCTCCTCCTCCTCTTCTTCTTTTTCTTCTTCAGGAGTTTCAGATCATTTTTTCAGACAAGTAAGCAAGAAGAACAGCGCTAAGAGTAATTATCATGATGAAAACATTGCATATCTTAAATACGGGATGGGATTAATTACAAAGACAATGCAAAATAAATAAATAAATAACCAATAAGCCAGATTTTTGTCAAAAATTATCCAGCCATGAAATATGATGGAGTGTGTCCTGCACGCTCTGCAGCCCTGATAAGACTCAGTAAGAGGGGATTGTTGTGACACCAATGTTCATTTAATCAACTTCAGTGCACTTAATGTGAGTGGCTGCGGACACTTGCATCAGCAAAATGGTTTGGATGTAAAATGTAAATGAATCTGTCACTAAAAGCTCAAGCTGTCTCGCTTTCTCTCTGTTTTGCACTAGTAAATTGTTTATGTAAGAACTTCTGAGGCTACTGTAAGAAAGGAATGTGGTGATTCAGATAGAGTAATGCCCACACACACACACACACACACACATGGATCTAGTGCTGCAGAGAGGAATATATTAGAATAAGTTACACACTCTGCCCTCTGTTTAGAGCAGCCTTTTGTGTCCAGAATAACATCAAAGAACTATTTATACTTCACTGCTTTCCCTGTGTGCTGTCAGCCGACAAGGCACTACAGAGGAGTGTGTGTCTGTGTGTGCGAGTGTGTACATGGGAATGAATTACAAGTGCCGGCGAAGGAACGAGGTAACCTTTTGGCTCCGTGCATGTTGTCTGAGCTTTGGATTTGTATTTGAGAACACCGTGCGATTGTGTTTCTCACCATCTCCGATGATGGCCAGGATAGCCAGGTCCACCTGTCGCTTCCAGTAAGAGCCCTTCTGCAGAGCGATGCCGTAGCCGGTGGTGGCGAAGATGTACCTGAACACGAGTGCACGCAAAAACACAAGAGAAACGTTTCAACCTTTAAACAAATATGTGAACTGTTAACTCTCCAGCTACTGTCTATGGGGTTAAAAAGTATCTGCAAGAAGTAATTTAAATAAGTAAGTAATTTTACTAATTTAAGAATCAGCAGTTTTATATATGCTTTTTTTTCTTTAACCCTTTGATGCATTTTCCCAAAATGTTTTTATTCCTTTTTAGGCATGAAAAAAGCAATGTGATTGAAATGTTTTTAATGGACCTATTTATTATGGAGTTACAAACATGTTCACTCAGCTGGACAACATGTGTTTAAGCTGTGAACCAAATAAACGTGTATTTAAAATGCAATATCAGAACACTATGAAATAAAACTATTTTAATGCAGTTTTGTTTAAGAAGAGACTGTTAATTAGATTAACAAGAGGCAATTGATTTACACATAAACATGTTGGTGCAGATCATGTATTACAACTGTAGAATAACTGTCCACTGGAGTGACCAGTATACATCAAAGGGTTAAAGGCAGTGTCGATATATTTTGATTATTTGAGTTTTTACAGAAAAAAAAAAAAAAAAAAAACAACTTCACAGAAAATAAAAATTTAGGATGCCATACGTTCAGCAAAATAATCCTCATGAAAGAAAACCATTTTTTTTTGTTTTTGAAGCATAAAGGTAGTCAACTCAACTAGAGCATCCTCACTCTGGTCAACCATGCGTCAAAACCTGCAAACAAGACCGGCACATCCACCTGCAGCATCTCCAGGACAGGTTCCGGACATGGACGACCATGGCAGTGGAGACCATTGGCCCCCACAAAAGACCTGGGCATCCCAAAACATATGCACCATGAAGGATTCATGGGCCTGAAGAACCCTCCACTGGTTTTGTAATTTTGTTAGTTTCATAGCATATATGCCTAAGTCAGTGTTCCTCAACGCTGGTCATCGGGACCCACTGTCCTGCATGTTTTAGATGTAACTCTGCTCCAACGCACCTGATTCAAATGATCAGCTCGTCATCAAGCTCTGCTGAAGCCTGATAACAACCCACTGATTGTAATCAGGTGTGTTGGAGCAGGGTGACATCTAAAACATCTAAAAGGATAGTGGGTACCGGCGACCAGAGTTGATCAAAGTCATGCATTATAAGGGGATTCCCACATCATAGAGCGCCTCCATTTTGACGGTGCTAATGCTAACTACTGAACCTCCAGTAACATAAGTCTCCTCCAGAAACCTGCCTGAGCGTTGTTGTACAGATACAATCAAAAACATAATCGTGCCAAGGGAATAGCCTTATATCGTATCCCAAAAGAAACAACATGGAGAAACAAGTGGTTGTCTGCAGTTAACAGGCAAAATGCTGATGACAGTGTTTGGTGTCCAATGCACCACATGCGCCTTTGCGGTCTTAATTTTGGATCAGGTAAGTTACACTCCTGATGGTAATTAAATGAGTTCTCTGCAAATATAGTTTGGCACTGGAGTAAAATGTAGACATTTTCTGTTATCAAAGAAATCCAGTAGGTTTGTGTGCACTAGCTAACATTAGCATTAGCCTGATCCAGTCTAGTCAGTAGTGAAAGGAACCCTGGAACTGCTGTGAAAGCTGCAGCACACTGAGTGGACAAACTACTACGAAAAAGGTGGAAAATTACCTCAGTACTAAAATATATATATTTTCAAAAGTACTTCATTGTTGAAATGGAAAGCCTATTTACCATAGATTTCTTTAAAGTCTATTGCTGTGAAAATTGAGGCTAAACTAGAGATACATTTGTAAAAAACAAAGAATCCAACAAAAACAAACAAACAAAACTAAAGCTGAACTAATATTTGACGATACACAATTACATCAGAACTGATCTAAGAATAATTTACAACTAAATTAAGAATTTTTCCAGCTGACTACATGCAGGGATATGGAGATGTCACTATGGCGGACACACCAGGAGGGGTCACATGGGTGGGAAGTTTTGGGACATGTTGAGTTCAGGTGTTTCTTTTCTAACAGGGGTCTGGACGACGAAACTATAATGACAAGTGTTATAATTTAGTTTTATGTTATGCTAAATAACATATGCATTGTTCAATTTGGTTGAAATTGTTATCTTTGCTTCTAACACTTGACTTTCTTCACATCTCACTTTGCAAGAAAAATCTCTCATTAAACTTTAAAGCTTCTTATGGTGCTCATCACCAATTTTTCATATCTGTAAAATCTGCCTGATAGTTTAAGTATCACAAATCCATTAGTCTTTCCATGATTACGCACTTGAATCACTCCCCTCACAGTGAATAACCTCAAAGTGTACTCCATCATGCGTTGTCTGTTTGTGTACATACCAAACTGAAACTCAAACCAAACTGTCACTCGGGCTTTTTTTCAAAATTCGACACAGCAGCTGCAGCAGCAAGAAGCAATGAAGCCAGTCCTGTAGTTGTTGTTGCTGCTGTTGGAATACTGTGGCTGTGTGGAACTCTGAAAAAGCCCAAATGACGATTTGGTTTAGGTTTGGTATGTCAATAAATGGACAGCTTGTGATGAAGTAGTCTTCAAAGTTGTTCACCATAAGGGTAGTGATTCAGGGGTGTAATCACTGAAAGACTAATATTACTAATACCTTGAATTTGGTGACAAACATCATACATAGCATTAGGAAAATACTATATTTCATAAACTATATGGGTAAAAATTTTGAGATTCATCATGGACAAACTCTGTTGTTATTCTATTACATCTTCAATTGGTTCTGGAAAATCAGAAAAAAAAAATCTTTCTGATTCCTATTTGCTGATTGGTGGAAACTGACCACATCTTCAAACACACCAAGCTAATGCTACTTAAGCTAACCTTTCCAATGTGAACAATTCTGATGCGCTTCTAAATCCATTGGGTGTACAGTCAGAGGCTTTATGAGTTAATAGCTCAGGAGGAAGTGCAGGATGTCCAATAACTGAAGGGCTGGTGGTTCAAATCCCACTCTGTACTAGTCACGTGCCGTTGTGTCCTTGGACAAAACACTTGACTCACCTTGGTCTGAGGGGGCTGTTTGGCAGCCACATTTCCGCCAACTGTGGCTATAAAAATGCAGTTTGCTGCCACCAGCGAGTGAATGAATGACCGATCAATTCCTATAGAAATTCAATCCATTATTATAAATGAGTTAAGTTGAAAAGAAAAAAACTTTTCTTCACCAAGGCACTCCAAAATATTGTAATATTTTATAAATATTGTAAAGCATTGTAGTAACAATAGGGTGTTCTTCGAACCCTGAACAAGCACTCTATTGCCACTACTGTACGTGTAGGCAATTTTACATCCTCAGTGGTCGTGTCATTTAAATAAATACATGTTTATAATATTTTTTAGTTCCTAGGTGGAGAAATTTTCTTTTTCTTTTCTTCTTTTCTTTTGTTCTCTGGACAACATTTACCTTGAACCAAACAGCACCCACCAGAACAGCTTTTCTATCTATTCTCTAAAGCAGTGTTTACCAACCCTGGTCCTTGAGGCACACTATCCTGCAGGTTTTAGATGTTTCTCTCTCAACCACACCTGATTCAAATGATCATCCCATCATCCATCTCTGCAGAAGAATGATAATGACCGTCAGGTGTGTTCCAAAAGGGAAACATCTAAAACATGCAGGACAGTGTGCCTCGAGGACCAGGGTTGTGAAACACTGCTCTAAAAGGACTGAGCACACCTCTGACTGGCAACAAACACCATTACTATAAACATTTGGCTCCGCCCACATTTGTTATCGCTAGTGTCGTATCACCTCGTGGCCTCTAGCATCATCCACAACTGCTAACCAAGTGAAAAAAAAAAAATCCACGATGAAAGCGTATTATAACAATGATAGTTGGAGTTACCCGCTGCCAATGGTCACCAGCTTACACCCTTCGTCTCTGCCGGCCATGTAGTTCAACACTGCAGCGTCGTAGATGAAGGCGTCCAGTTTACTGAAAGAGGAAGAAAACACAGAGACGAGGGATGAAAAAGAAGCACGAGGAGTTTCAGACATTTGTGAGTGGGGGTAGACAAAAGGCAGAGGAGAGGCTTATGTATCAGTATGTGTTGTGCGTGGATCAATTCAGAAGTGTTAAATCATCTCCAATAGGACGACAAGCCAAGCGTAACCAAACACACAGAGTGGGGGGAGTGGCTGTGGTTCAATACAGTAACGCTTCACTGATGACAGGAGCTCAGAGGCGCATGGACAACCCAAGTAAACTTAGCAAACAACCACACACACACACACACACACACAGGCAAGTTGCAAAGCGGAATGTAAAAGATCCCAGACTCAGACTGACATTTTCAGTGTAACCGATGCCGTCACTAACTGCTGCTCTCTCACTCTGAGTGTGTACACGTACTGACGCACACACATACGCCCGCTACACACACATACAGTACACACACAGACAGCCCTCCTAATAGCGTGGTGACTGGCTGGCATTTGCTGAATGTCAGATCCAGCCCTGTAACGGAGGCTCACAGCCGATAGTTTAGCTGTGTAATTAGCTTAACCCAGCACTGGCTCCATGCTCACGCAGACTGTGTGTCCAAACATGTCAGGGACCAGGGTTGTGTGGTGGTGTGTGTGATTGTGCAGATGTGGCTGTGTGGTGATGTGTGCAGGTTATCAAAGAGAACAGCAAGCAAGTGATCCTCTTTAAAGGTTTCACAGCTACTTTAAAGTTAACATTGAGCTTTAAACTTTGGAATGTCATCAGTGCACTCTTATGTTACTTTATTTTATTATTGGTTATTCATTTTGTTCATTTATTGAATGGCTTAAGCCACAACGACCCAGTGTTACTTTTGTGGCAGTTACCAAATAATTACATTTAACTTCTCGTAAATCTGCGGTTCTCAAACTGGGGTCCGCAGACCCCTAGGGGGACGTGGCGCATGTCCAGGGGGTACGCGAAATTATTCACGGTTTTGTTTTTTTGTTTTTTTTCTGTTTTATTTTGAAATGCGGAAGTTTTATTTTGTAGCGAGCGGGCGGAAGTAACAGTGCTATTTGACGCTAGCTTGACTAAATTGAGACGGAGCGAGTCACAGGCTATTTTTAGCCACCCTGCAGCGAACATGGATCGATTTTTGTGTCCGCCAAGTTCCTCAACAAGTGGTAAAAGAAATGACAATGAAAATGAAAATGACAATGACAAAAACAAACGCCCTAACCCTAAAAAGAGAAAGTACATTGATAGTTATATTGAGTTTGGCTTCATTGAGAACAATGATGGGAGACCAAAATTCCACCAAAAGTCTCTGTCTGTCTGTCTGTCTGTCTGTCTGTCACACACACACACACACACGGTTTTGTGTGTCTTTTGTTCCGTTTATTATTTTAAAATTATTTAAAATTGTTGTTTCTGAAGTGCTCATTTATATTATAATACCTGAAAATGTCGCTGGTTTGCACAAAAGCACTATTAAAAAAGGTTATCATTGTTTCATAATAATCATTGTTGAGGTGGGTTTTTTTTTATCATTTTCAGTATCGCGAGGATGAGGGGGGACATGGAAAAATTTCACCCCTCCAAGGGGGACCTGGGACAAAAAAGTTTGAGAACCCCTGTCGTAAATGATTGATCTCCTTTCCACCAAGTAGATTCTGTTAGCAAGACAAGTCAAAAATATATGGAAGGATTTTCAGATAATGTTGATACTGGCATGAGGAACACATGATTAATTGGTAACAGTTTATAATAATACCTACACAAAATTAAATATTAATTAATTAAAAAATATTCATTAAAATTAACCATTTATTACCTAGCTGTTAATGTTTGTCCATTGTGTATCAACCATTTGTTACCTATTTGTTAACGTCTTGTAAAGATTCATACTGATAAATGTAAGATGAGATTCTTTTCTCTTCAGACAGGTTTGTTTGTTTGTGTACCTGCACATGTCTGTTAAAAATAATCAAATTTTACACCTATTTGTTAACAAATGGTTTGTTTATGATAAATTGTGCATAAACAAACCATTTACAAATAGGTAACAAATAGTTATAATACATAGTGAATTGTGTTAAGGTATGGGGAGGCTAAGTCACGCCCTTCTAATTTGAATGGGAGTGAATGGAGTGGGTGAAGCTAAATTCTAATTCCGTTTAACAAGTGCTCTGAAATTCACATATGACAGCGGTTAATAAGACATATTTGATGTGTCATAGGCAGAACACCCGTTTTTGATGGAAAGGAACCGTGATGTTAGGTTTTATGTGGTCGCGTATGTGACGTCACTCCGCTCAGCTGTGATGTTGAGTCTGTGGTGACGTCACATGGGCGCCAGGCGTGTAGTCCAAATTATTAACAGGTTTTACTCACAAATGAATCAGCCGTTAACAGAAGCAATTGAAACACACATCAATAATTATCATGTATTATGAGGTACAACATGTGTGTGATTCAGGGCACATGACAAACCAGATATGATTTTAGTATTTTATTTCCCATTGAATACCATTCATTAATTTTATGATCTCAGGCCCTATGAGCCTCTCGGGGCTGCTCTGCCTCCTGTATTAACATTTCCTGAAATATCCATCAAAATCCGTCTACAAAATTCTGAGATTTCCTGCTAACAGCCAAAAAAACCTGACAAACCCCAATGAAAACAGACTGTCTTTAGTGAAGGGAACTAACACATTTGGAATTCTTTGACTGACTTCTAGGAAACAGTTCGTGCTCAGAATGGAACTATACTGGACACAGTTTAATGAGTGGTTCTTAATGCAGTATTTCACAAATACATGGGGGAGAGCTGTACAATATATTGTTGGAGCATCAACATTGCAATGTACTTGTGCACAATAGTCACATCGCAGGCACTGCAGTTATTTTTATTTTTTTTATCATTTTTAAAATGTTTTATTTGTTTGTATATATTTAAATTATTTCAAATGTATTTTTTATAAATGTAATGGAATTTTATTATTTTTTTTTATTTTTATGTATTTTATTTTTTATGATTTATTTATTTATTACCTATTTGTCATTCTTATTTATTTATTTATTTATTCATTTTTTTATTTTATTTGTTAATTTTTAATTAAAAATAGATTTCTATATTTATTTTTCATTAGTAATTTTAGGCAATTATTTTGTCTACAAGAAAGATGAAACTGAAACGTATGTTCTTCGTCGACTACTAATGTGTTTGACCATTTGTGTTGGCACCACACAGCTGTTATATACTCCTGAGTAATTTTTCATATGTTGCAGGGTTAAAAAAAAATAAAAATCTAATATTGTGCAGCCCTAACATGGGCTGTCAGAAAACTTTTTCCACCACTTTATTGATTTGGTACACCTCCTTTATTGTATGTAATAATGTTACTGTTAATGTCACTTCACTGAATTAAAAAAATGTTACTCTTTAACTTATTATCTCTTCTTTTAAGTGTAATGACATATTTTGACTAAAAATAAGACAAATGCAATTAGTAAGATTTAGATTTTTTAAGTATATCTGGGTTTTTTTGCAAACATTAGAACAGTCATTCTTTATATTTCAACAAAAATCCATATTTTTAAGTGAAGTTTAAATAATTGTAAAATTTACATGTCTTGAGAATGATTTCTACCCCAAATATTAATCCAATCACTTCAGCCCCCCTGTGCATAGTTTCAGTTCTTGTGGCTGTAACAGATTTGGCGCATTAAGCCTGTCAGCATTATGTGTGATCAGAGCTAATCCAGCCATCGAGCCCCAAACAGCTGAACGCCGCAGTGTTGCTCATCTACTAATACCACAGAATAGAATTATCAATGAGGGTATTAGTGCATGCACACACCTGCAGCGGTGTTCCACAAATACGTACAAGCATGTGTTTTTACTTCTAAGCATTAGATTTGTGACTGTAACTGTAAATAACCTGCGTTTACATATGTATGACACTAGAGATGAGAGTGTCTTAGAGGGTTGGAACGGTCTAAGCTCTGTTTACATCCAGTCCTCTTATGGATGGAGACATAAAAAAAAAAAAAAAAAAAAATCATGAATCATATATTTGTTGCTTATATTTTATCCTCTTTCTCTCAGCTCTCCTCCCATCCCTTGGGGCAGCATGTCCTTCAAGTGGAGAATTCTGATTGGTTCCCACACTGGAACCATTAACCAATGGCACATGGCTTCTTGTGATATCACCTCATGAACCTTTCGTCCTTTACCTCTGAATGCTATTTCAGTTTTCCATCCTTCCATTCTTTGATTCCCAATCTCTCCCATGGTTTTCCTGTTCTTTCCTCACCTCCCCTCTAGTCTTATCCTCATGTTCCCCTCCCTTACTTTTGCTTTTACCCTGCTTGTTTCATTCCATCCAGCCAAGGTGGCCCTTGCTACCTTCCCTTCTCTTCCTCCAATCAGACATTTTGCCCTTGGTTACCCCCCCCCCCCTCCCCTCTCCCACCCCCTTTCCTTTTTTCTCCCGCCTTTTCCTCCTTCCTCTTCCTCCCTGTTGTTTTTACCTTCACTTTTCTATCCAACCAACTCTCTTAAATTGATTCACTCTTTCGATCTGTCCTTGGTTAGCTTCGTGACACCCCTTCACTCCCACGCCCCCTCGCCACTCCCCATTATAGAGACCACAACTAAAAATAGCTCTTGCTGTTCCCAGTGAGGAAGCCCATTCATCCCCAGTCTCACCGGGGCTGTCACACACAAAGCCAAACACACACTTGTGACAGGACAAACCTACACATGTACAGGTATGGGTGACAGTAGAGCTGCACAATATAGTGTTTGAGCATCAACATCACAATGTACGTGTGCAATATTTTAATTGTCTTTTTAATTTATTTGTATATATATCATCCAAAGACGTGCACTGATTGGGCAGGTCTGCCGTGAAAAAGAGATCATTGGGACACACTTGGGTAAATAAAGGTTAAATTAAATCTATATATACAGTGTTACCTCTACTTACGAAAGACCCAGCTAACGAATAATTCAAGTAATGAAAAAGCTTTGCCTCAATTTTTCGTCTCTGAATACGAAAGAAAATTCTATTTGTGAAAGGAAACTGAAATCTCTCAGACATAAATACAGTACAGTACTGTATGTAGATTACTATTGTCAATAGGGCGATGGCGGCACCCTGTTTGGCTGCAGCTGCTGTGGCTCCTGGTAACACAGACACATTAACAGTAATTACTCCACCTAGACCAGCGCTTTTGGTATCAAACGTTCAGCCGAATGGTGTAAGAAGAGTATATGACCGACAGACTATCATTAGTTTCAGAAAAATTGTTAAAAATTTGGACTCCGCAAGCCCGGAGACGAGGACCGTTCTACAGAACCTCAGCCTGCTATGCTGGTCAGATCCACCGTCCTACAGCGGAGCCCCCCTCCCACAGAGGACACCTCCAGAGACATTGGAAGCGGTGTGAGAGGAAGCAGAAGCGCGGCTGTCATGGTGGATTTACACCCTTAGAGCTAACCCACTCCCACTGCTGCTTCTATCAGTCCTGCTCACTGACGTACACTCACTGGAAAACAAACTGGACTACCTGAAGCTGGATTTAAACACTAAACATGTTACACCAGACTGATGCATCCTCATTCTCACCAAGACGTGGCTCAACTCTTCTGTCCCAGACATCACCATGGACTAAAATCTAACTCTACATTTTCTTTTAACACATATTTCCAAAATCTGTAAATTTGTCATAATTTTTAAAGTGTTTGAGGGGTAGTATTTGGGGCCTTGGAATGAAATATATATATATATATATATATATATATATATATATATATATATATATATATATATATATATATATAGTACATATAGGGTTAAAATACAGGGTTAAAACAAATTACAATGTAATTTTTTTCTAATATGGTGCAGCCCTAGTGTCCAGTCACACAGTGAAGCTTTGTTTAATTATTACTCACTGCTTATAAGGCATTTGATGACAGATTGGTGGAAGTGAATTCTTACCCTGTTTTCAGGCTGACAAGTGCATCCTGAACCCCAGTTTGATGATATTTCACCATGTACTGGTGCATATCGGGGTAGTTCTTCCTGATGTTTCGCTCTGTGGACCCATTTGGAACCGTCCCAAAGCGGAAGGGAGGCGAGTAGGCATAAGGGTTTTGAAACTAGAAAAGGACAAAAGAATACAGACAAAAACAAGGAAATATTAGAAAGATGATAGGCGTGATTATCTGAGGTTGAATATGAATAAACCAATTCTGTCATATTAAAGCAATGTGTAAAATACATGTGGACATAATCTAATCTGTACACTGTGAAAAAAAAAGCCCTGTTGTTTTTTTATGAGAAGCACTTGGCAGCTGTGGTTGCCAGAACAATCCTTAAACACATGAAACAATAAACATGTTTATACAGTAACACATAAGTCATTTCAGTTCAGGGGCCACATTCAGCCCAATATGATGTGAAAAGGGTCAGAACAGTAGAATAATAACAGTTAAAAGAGTAAGATTACATTATGATAATGCTTACAACTATAATGTTTCCCCCAAAATGTGTATAACATCAACAACTTGACATGTTGTTGACAAAAAACTTGAAAATGTTAACTCTTTTCTGCCTCAGTCTATCTGTCATTTGCACATGTGCAGAACAACTGACATTTCAAATACAAATACACCAATCATTTAGTAACAGGCAGAATATTTGTAAAATTACACTTCTTTTCAGATATTTCACCTGGTTCATATTTGTTCACATATTTATGCAGGTATTTGTAAAAGGATGGTTTGTTAATATGAAGATTTTCATGTTTTCAGTTTTCATTATTTATATGTAATTATGATCATATTTTACTGGTATGAACCATTTAAGATCTAATTATTCTGTATGTAAAGCCTGAATTAAAATAATTTTCACACAATTAATATCTTTTGTTATTCATTCTACGGGCCAGATTGAACCCTTTGGTGGGCCGAATTTGGCCCCCTGGGCCTTATGTTTGACACCTCTGATATATATTTAACACTGAATGTAAACAGTAAATGGACTGCAGCCAACATAGACGAGGACTAAACTGGGAGCAAAATGGGTTCAGTGTCCTTGCAGTTTTGCAAGGACACGTGGAGCTAGGATTCAAACTGCCAACCCTTTCGTCATTGGATAATCCCTCATAGAAACTGAACCACAGCCACTCGCAATTCTAAATCTGTAAAATCTTACATTGTTAAATTAGATTAGATAGAATGTTATTGATCCCCTGGGCCAGCTCTTGGGAAATTGAGTTTCTAACAGCAGCACAACACTGAGGAAAAAGAAAGATCATAGAGCAAGTTGAAAGAAAAGCTTAGGAAAGAAAGAAATATATATATACATAAAACAGTACTGAAAAAAGAGCATATTGTAAAGTACTGACAGTGACAGGAGTTAAAGTGGAAGAGCAGCAGTTTTTAGTAGGTTATCGGTCATAAATATAATGTTATAGTAAATGTACTATGATGTACTATCATATCGTACAGTATGTTACAATATATGTTTAAAAAATAATAATAATAATGAGTACCTTATGTTTCAATATCATAATATAGTACATAATATACAATATGTCTCAAGTCTCTTTTTCACCATTTCCATCGTTTATTTCTTCCATCTATTACATTCATCGGCATGTGTTCATGTACATTATAAAGCATCAATGGAGCTACAGACGGTGTAAAAAGCCAGTTATGTTGCTTTATTTTTAAACCCAGTATTTATACACACACACACACACACAGTGTCCACTTTATTAAGCACAGCAGGTAAAGTGTACCTAATAAAGTGGCTGGTTAGTGTGGGTTCAGTTACTGTGTGTAAAATAACTGTATTCATGGGCATGTGATTGCACACACAAGGTGCTGCATACAGATTGCAGTACAATAAACCAGTTATGTTTCTCTATTGTTAATGTCAGTATATACAAACAGATGGTCTGTACTTTATTAGATACACCAGGTAAATTAGTAAAAGGTACCTAATAAAGTAACCAGTTAGTGTAGGCTCAGTTACTGTGTGTAAGGTGGAAAAGAGCATGAATTAAATAACTAATACAACAAAGCAGAACATACTGTAAGTGCTATATAATCCACACATCCTCACCCTTAACCTTCTCTTTTAATTCTCACTTTAGTCTCAGTCTCTTTTTTCCTCATTTACATGGCTTATTTATTCCATTTATTGTATTCGCCAGCATGTGATTACATACAGTAGGTACTAAAGCACATCTTCAGTATAATAGGCCAGTTATATTTCTTTATTTTTAACCCCTCTCTGTGATATTCTCTCTTCCTGAAAGCCTCCCTTTGCACCTCTCCACCTCTCTCCTCCCCTGCCTGCCGTCTCTCAGGTATAATCTAGTCAGCGTACAGGTCAAGGGTTTTTGTCGTAGTACGCTTCTTTCTGTTGTAACAACCTACCCCAGAGCTCGACGGTAACAATCTGCCCTCGGTGCCAGAAACAGGCGAACCCTATCAATTAGAAGTGCGCACTGCGAGCTGCTCTCCAACCGCATGTGTGGAGCGCCGAGGAGTTGCTTCGCTGCGTGTTATTACAACACTCCTGCAAGTAATATCCCATGACATTTTTATATATCTACATGTCTGATTTGCTTGGCTTTCACATATTTATATATGAGTATATGAATGAGTCATCCTATAGGCAGTGCATGGAGGCTTTCATTACTGTACTATTAGCTTTGGTGTCATGGTTCTGCACTTGAAAATGATCTGTTTTGGACTTGTTTACTAGTTATACACATTACTTATAAATGTGTTTGAATAATACATGTTTGTACAGTATATTATATGTACCTCCATATATCCATCTACCATATACTGTGCAGTCAGGTCAGTGTAAGGGCATGCTGGGAAGACAAACTCAGCTGTGCATGCGTACATGTGTTAGCGGTTATGTCACGCTGCGTGTTTGTCAGTGTCACAAAAGCATAAGCCTTCAGGAGACACTCGCTTCTCACGCAGTTCTTATCACGTCCACTTCTTTACTTATCTTTACTTTCTTTTTAAAACCATATGTCATCATTTTTTAATGCAGATTTTTTTTAAATGTATTTTTTCTATTTGGTGTACTTTTTGGTTGTGTTCTGGGTTGTGGCAAAGTTTCCAGTATCCTTTACTCTTAACTAGGGCTGTCAAATTATAAAAATCTTTAATTAGATTAATCACAGGGTTGCTGTGGATTAATTTTGATTCGTCATTATTAAATATTTATCTTTAATTAGTTGTGTTTTATTTTGCATGAGCAGACAGACACAAGAAGGGAATATATCTGCAGTTAGCATGTTTGCCAAAGCTATGTTAAGCATTAGCCCAGGTGTTAGCAGAAACCCAGACCAATTTGTTTCACGTTACAGTGGTATTTTAAGCTCGAAGTGCTTTGGTAGAAAGAAAACTCTGTCAAAGCACTTAATTAAACAAAATTAATCCAATTAAAATGTTTGATTATTTGGCAGCTCTAATTTGAACATGACAGATGTGCTGAAGAACATTATACAACTGTTTCAGAGAAATAAAATAGGGACATATATTTAAAAAAATAGTGTCAATGTCCCTGTGCTCATCCAGAGCTCACATCTTACTATTAACAAAAGGAAGTCATTCATAAAATCATAAAATCAATCCAACTGTGTGGCTGTGTTTTTATAAACAAATGCTGAAAATATTGTGAATGGTATAGGAAGCCCCCAAAGCTCTTCTGGGGTAACATCTGACTGGGTAATGACATATTACTGTGGGTAAAGCTGTTAATGATACGCAGGAGGTTGTTGGTGGAAACTAATATTGGGGCAATTAGTTTCTAATGAATCAATCAGAATTTAAATCTGAGGGAAGAGTAGTGATTTTAGTGTCAGACTGGAAAAATAAACAAAGTAATAAACAAATTGTTTACGAAGGCAAATTTCGACAAACAAAGTGATATGTTTTGTACTTAATGCCTAGATCTATTTATCTAATGAATCAATCAGAATTGAAATCTGTTGAGAATTGAGGGAGGAGTAGTTTGCGGACAACGGACGGACACCGACGATGGCTGGACGACGGATGAAGTCGGGATGGCAACAAGCTCATCGCGACTTCGTCCGGATGAGCTAAAACTAAACTCAATCTCTGACCAGGAAGTAAAAACTTTCAAGATTTAAAAGAGAACACAAACAAAACCGACCAACTTCAACAAACAATCTGAGGGTGTTTCCATGGCCATACCGTACTGAAAATGAAAAGTAACACACTTTAAATGTCTGACTCACAGCTTCTATGACTTTTCATTAACCAAGTCGCCCAAGTTCTCAGTAATATTTTCTCCTGAGGGAACACTCATGACCCCCCACTGCCACCCCAACAGTGTGTGCTGTGAGCATCAACCTAACCTGACATGACTTCAGCTTTATTGATGATTAATAATTATTGGTCTCATGTTTATCAAAACATCGACAAATTAATTCAATCAACATTGTATCGAGCATGTCTTATATTTGGGGAAAAGTTGATCTTAAGGGATTTTTGCTGGTTTTTAAAAGTCTTAATGGTTTTAGCCCTGTTTATTTATCAGATCTGCTTTTAACATATGAGCCTTCTCAGCTTTTAATTGTTCCTCGAGTTCACACTAAAACACACAGAGGCCTCATTCAGTTTTTATGGACACAAATTATGGAACAGTCGACCTGAGGATCTGAGGTCTCATATGTTTAAGGGTAAACTGAAAACCTACCTTTTTAGCTTAACTTTTAAATACAATTTTTACTTTTAACATTATTTTATTTTACCGTTTTATGCAATCATTAATAATTAAATTTTTTTTACTATACATATTTATACACACACATATATATATACTGTATATATATATATATATATATATATATATATATATATATATATATATATATATATATATATATATATATATATATATATAACTGTACCTACATCTATGACATAGTGGGGGGTCTAATGTAAAGCATTTCATGTTATATGCACCATGTATGAAAAGTGCTATACTGTATAAATAAAGTTTGATTGATTGATTGAAAACTTATATTGCAATATATACTTAGCACCATTACAAGCACAAATGTGTAATTTCCAGAAAATTGTTTGTTCACGTGTCTATTTTGTATGTTGTTCATGACATCATTAAGTTCATAGGTAACAGTTGTATATTTGTCATTCCCATTGTTTGCGATGTCACCATTTGGACTAATCCCTTAATGTCAGACAATGACTTAAATCTTTTCTATGGAGTCACGCTTAACTGGTAACTTTATATGTGGTCAATAGCTGATATAAAGGCAGCCAAAAAAATGCCATAACTTACAACAGAACTAAGAGAAGGTGCCAGTGGCAGGTTTGAACCATGGTGAAGTTGTTTATCATCTGTCATCACAGTACAATCTGTTGTATGAGTGATCGGATCCCTCAGGACAGGATCATAAGACTTAATTCCATGCATCATCACAGCACAGTTTGTTTTGACACACCCCATATTGAATGATTACAATTTGTTCACGATTCATTTGCTAATGACTCATTCGTTCTTGTTTAATATGAAGAGAACCCCAAATTAACCCATTTAATTTAACTCCAAATATACATATTATTCTGACAAATGCATTTTTCATAGTCATATATCATTATCATTTTATCAACAGATATGTTCACATGCACTTTGACAAAGATTATTGCCTTTATCTGATTAAAGTCGGATTTTTAAAAGCCGTGTAAACACCTTAATCAGACTGGAATCAAATCAAACTGGAGTTAAGTCAGAGTAAACAAATCAGATAATGCAATTTTAATCAAATTTCTTCATGCATGTAAACATCAGCCACCCTTAGCTTGAGTAAGACTAGCCTGGACACGCCCCCTTCAGGAAGTGACCAGCGACTGAGTATGACAACATGTACGTTACATGTAATAAATCAGAGTTTAAAAGTATGTACAAAATACACTGAGCTGCTCATATCTTCTCTGGATGTTGTTGTCATTCATCTTCTGAGTCTGATTCAAATCTCATGCTTTTATTTAATTATTGTTTTTCTTCTACATCCAGAAAAAGCAAGTGGCTAAGAGTGTAACGGTATCTCTTACTGGTACGTAAATTTGGATTTCTGGGAAACACCAGTTAAGTCCTCAGTAATTTGAATTTCCAAGTATGTTATTGTAAACATATTCAATGTTCTCCAGTGTCTATGGAGGGTTAGAGTTAGGCTTAACATAGAGCTGACCCCTAATGCTCTATGTTAAATATGCATCTGTATAGAGATGGAGTGTTCTGTCCCTCTGGGAGCTTGTGGATATAAAGACAATATGGAGTAGTACCACAAGAACTGTACAGCAAGTGTTGGCATTTCAACAAAATCATTTCCAGAAAAGATGGAATTTATTTCTTTATTTTTGCACAAATCTCTTATACAACTTGAAACTTTCACAAAACTACCAAAAATTCAATCTTTATCAAGATTTGAACTATGAATTAGGTTTTACATGCATCAAAAATCAATTACTTTCCATATAATAAATAGTATGTGATATGAACGGTGATTAGAGTCTTGAATATGTAAAAAAATAAATAAATAAATGATAATAATAATTGGTTGAAACCTTAAAAATGACTAAATTGGTAGTTTTAAGCAGAGGTGTAAAGTAATTAAGTAAAAGTACTTGGTTACTGTACTTAAGTAGATTTTTTTAGGTATCTGTACTTTACATGAGTATTTATTTTTCTGGCAACTTTTTACTTTTACTCCCTACAGTTTTGTATAAATATCTGTACTTTATATTCTTTACATTCTCAGAATAGACTCATTACTTTTTCAAACTAAACAGATGTGACAGTACGAAAAATAAGTCGCTTTACATATTACAGTTATATGACTATTATCTCATAATTTAGATTTTTTTATCTTAGAATTTTGACTTTTTATCTTAAAATTATGCATTTTTATCTCATATTTATAATTTTCTTTAATCTCATGACTTTTTATCTTAATCGTGACTTTTCTTCCTGCCCATATCTACAAAACGGAGTAACTGTGACTTGATCAAACACATAATCTACACATTAACTCACTTTTAAAGGCTTTATTTTAGATACTTTTCGGATTTTATTTTCTGAAGTATTATTGTGTTCATGACAAAAAAAAAGGAGTTTTACTTTTTACTTTTGTACTTTATTACAATTGAGAAGTTGTACTTTTTTTTTACTTTTACTTAAGTAAAAGAGTTGAATCAGTACTTCTACTTTTACCAGAGTATTTTTTCACACAAGTGGCTGTACTTCTACTTAAGTACAGAATGTCACCTCTGGTTTTGAGCAAGTTTGAGAGAAAAATATCCCCCCAAAGAACCTTTAATATCGATATATAATGATTTTACAGCAGGTTTTTTGTGCATTTTTCCCATGAAGGCATCCAGAGGGTAGTCAGTGAAAAGGTGTGGGTGTGACTAACGTAGACATAAGGGGGTTGCTGGTTCCAATCTCCAGACCGACTGGGAGAAAATGGAGATTGGGAACACGGTCTTGCTCTTGCTCTTGCTCTTGCTGGATAATTACCAGTGATGGGCTTTTGAGAAGTGCACCAGCTGCTGCTAATGAAAGCTTGATGCAGAGTTGATGAGAAAATGGGAGAGCAGAAGCAGAGGAGGGTTTGCGTCTCAGGTGGAAATGAAAGCGTTCACTGCTCCACTGCGATCAGCCGCCACGCAAACAACAATTCACACACAGATCTAAAAATACCCACCGAGTTATTTCCACAAGCTTAAAGAACTCATTTTTCTCTAAAAAAAAAAAAAAATGTGGCATGTCTACGTATGTATATTTAGCTCATCTTATTTAATCCTATATATTTAGTGGTGTTTTTCCATTTTCTGTTCTTCTATGCTAGACCTGTTAGCCTCTCCATTTGCTTCTTATGCAAGTTCTGGTGTTATATAAGTAAAAGGACTTTTTTTTTTTCTAGGCCTAGCTGTGTCTTTGTCTTTGTGCTTTAGTGTCCCAGGAGTCCCCATCACCAATTCACGGTAACTGGGTCCACATTTCACATCCAAGTCTGCACATCCTTAAAGAGGTTATTCATGTATATTTCTTTTACATATATTGATAGTATTTCTTTAATATATATTTTACACGTTGCTTGTTTGAATTGTGTTTTAACAGTAGTTTAGGATGTATATGTAGATAAATATATGTTTGGAGCTGTGTATTAAATGTATTTCATTTCTAATTCTTTATTTTTGTAAGTATTTATATGGTCTTATTTTTACATTTTCATTTTTCTACCTCTTTTTTCCTGCACTGGCTTGTTGTATGTTGCTGTTGTTCTCACTAAAAACTAAAAACATCAATGGCCCTGAGGTTTTAGTGGTTAAATATTAAATAAATCCTATATATAGCATTATTTTACTGTAGAGGACAATGTGTTTTTCTTTCACGCTAGGTCATAATTAAAACATTCTATTTTTATTTTCTACTTTTCATACATTTTCTGGGCAAATTGTCATTACTGAAACATGGACTAACCAAAATTTCTGGTTTTTGAATTAGGGGAAAACATAACAATAAATCCATAAATAAATAAATACAACTACAAGTACATTGTGATGTCAAAAGTTTCATTAAGTGTTGTTGTTTTGTTATTTTAATAATGAATAATCAGAAAATTTCAAGAAAAGTGTCATTACTGCAATATATTTGGGAACTGCTTTGAAAAGCTATAGGAATTTGAACATGAGCTGGAAACAACCCACAATGCATCTGTACTAACAGAAGATCCAAGATGGCTACAAGGTGAGTTGTCTTTAATTTATGCTCCTGAAAAATGTTATATTTTTTCTCATAACTGCATGAAGAAGACAGATTCTCATTACCAAAATTTGTCAACATTTCATAATGAAAATGTGTTTGTTGAATTTTAAATGTGTTTAGTAATAGAGTATGATTTTTCAGAATGTGACAAAGGTCATTATTTAGCTAGGTCATGATAGCTAATGCTACAGTTAGCATTAGCATTATTGTGCTGAGTCATCTCATCACCGCAATGCACTTTCTCATTACGTGTTCTGAGAATCACAGACATATCTACATTTGTTGAGTATTTCTTGCTTTATACACATGTATATATATTTATATATGTGTTATAACATTTTAGCTGGACACTAGAAATACATTTGACCAAAATGTGTATCTTTATTTACCTTCATTTAGATTTACCTGTGTTTTTAGGATTTCACAAGAGATCACAATGTCAATAGTCAATAGTGAAATCCTGCAATTATTTTTGTATATATTCATATAAATTAATTAATGAATTTAGTTTAATTTAATTATTATTTATTCATTTATTTATTTTTATGTATTATTTATTTATCATTCATTTGTCTTTTTTTTTATTCATTAATTTTTATTTTACTGTATTTTTTCATTTGTATTTATTTATTTTTAATTATTCATTTTATTCAATTATTTCAGCTACAAGAAGGATGTCACTGAAATCTATGTTCTGTGTCGATCACTAATCTGTTTGACCATTTGCGACAGCACCACACAGTTGTTATATACTCCTGAGTATTTTTTCATATGGCAATATATATCGCAAGGTTAAAAAAAAAATCGCTAAAAAGAACACAATCAAAAGACAACATCCAATTTCACCACACTATAACATTAAAAAGCTGCATATTTTCAGTCCTAGTATCTGTGTGAGCCTCCTCAGCGTGTAAATATTATAACAACATTCTGCTGTGCATTAAGTGAATATGAACTGGCCTCACGACTCCATCATGACGTCCATATTGAGATGAATCTTATGGGACAGATGGTACAAATATAACAGTACTGGCAATAAATTCTGTTCATTAGGTTTATAAACAGACCAGCCAAAGAAATGCAATCATTTACAGTATGATTCTCGAAGCATTCAGAGTTGCATTCATTTTAATCCAATGTTTTATACTGATGATGATGATGATGATGATGATGATGATGATGATGATGATGATGATGATGATGATGATGATGATGATGATGATGGGGAGTTAGACTACTTCGTAAAGACCTCTCCATTACATCCCAAAAACACATTCACAATATCTGCAATAACCATCATCCAATATTATTTTCAAAGATGATGTCCTTCTGGGTTTTAAAGGAGTGATATTTAACTTTTTATTTTGAATTTTCAATGTAATTATTCATCTTAAAGGTATCATTCCGCTGAAAACCAATTTTCTACCCTCCTTTTGGAATCTGATAGGTCACTCCAACTTAATAAATACATGTTGCCATTGAAAGTGGTTTGTTACCTCCACTGACTGTATTTCTCATTCATAGAAAACAACACAGAGAAACGAGTCACTCAGAAAAGTCTGTCCTCAATACGTCATGTGGATATTGGCGTCACCCACAGTGGGTTAAGCCCAGCCCCAATTTTAGCGAATCCGAAGTAGCATTAGCATTAGCATCTACAAGAGAAGATGGCACCACAGTAGCTGCTGCACATGCTTGAAAAAAGATAAAGCGTTTTTTTTTTTCCCTGCACGTTTTCAAAACAAGCAACGGCACAAAACCTAGCTGGATGCTACTTTCGGGCGGTGAACACACATAGAGCCAGAGGGGAGGGGGGAGTGTTACTTCACGCATTCATTCTCTGAGCCAATCAGAAACACCTCATCACTGCGTCATAGACATGTATGAGGACGTACATGTAAACACTGTTGTTCGACCTAAAGTCATTTTTCTACCCTCCAAAAACAGCTTCAAACAAAGCAATCTGGACATTCTTTTTTAAATAGAACCAACACACAATGTATTCAATAACAATGGCGAACACAGTAATATTAACCCTTCTAGGTCAAAGGCCTTTCAGAGACTTTGAGGCTAGTTGAATACTAACTAGATGGGCGTGAAGTCCCTCTGAATAGACACTCAAGCACTCTGTCCGTTACCTGTGAATAGTTAACGTGGTATTGATGGGTGTGGCCTCGGTGGCTGCAGAAGTCAAGTGGTACAGAAAATCCAAAGATTTCTTTTCACTCTCTTTAAAAAGTACCAGCTATACATTTGTTACTTTATATGTAAAAATATATTAAAGACACACAAAGACAAAGGCGACAAATCCCTTACGGCTGCAGTGTAAAGTCTGAGGGCCTGTCTACACGAGGACAATTGCACCTAAAAACAACAAAATACTTAATCGGAAGTGCCTTTTATTTAAATGACAATTGACTTTTTATGGGTTGAAAACACAAAATTCTGAAGATGCATACCAGAGTGGAAATCGTGAAAACTATCCACTGTTGCGTTTCCATCTCATGGTCGAAAATGCAAAAATATTGCTGTTACACATGCGCATTAACAAGACAGTGTTCTATCACAGCACCATCTACAGCCTGGCATGCATGTCCAATCCAATTCCACACACTCTGCACAGAGATTTCTTAATGACAAGGCTTGTGTAAATGCGGATAAAAAGGTTAAGACGAGACGCCATTTTAGCGCCTTTTTTCTTCCAATCGTATAAACGTATCCTGAAACTCTACACACCCATTCACTGACTGCCTTCCACTTGTGTCCAGCTGTTGCCAATGGCTCAGCAAACATTCATTACACCCTTTTCATAAATGATTAAAACAAATACAAACAACATCCCAGTCATTATCAGCTAATTATGGACATGTTGACTTAAACCGCAAATTAAAACAGAAGTGCTTAAGTTACCCTTATAATAACACTAACAGAACATTCTTTCTATAAGGACCATGAAAGCATCGTGTTAGTGATGTTTCCAGAATGTGAAGTAGCATTTCAGCAAATGTGTTTCTATCAATGCATTTATGTGGATCTGAAAAGGCTGATGGAAAGAGCAAATAAAAGTGTCCTCAATTTTCACAAAAAGCTCACTTTAAGTGTTTTTTTTTTTTTTTGCTCCAAAAGGAATCAGTGGTGCAAAACAAAGTTAATGGAAGAAAGAAACATCTTCTTCAAATAAGTTGTGACCATGTAATTCACATGATTGATGAGCTCTTTCTGCTTCTAAAGGAAGAACAAGTCGTGACAAAAATGGACCATCTGCCAAAAATTGCACTGGCCCATTTGTTTTTACATGCATAGCTGCTTTTATCTGGATTAAACTGTGTGTGAATAATCTGTGACAAAGGCATGTTTTGGTTTAACTGCATTGCATCTTATAGTGGAATAATCACATCTGTAGCCAACCTGTTTATAACCACGGACTGGTCAACGTTTGGTAATTTTACGTAGATTGTTTATATCGGTCGCCGCAAATTACACAGAGTGGGCTTGGTCTGTGGTAATCACCTGCCATGATAAATGCATATTTCAAATACAACTCCTGGGATTGTCTGTTAAAAGCTTTCCTTTTCTTGGAAGTTGGAGGCTCTTCTGCCTCTTCAGTTGGACTTTTCCTCTTCGAAAGACACTTTCCAAAGACATCTGTTTTTTACTTATTTTGCTAACATGTGGGTTATATTTTTGCTGTTCAAGTGACAGAGAAGTAACTGTAACAAAGTAACAAATAATTAACTTTTTATTAGGCAGTCGGCGGCCCGGTACCAATTGGACCATGGAACGGTACCGGTCCGTGGCCCGGGGGTTGGGGACCACTACTATATAGTACTACACTATACTATTACTGATCTGAATAGACCCAGTGCAACATTTATGGTCATTCCTAGATTAACTTTTCCATCAAATCAACCTTTTCATGTGATTTGATCATTTATTATAATATTATTTTCTGTACTGTGTATCTGTTCAGTGGAAATCATGTATTTTCCCATATTGAAGTTACTGATTATACACATTTTCATAAAAAGATAAGATTAAAATTATATCAGAAACAGAAACAGTTTGTCCAAGTACAGTTAACATGTGCTAATGTCTAGCTGATCCGGTACATACAGGCAGCAGAACCAACCCATAAAGATGGAAGAGCAGAAACAGCACATTGGCCTCTGGATGCAAATGTGAAGACGAACAAAACCAAGACACAACAGTCGACCCACATAAAGTATTACACACCCTCTGCAGGAAGGAATTTTATATTCACTGAAGCACTTCCAGAATAAAATACCACATTAACACGAAGCATACGTTCATCAGGAATTCTGTCAGCGCTAAGGCTAACTCATTGCCCAGCTTGGTCAAACATATTCAGTGCACATATATTCACTTCCTTCTTGAGTCTGTTTGCTCATGAACAATAAAAAGCCACCAATATATATGGAAAATGAATGGCATTTAATTGTGATAATCATCATTAATGCACAGCAAGCCTGTGATTAATCTGTTTGAAAAAATAAATGGCTAATTGATTTGATATATTTTATAAATCAACTTAATTGCCTGCAGTATCAAATTTAATACACACATTATTACACAATTTAGCTGGATTAACAAGGTAATCCAAAGTACTTCATTCATTTGTCTTCTGAATTCCTTTAGAGGGTTGTGGGCTAAAGCACTTTTTTAAAAATTAATTGTTCTTAATATAAGTTTTTGAAAATTACCAAAGATTTTTCTGCAATAGGTTTGTGGGTAATTTAACCATAATGTCTATATTAAAAAAGTCAGACAAAAGGCTACAGTGAGATGATGTCCAACTGGTTTTTAAAGGAAGTATTGATCTTGTTGATCAGATAGAGGTCTCAAAACCCGGTGTAGCTAATATGATACAAATGGTTTTACATGGTAATAGAAATATAGATATAACATTTTTCACAATTATTTACAACAACTGGCTGGCAAAGACATTGGAAATATCTTTAAGCTATAAGTGTGAGGTGTCAAAAGGTGTTAAAAGCTGAGACTATTTTGGGGTTGTTTGGTAGTAAAATACATGGACAAAATGAATAGAGTATATCTCTGCAATTACAAGGTCTATGTGAATCATCTTGATATCAAAATAAAGATAAGACTTGTGAGATCCCATCAGAAGTGTAAGCATCACTGTAGATGACACTGTGTCAGAGTAAATGCAGATGGAACACAAAATAAATATAGACATTTTACCCTCTCCCAGAAAAAAACTACATTTTATAGTAAATGTCACCTCTAAATAATATGAAATGGGAGTCTTAAAACTCTAGAAAATCATATAACAACATTTGGACAATGCCTGTAGAAAAAAATTATACTGCTGAAGTAAAGAGGAGCAAAATTACAGAAGTTTTTGTAAAGAGTTGCCTGGGCTTTCTACAGTTTGGCATCATCTGTGCCATTTGAGATTTCTTAGGTACCATCATTTGATTCACATGTCATTATAGGTCTTAAAAAATAAATAAATAATTAAGTAAAGCCTTGTTTTGAATGTTTTTAAAAAATTACCCATACTTCTGTACATTGTGCATAATGTGGCCTCAGTAATGCAGCCAACTGTTTCATTTACGCAGGGGCAGTAACTCTGGCTGGCATTGGCCAATTTCGCTAATTGACATTTTATTTAATCCTCTGACCCAATGGAATCAAGCTTTGGTCACCAAATACATGTTAATCACTCCATTAGTCAAACATGAGTGACCAAATACATGTGATGCACTCGGACAAACATTTGCTTCGCCCAATCACGAAGCAAATCTCGACCCTCAGAGCCCTCCTTCACTCTGTTATTGGACCCCAAAGCCGATCAGGAAGTGTAATTCTTTGTTCACAGTAGTTTTATTCTGCTGAATATAACTTTATCTGAAGGTAAATACAATATGTCTGCATGTTTTTTTCGAAAGTGAGCGGTTGTTTTCTCTAATTTTGTTGTTGGTTCAGCTAATGTTAGTCGAAAAGTGATAAAAATGGTTCTGTCGGATGCTGTGGGGTCTCTGCTGTATGTTAGCTTTGTTTACATGCTATCGGTTGATTATCCTGTGTCATTGAAACATGTTTAAACATGTTTCAAAGTTTTCGGCTTTTACAGCAAAATCTGATTTAATCGATTGTTGTTTTAATTGTGTTTGGTGTTCATAAGAATTGTTTATATGAGGCTTTAGCTGAGTTTCTGACTTTTCTGTAGATATGCATCATTAGCATATTCATACAAAATTCTGTATATGATTCTGTATATTTGTTGCTCTACAGCCTGGAGCCGGGAACAACAGGATATCATGTACGTCCTGAAGGTTTGTTCACAGCCTTAACTTAACCTTCTACCTTTTTTGACTCCTGTTCCAAGCCTACAGAGTCGAATTTATTCACGCCAAATGAGTTGATGGAAAGGTGTCGAATCCCCTTCAAAACTGACACGGCTTGAGAAAATCTACTTAACATGACAATATGGAGATGTGAAAGCAATCCTTCATATATTAAAGTTGAAATGTGTAACGTTTTCTACTGAAGTTAAGGTTGCTTAGTTAGGTCAGGTAGAATTCTGCTGTATTTATACGACCCCTACATGTACAGGGTGTTTCCATACCACGCTCAAACTTCTAGGTGGCTTTTGCAGGCAGGATAATTAGACTGGCTACAGTTATTCTGAAGTAAATGCACCAAGCAGCACCTCACTCTGGAATTTCCACTCCAAAATCTGCCGGTCACAGATGGCTCATATCCAGCCATGCTCAGCATATCTATCTGAACGGCCATTTAGCCTTTTTGTCTGGTTCCGTTCTCCCTTGAACCCCTCTGTCTTTCCCCATCTCCTTCGCTTTCACCCTTCTCATTCTCCTTTCTACCTCAGTCATCAACCTGGCCTATATCTGTCTTGTACCATCTTGTATATCTTGGCCTCTCGCTCTTCTTCGGTCGCCCTCCTGCCAGTTGCCGTACCCCTTCTCCCACCCCCATATCCTTCTCTCCTTCTGTATGTTGTCAAAACCTGCTACATCATCTCCAATGCCCTTTCCGTGCTCGCGATGCACGCTACGTCCTGCCCATCAAAGCTTTCTCCCATCTGTCCAGCAGAATATTAATGCATTCAGAAAATGTGTGAATGAAATAAACATGTTTGGGTATTTATTATGGGTAGCAACAAATGTGTACATTTGACCTGTACGTTCTATCTGTCCATCTGTTTGTCTATTATTAGCTACTAGCAACACAACCTGATTTAACAACCAGGACGTATACCAGTTTATATATATATATCCTTTAATCAGGGTTCTTGGGGGTTCTAATACAGTCTTGAATTAACAAATCTGCCGTTAATACCCTAAAAGTATTTAAAAGGTATTCAATCTGATATGGTTAGTGTTAAATTATGATGCCATATACTTGTTGGCTGTATCATGTTAAATTCCCAAGCTACAAAGAAATTTCGCCCAGCCCAGTATGACAATTTATATTGAAATTGGAAACCAATTATCACCATTTTTGCAGCATCCAGTGAGAAATGACTGGGAACTGTCGGAATCAAGGTGTTGGAATAAACATATATATATACATACATGACAATGCTTTTGGGTGAATGTGACAAAATATTTTATCATATGTGCCTTTCATTTAGACCACAGGTGTCAAACATAAGGCCCAGGGGCCAAATTCGGCCTGCCAAAGGGTCCAATCTGGCCAGTAGGATGAATAACAATGACTATATTAATGATCAATCGTGTAAAACTGATTTTAATTCAGGTTCTACATATACACCAATTAGATCTCAATTAGGTCATACCAGTAAAATATGACCATGATTACATATTAAAATAAAAAATTTTATCTAAAAAAAATCCAATTACATGAAAATCTTTATATCAACAAACCATCCTTTTACAAAACTTTGAATAAATATCTGAACAAATATGAACCAGCTGAAATATTTGAAGACAAGTAAGTGTAATTTTACAAATACTCTGCCTGTTACTAAATGTTTTGTGTATTTGTAATTGAAATGTAAGTTGTTCTGCACATGTGCAAATAACAAACTGCAGAAAATGGTTCAAATTGCACTTTTTTTACTTAAGACGTGTCAAGTTGTTGATGTTATTCACATTTTGAGGGAAACATTGTTGATATAAACATTATTAGAATGCAATTTTACTCTTTTCGCTGTTATTATTTCACTGGTCTGGCCCTTTTAATATCGTATTAGGCTGAAGCCCTAAACTAAAATGAGTTTGACATCACTGGTTTGGACAACAACAGTCATTTCTGAGGTTGAAAATGCAAAAAAGTTAAACAACCCCATACTATAGAAATCTTAGAAATGTTAACATTCTAGCATCAATGTTTAAAAGGTCAAAAATGTAAAACTGTGTTTTCTCATCATGCAGAATTTACATCCTGAGCGAATGTAGGATGTTTCGAACTTGGACATTTCAGCCTAGGATGTGTTTGACTGCACTTTTTGCAGAGTAGGAAAATCATATTTTCTTATAACCATAACAATATAAGTGTATTGTATACATTTGTAATGTGTGATCATGTGTAAAATTTTTATGGACTCTTTCAAATAATGTGAGGTTATATACTTGCAATGTAATTTAAATGAAGTCATATTTTTGTTCAATTTATGATATCTATTTAACTTTACTCTCCAAACACTGCTGCTTCATTTTCCATCAATGGCTATGAAAAACATGGTGGGGAAATTATGCCGTAATGCTTATGATATATTTCTTCCATCTGTGATGTACAGTTGGATTTTTGTTTATTTCAGTATTTCTTTCTAGTTTTGTATAGTTTCAGTATTTATTTTTTGGTCTAGTTTTTGTTTGATAGTTTTTATATACCAGTCATTCTTTTTGCACTTTAAGAATCTGCTGCTGAATTATGCTTCCTCCCACGTCTTTTTAAATACGCAAATTTTGTTTTGAATTAGAAGTTTTTCGTATTTTCCTGTTATCTGTTCTATTTCTAAGAACTAAAGTATTTTTTGTTTCTGAAACTGAACTAGCACTAAACACTGCTCTTGTAACAATTCCATTTTTTTGTATTGTATTCTATATATTTGTCCCTGTTTTCCAAATTTCCAACCTGTATAACAGACAAGCTATGAAAAAAGGCAAATTTTAAGGGAAAAAAAACAACATTTTGCATAAGTATAAAACCGTCACTAGTGTGGATATGTATGTTTCCTTTCATAGCTAAAATTCAAGCAGACAAACTTTAAACAACACCTCTTCCCAGGGGGTCTCCATTACCTTGTTGTCAGAAAGCCCAGTGACTTGGTCTACAAACTCCTCCTGGATCATGAAGGCAGCCAGGTTAGCAGTGTAGGAGGCCAAGAAGATGACAGCGAAGAAGGCCCACACAGACACGATGAACTTACTGGTGGTTCCTTTTGGATTTTGCACTGGCACAGAGTTATTGAAGACCAGACCCCACAGCAGCCACACAGCTTTGCCCATGGTGAACGAAGGGCCATGGGGGTCTAGAAGAAAAGGATGGAGATGATGGTTAACAACAGGGGGGGGGGGGGGGTCAAAAACGTGGCCCGTGGACCAAATCTGGCCCATCAAAAGTTCCTATCATCACAGGATGAATTTGCAAAGTGCAAAATTTACACTGAAAATATTGACAATCAACTCATTTTAGTTCAAATTGATCTTGATGATTAAATAATCATGCAATAACACAGAATTAATGACAACTGCAAATTTTCTTTATGGTTTGATATGAAAAAAAAATAACACTGAAAATATTCACATTTACAAACAATCCTTTAACAATAAAATGAGAATCATTTGAACAAATATCTATCTATCTATCTATCTATCTATCTATCTATCTATCTATCTATCTATCTATCTATCTATCTATCTATCTATCTATCTATCTATCTATCTATCTATCTATCTATCTATCTATCTATCTATCTATCTATCTATCTATCTATCTATCTATTTTATAATGTTAAAATGTGACTTTTTTTCTCATGAAATGACAGTTTTTCCAGGTTTTTTTTGTGTGAAATGTAAATCTTTTCATGAATTAATGTATTTTTTTTTTCACTAAAACCAAGAAAAAATGTGTCATTATTTCTAGATTAATATGCTATATATTCCTCCAGGGGTTGAATGTAGCCCCTGAATGAAAATGAGTTTGACATCCATGGTTTATAAAAAAAAAAAAAGACAGTCCTGAACCACATGATCTACACAAGTAGTGGCATGTTTACTATGCTCCTCACCTTTTCCTTGCGCCAGGTTTCGGTTAAAGCCAAGCGGACTGATGTACTCAAACATGAAGACAGCCATTGCAGTCACCAGTAAGAGCATCACAAACATCATCACCCACACTGATGCGCTGAATGGCTCTGAGGGAGAAGAAGAAAGAAAGGTCAGAGATTAAATATTAGTGCATGCTGGGTAAATTCTTACATCCATTTTCTGGGCTCATTCCATTTCTGTCCCCTCTATAAACTGAATGAATAAATCAATCATGAATACGCACACACACGTATTACGGAAAGCACTGCACGGATAACAAGCTGACTCCTGCATGTTCACAGAGCCCCTACATTCCTTCCCACACACACTTGCATATACACAGACACACCTCCTATTTGACAGTGTGAGGAGGCGTACAGTATAGGAAGCCCTGGTGTCAGCAGTCCTGTCCTCCCTCTGAGCTCACAACACTACTGCAGAGATTAAACTCTGCTCTAATGTATGGGAGAGCACTGCTGGCATCGGGCCGTGCACTGTGTGTGCACAAGTATGTATGTGCGTCCACTGGCAAGTAGCCATTATGGGGTTTTTTTTTTCTGCTAAGCTCTTATAATTGCCACTTTCACAGCAGTAACTGCATGCTGCACACATGCCAGTGAGTGTACCTGTGTATTTTGTGTTTGTTTGTTGTTTTTTTTTTTTTTTGTTGGTGTCTGCATGTTTTTTCCTATGATGGATGGGAAACGTGTTAGTGGCAAGATTATTATGCAAGAAAATATATGCGTGAAAATTAGTGATTTTAAAAAAAATAAATAATAGTTTAAGAAGAGACTTTCAGTCCAATATGTCATACTTTCATTACACACAAGTAAAGTTGAATCGGATCTTTCCATCTTTTTCTATCAGTATCAGTAGCCCTGTTTACATGGGAGTTTTTATTCCTGTTTGATTCTGAATAAAAGTTGATTCTGCTTTAAAGGTAACCGGGTAAACACCTAAGTCCAGTTGAAAATGATCATTTTGAATGATGAATAAAAATGTATTCAGAATAAAGTCACTGGTTTATTCTGATCTTAATTCAGAATTCAATAGTTCCTCTGCCATATAAAGAGTTCATTCCACTTTAACGTTATTCCTGTTGTTCTGCACATGCTCTTGGTCTTGTTGCGATGATGCACATATTTCACATTGATGATGCACATATTCTGTGCTGCCGCCATTAGTATGTTGATTCATATGGTTGATTCAGTCGAGCTGCTGCTTCATAATTATCACAAAAATAAATGCGAATATCACATGTAGTATATGTCCTTCCGTGTTGATAGTTGAAAGGAATGCAAAACAGGAAGTGGATGCGATTGTTTCCTTCTGGTAGGTATCCAGATGAGAAGTGGTCATTTTGTCTAATTAACTAAGCCCAATTAACTCGAGCAGAGTTTCCCATGTAAACCCTTATTTGTCCATGTAAACACGAAAGAATGTTTTAATTCTGAATAATTTTATTCTAATTATTTTATAAATAATTAATTATTAAAAAACATCATGTAAATGTAGCAGCTATGACCTGACCATATTTGGAAGACCAATATGGGTCTTTTGGTGCTGATATTGGGGGCAAATAAAAGCTGATATCCAATATGTGACCCTCCAGCACAAAACTAGTCATTTGGGTCATGGTGCATTATGTAATAACAATTCTAAAGCATACTTTGTTTGTTAATTGTATTTTATTTTACTAAGCTTGTCCTATTATTAGTATCACTGTATTAGCTTAGTAGCAGTACTTAGCAATTACTATCAGTGCACAAATTGTCCATGTCTAATATGTCTAATTAGCAGCCAAGCCATAAACAAGTTGGAATGTTTCCCAAACAGCTCCTTGAGTTTTCAATTCCATGCCACCAAAGTGCAATTATTACATAATGCGACAAAATGTATTACAAAATGAAATTAAAATTCTTTGTCCATTTTGTAGAGAATATGAATAATAACACAAAAAGTTTTCTTTCACTCATAGCTAGTGGGAGATCAAATGAAGGGTGGAGCAATTTTTTTAATTCCCTCAAAGGGTTTCTGATTTAACATGTTTTTAATGGACAGAGTTGTAGTTCCATGACCTTTGACCTTCAAAATCCATTTTTGTCATTCTTGACTCCACGTGAATGTCATTTCCTCAAGGTTTTCATGAAATATTGCATTTTTAACCTGAGTCATTTGTGTTTCTGTGCACATATCTTTTTTAAAAAAACCAGACCCTACACTGAACTATTTTAAAAATGTAAACATACAAACATAATTCTTAATAATTTCAGACAAAGAGTAAAAATGAAACAAAAAATTAACTCGTATAAATGAAAAACTGTGATATTTCACTTTTTTCAAGCTTTTTTTGTCCAGTGTGTAAATTCAGGGTTATTGAAGAGAGTCTAATTGCAGAAATGGAACCTAATTAGTCCATGAAAATAACAGTTGGTTAAATGTTGTTATTATAAAATGATCTGTTTATATATGCAAAGGGAATGGATCAGTAATAGCACACAATGGCCTTTCTTTAGATAGTTTATTGTTGGAATTTACTGCATATTTAATATATTTACTGCATTAAGGTACAATAAATATTACTGAGTGTGGCTCCAGAATGAAGCCTTTCTGATTCTAAATGTGCAAATATATCACATATATTAAATTCTATATGTCTAAATATATCACATACTCAACCTGTAGTCATCCTTCAGCTTTATTACTGATTAAGTGATGCTTGAAAGTAGAAGGTATTGGTATATATTTTGGATTTTTATTCACCATATGTGTGTTATTTTGAGCATATTTTGCTATATTAAGAACAGGTTATGGTTATTTGGAATTGGCCATATTATTATTATTATTATTATTATTATTATTATTATTATTATTATTATTATTATTATTATTATTATTATTATTATTATTATTATTATTATTATTATTATTTGCCACCAGAGAATAGAAATAATATATTCGTGGACAAAATGTGACACTTTAATCACTAAATATTTCTTAAATTTCCTAATTGCGGGATCAATAAAGTACTTCTATTCTATTCTATTCTATTCTATTCTATTCTATTCTATTCTATTCTATTCTATTCTATTCTATTCTATTCTATTCTATTCTATTGTGTTCTGTTCTGTTCTAAATCTTTTGTTTTATCTAGACAATATGCTTTCAGTTATTTTAAGAATCTTTTTGGTAACACTTTATAATACCTACACACAATTCACTATGTATTAACCATTTATTACCCATTTGTTAATTTTTATTCATTATGTATTAACCATTTATTACCTATTTGTTAATGTCCATTCATCCACAATTTATCATAAACACAGCATTTGTTCTTCTTTTCTATGAACAAACCATTTGTAGCCGTGTGAACAAATGCTTTATGATAAATTATGTATAAGAAACACATGAATAAACATTAACAAATAGGTAACAAGTGGTTAATACATCATGAAAAAAAACATTTACACATGGGTAACAAATGGTTAATACATAGTGGATTGTGTGTAGGTATTATAAAGTGTTTTTATTGAACAATTTTTGCATGTGAAATGTTGATCTAGAATTGGCAGTAATTTTCAACATTTGATAGTTTTTTCTCTCGTTTATGTCTGATCCTTTTCCAGTATGGACTCTTGCCTGTGTATGTAAGTACTTTTTATGTAAATGTTGAACGTGACTGTGCAGCCATAACAGGGATATCCACGGTCACTCAGGTTAAAATCCCATGGTTAAATTCCCTTTCAGGTACGTAAGAGTCATTGTTGGAGGAAGCAGGAGTTGAGCTAAATCTCTCAGATGAAAGAGCGAGTATTGACAGCGGTGTAACAGAGCTGAATTGGGTTGTCAGCGCAGTATCTCTGGGAACACACACGCAAAACAAATACCCGTCGACACTCATACAAACTGTAAAAGCAAACAAGACTGAGCTTCTCTCTGTCTCTCCTGAGTCTTACAACAAAAAGAAACAGTTATTCGGAGGCAGTTACCGAGGAAGGCCGATGGAGAGACTGTTCCATTACTACGGGAGACCATGACGCTGATCCCGGTTTCCACGAACGGGACGGAGAAATCGATGACCTCAGAACGCTCCTCATTGATCGTCAGAGATCCGACGGCCATGACGGCTTTCTTATAGACCACCTTGAGGGGAGCAGGGGAGGGGTAAGGATATCAGAACAGGGAGAGAGGTAGAAGGGGTACAAATGAACCAAAAAAAAAAAAAAAAAAAAAAATAATAATAATAATAATGTAGGGGAGGAAAAAGAAGAAAAATGAAGAAAAAAAGGAACATTTCTGTTAGTATTTGGTCAATGTCGAACAGTAAAAAAAATAAATGAATACTGAACCATTCTCATTTGTTTCCTGATTTCTTACATTTTGCATATTTCTTTGTCGAGGTTTATCACCACGTTGTGCACATTTTAGGCCTTTAGACCTTCATTTTCAAGATTTTTGGGGCATTTTAGACAAGAAACAATAGATAACTGAGAAAATAGCTGTCAGATTACAGTCCAAACTACAAAGATAAGATAGTCCCCCCTCCCCCTCAATACAATTACAATTTGCTTTTCAATTGACCCTTAAATTGTGCAAATATAACTTAAAATATTTATCTAATAGAAAAAAACACAATTTCATCCCATGTTTTTCAATTGAAAGTTTTTGCACTGACAAGAGCTGGTCCTTCAGACAAATATTGTATCACGTTAAACAGCAATGGAAAGACCTTTTTTCATAACTACATTCAGGTGAAGTAAAATACTGGTTGTTGACGGACATTGCAACAAGAAGAGGAGTTTTAAAAGAAACATGTTGCAGTACATGTGGTGGTTTTAATGCATTTCTGCTGAAGGACCTGTCAGTCACTGGTAGATTTATTCATTGTCACAGAAATGTATGTAGTTTCTCTTCTCAAATGTTCTTCTTTATTTTAGTGTAAAAAAAAGAATAAATAAATGAATAAAAAAGACTAGCCTGTTACAAAAAATGGGGATAACCTGAAATATATGTGGAATTTTACTAATATTCTGAATGTTACTAAATGTTGTGTGCATTTGTGTTATCTTTAAGTTGTGATACACATGTATAAATGATAAACTAAATCACAATATTCTTAATACTGCACTTATTTTTCTATAAAAATAATATTTGCTCATGTTATATTCAAGTACACTTCATAGATGTAAATATTTTTATTGCAGAATTTTACTATTTTTGCTCAAAAACGAGAGAAAATTGTAGAGTTTACATTGTTTATAGGTTTTTTATCCTACTCTTTCTATTATTTTACTGGTGTGGCACATTTTATACCATATTAGACACCCCGGATTTAAAACTTTACAGGGTTAAATAGTCTTTTTCTTAGTTGAAATATCTGTGATCTTTTCTATTTTTTAAAGGGATAGTTCACTATATTTCATGTGAATTTGTATAGAATCACCATCTTTACTCTGGTGCACCCACAGTGACTTACCCCCAACAGTGTCCTGTGACACAAGTTCTGGTCCTGTTTTGGTCAAAGCGAAAGTAGTCCCGGCAGTTTTCCTGGGGTCAACAAAATAAGATGTGTTTCTTCTCAAAATGAATGAGTGATTTATTTGCATAACAAAACCGTCACGGAACAAAAATTTACACCTCATAATTGCTTGGAGCTACTTTCTCTCAATGTCGATAAAGTTGCATTTTCACTGCTAACAGTAGCCACAAACACTGCTGAACAACTGATGAAAGTAGTTTGCTAAGGCGAACAGCTGTTAGCAGCGATAACGCACATTGATCACTATTGAGAGAAAGTAGCTCCAAGCAATTCCGAAGTTTTTGTTCCATGGTGGTTTTGTTATGCAAATAAATCACTCATTCAAACATATAATGTTTTGAGAAAAAAACATGTTGTATTTTCTTGACCCCAGGAAACCTGCCGGGACTACTTTTGTTTTGACCAAAATCGGACCAGAACTCATCTCACAGGACACTGTCGGGGGTAAGTCACTGTGGGTGCACCTGAGTAAAGACGCTGATTCTCTACAAATTCATGTGAAAAATAGTGAACTATCCCTTAAATGTAGATTTTACAGAGGCCCTACATTCTGTTAATCAAAAGTGTAGTTGACATTAAAATAACAGCGCTAATGTATATTTTACATGAGAATGCAGCACAAGAAAAGCACAAAAAAATCTTATTGACAGATATTTTACTGAAACATACAGTAAAGATTATTTATTACCATTTTTGTTCAAATCACACTACTAAATTTAGCATGTCACTACACATTTTGGACAGACATACGGCACTGATCCTTACAGATTAGCTGTACTGTTGTGACACACAGTCTGTAAGAATTAACTTAAACACCAGAGTAAACACAAACACCTGCCAAATAAAGCAGAATATAACTATAACTGCAGTTTTTAATCTCAATTTGAATCCTAACTAACGTAATCAATATGTAAGTGGGAGTCAGTGCTAAATAACGTCAGCTGAACTCAGTGGGTAAAACCTGTCGTAAAAAAATACAGACGGCTATAAAGTTTACAGTCTGAAAATGAACTCCTAAGACTTTACCCCCAAGTTGAAGGTAGTAATTAAAGATTTGCACAGGAGTGTTCTGCAGTAGAAGTTAAGATGTGTTTACTATCTGAGCATTTACAGGTGCTGCCAAAGCCCCACAGTCCCAGACAGTTTTTCACACTTTGAATTTTTTTTTCGTGCAAAACAAACACTCCATCACATTTGTCTGTGTTTGTAGAACATGGCTTGATTTTACTGAAGGGATTATCACACATTCTCTTACCTCTCCCACCATCCCATTCCAGACATTGTTGATCTTCTTGCCATGTTTGCCATTGGTTACCAGGTACAGGTCATAGGTGAACTTCACATACTTGGCGATCTTTTTCAGAATATCGATGCAGAAGCCTTTGCAGCACTTCTTGATGTATGTCCCACCAGCCTCTGTTGTGTTGCTGCAAAAAAAACACAATATATATATTATGATAAGTTACTTTAAAAAATGTAATTAATTACAAGTACTAGTTACGTCCCCCAAAAGTAATTGCGTTACTCCACTAACAAAGTAATTAGTTCCCAGGAAAAGCTTTTTTTTGTTTGTTTTTTTTGCTTAAAAATGTCAAAGAAAGGTTCCTATGCGACATGGAGATGAAGAGACACAGGGATACACTGAGAGGACGTAACTCATGGTACGGTCAAAAGTAGTCCCCCCCCCCTAAAAGAACCGGAAGTTCCGATAGTGGAAACACACCTGCAACGCATCACGGTGATACAGTTATGGATAAAGTAATTAAATAATTACTCCGTTACTCGAAATGTGGCTGCATTAGTAACACCGTTATACTCTAACGCCATTATTCCCAGCACTGATTATGATTAAGACTCAAACATCCACCAACAACCATTAACTGATGTGACTGTTTAATACCTATTGATCCACTAATCCTATCAATACAGTCAATACAGTCCCTGTCAGCTTCAGGGTTGATTTTAAAGTGCTTTTATTGGGTTTTAACACTTAATGGTTGTGGCCCTGTTTATTTGTTGGATCTGCTTTTAACATTTGAGCCCTCAGGTCCTCAGGTAGTAAGCTTTTAATTGTCCCTAGAGTTCACACTAAAACACATGGTGAGGCCTCATTCACTTTTTATATCTACAAACTATGGAACAGTCGACCTGAGGATCTGAGCTCCGCTGCCAGTGTTCATATTTTTAAGGATAAACTGAAAACCTACCTTTTTAATTTAGCTTTGATGTAAATTTTTCTATCAACATTGTTTTATTGTGCTATTTTATGTATTTACTTTTATTTTATTACTATTATTTACTTATTTATTTGTTCCATCCTTTGTAATTCTGTAACTTGTTCCTATAATTGCAGGATAATGGTCTGATGTAAAGCACTTTGTGCTACATGCACCATGTATGAAAAGTGCTTTATAAATAAAGTTAGTGCAAAATGCAGTTTGTTATGTTTTCATGGTCATCGTGATTTGATTTGAATACATTTTCATTAAATCTGAATAAAAGCAACTTAATTGTGTTTATAAAACCGAAAAATAAATACACAAATAGCATTGAGGATTAAAGATGTTAAAGAATGACTTTATGAAAACATATTTCTGGTTGTGATTCTTGACCACAAAATCTGCTGGACACCCCACATAAAATATGTCAGGGCTAAAGTAGCAGGCAGTGTTGGATCGATGGGAAAGGCCAGACACATTTTAAATGAGAAAGCAATTTATATTTTTTATTGTTCACTGGTATATGTTTGGAGAAATTCTTACAAAACTACGATACAATCATTATGCACACTGCAAAAAAAGGCCATAATACTTATGAGTCATGCAGGATACCTGGTGCACACTAATAAACTCTGAAAGTTACACACATTAAAGTTTCAAGATATGGTAGATTTCCAGACTGGACAAATCGTCTATTGAAGAAATAATAAAATACTTCCAGGCAACATACAAAAACTATTCACAGAAAGAGAAGGTGATTATTATTATTATTATTATTATTATTATTATTATTATTATTATTATTATTATTATTATTATTATTATTATTATTATTATTATTATTATTATTATTATTATTATTATTATTATTATTATTATTATTATTATTATTATTATTATTATTATTATTATTATTATTATTATTATTATTATTATTATTATTATTATTATTATTATTATTATTATTATTATTATTATTATTATTATTATTATTATTATTATTATTATTATTATTATTATTATATAAGAGGACAGTTGAAATGTAAACAACATTATGCTCGTACTAAACTTAAAAACATATGTATTTCCATATGTGGAGTGGTTTTTGTAGAATGGACTTGAAGAAAATATATTAAAAAAAGTAAAAGTATTTTTGCAATTTAAGAACCTGTACAAACATACTTTTTTCTAAATACATGAGTAAGGAATGAAAATAAAACACTGGTTAATAGTAATGTTTGTCAGAGCATTTGTGAATAATTAGTTAATCATGTATATATAAGAGAAAATGGTGATAGGACTGGATAAGTATTGTTTCATCCTATTATATTTCAAACAGATGTTCTTTTGTAAATGGTAAATGGTCTTTCTTACTCAGTAGGATTATTTATGGACAGTCAAAACAGTTATATCTATATATGTTTTGTGGAATAGTTCTGTTTCTTGGGTGGGGGCGGTGAAATCTCCAGGCCTTATACTGTTATATAATCTGTACATACATACATAGAAACATTAATATTATAAAATTAATGGTGATAAATCACTTGGGGAAGGTTTAATAGAGAGAAAAAAATCATTTGTGAACTGTAAAATTAACTCTGGGTCTTTATGGGTTAATTATTTAAAATCAGTTGGAACAGTACTGATCTGAACTAAAGCAATGTACTGTCTTTGTTATGTTCAAGAAATCATTATGTGCATTTTTATTTAGGAGTTATGGCTGTAATTGAGAGAGGGGGGGGTCATGTATGTGCATGAGTACATATCTATGTGTATATATATTTATGTATTTTTGTTTCTTTTTTCTCTATCCATTTGATATCATGAATTGCGTAACTTAAGATGAATAGTAGGCGGGCATTAATAAGCTTTGCTTCTGCCTGAGCCTTTTTCAGTCAAATTCTTTATTGTTCTCTTTTTTTTTTGCTGCTTTGAAGTGAATGTATGACTGAAATAAACTAAAAATAAATAAATAAAAATGTATTATGTCTGGTTTAATGTATGTGACAGAAAATGAATCATTTGGTATATTATTGTGATTGTAATTTTACATAAAACAGTAAAAGTATCCTTAATATAGACAGACATCTGTATTCAACATTTATCTCTGATATCATATCATATCATATTTCCATTGACGCCTTATCACCGTGGGATTTCTTCACCTTCACCATCAGGTCATTCAATTGGCTAATGACATCAGAAGACTTAAATATATGCTCCGTCGTGCTTTCTACCTGCTCGTTTCTCTAGAGGAGGTACTTTTTGACGGCGCTGCATCTGTAAGTCTCGTACCATCTGTGTGTATGAATTTGAGAGCAGGAGAGTTCAGACTGTGTTCACATACACACACAAGTGCACATCAACTTTCAGCCACCTGGGAGTCTCATTTAACTTTTAGATGTGTGCTAATTAGAGGAAGATAACCTCATCCTTTAGTTTAACAACAACCTGAATGCAAACTTGATGGAAAGTAAGAAGTAAAAAAAAATAAAAAATAAAAAAGTCACACATCAAGTTATGACACTGTATTTACTTTCAGAGCTGGAAAGTCTTCCCACTGTTGTTTTAGAAAAACAGAACTATACTTTAGCCCCAAGTGAAAACTCTTCTGTTACCATTGATGTGTCAAGCCAATGTCACCTCAAGTGGAATTCTTCTCAGGACAGGAAGTAAATTTCCTTTATATGGTCTGAAGGTGTCACACAAAAATGAGGAGAATTCTAAAAATGGCTGCTTGTTTGTCGTGCAGACTTTACGTCATCCGTTTTTTTTACAGATAAAGCTAAATGTGATGGTATTTACAGTAAGTCATAAAGATCCAAACAGTTTGTGATGACCAAAACCATGTACTACTGATCTAAAATGATTAACAACTTCTGTTCCAATACTTCTATACATATACTAACAGTCAAAAGTTTTAGAACATCTCGATTTTTCCAGAATTTCATTGAAAACTCAGTGAAAATGATGCAGTTCTTTTATTAGCACCAACCTTTGAGGCTTGATCAACCTCCATTACTGCACAATTTCAACCCATCCCAAAAGGCCTTTTTTGTATATTTATGGAAAGAGAGAAAAAAAAAAAGAGAACTCTTAAAAAAATCTTCAAACAACCCTTAAAACACCTTTAATAAACCCTTAAAAAACATTAAAAAAAACTCAAAAACAAGTTAAAACATTAGGTAAATGCCCTCTCAAAAACCTTTTCAAACCCCCTAAATTTCTTGGGGGGAAAAACCCTTAAAATTCTTTTAAACACCCTTAAAACACTTTTAAAAAGTACAAAATAAAAAAATAAATAAAAAACCCCTTAGGAAAACCCTTAATATCCCTGAAAAAAAAACCTTTAAACACCCTTAAAAAAAACTATAAACGCCCTAAAAAAGACTTTAAAAAACCTTTAAAAACATTTTTCAGATTTTTTTTTTTACATCTAGGAGTTCACAATTTACCTTTGTACCATTTGAATCTGTCCATTTTACAATCAAAACTGAAAAAAATCTTTTGACTGGTTGTGTAAATAATTGATGTAAACTGCAGTTTGTTGCCTTTTTATGGTCATCAGATTTGACTTATTTGGATGTTCAGAGTCTCCGTAGTGAACATAGATTTTAGAAATTATGGATTTCAGAGTATTTCATTATAAAATAATGGATATCATTGAACTGCAAACAGCAAAAATAATGTTCACGGCCAAAAAAATATTCCTTACCTATGATTCAAACTATATTTACAGACCGAGATGGTTATTATAAACTGAGTTTTTCCTCAAAGCAAGTGAATTTAATTTAAAACTTTGTCACATAATGGCTTTTTTAATATATATTAGTACTTTTGTTATTTCTTAGAATTCCTCTGTATGTGCGTTTTACATTATACTTTGTCATTAAACATCGGTTTTACTTTTGAATATTGCATTTGTTCAGTTGTGATAAGAAAGTCTTTTTCACACATCTGTCTGCCACGAAATGTGTGATGTTAAAATCAGGTCACGAACCGAAAAAAAAAAAAAAAAAGAAAAGTTGAGAACCTCTGGGTTACTGGCAGGTGCGTTAGTGCGAACAGGTGATGAGAGCTTGGAGAAACAAAGTGTGCGATAATAACAGAAACAAGGACAACAAAATCATATTCCGGGGAAGGTTCAGCTGGCGACGACAGTGACAGAACGAGCATATAGGCCAGAGCTGTAATAGCTGCGTCCATGAACACAGTGTACCCATTTAGACGGGCCATGGTACAGTTCAGGCAGTGAGAGCATGTGATGCTATGGAGGCTGTTTGTGAGTTAGGGCAACTTGATATAGAAGCAGGGCCTGAGGGGTCTCCAGAGAGGGCAGTGTGGGTATATATGTGTGTGTGTGTGTGTGTGTGTGTGAGTATGGGTTGTTCTTAGACCCGGCCTGGATGAGTGAATTTGTGGTTCTGCATGCATGGATAGTCCTCCTCCTCCTCTTCCTCCTCCTTCTCTTCTTCCTCTCTATTTCTTTCTTTGCTTATCCCTTCTTTTCTACAAATGGACGCTATGGATGCTTGAGTGGGAATTGCACTGTGGGAGGGAGGAACACACCCGGATGCATTGGCCTGTGAGTGAGTGGACATGTGGCAACAGAGAGTGTGTATGAGCTTGTCTACATGTGTGTGTGTGTGTGTGTGTGTGTGTGTTCCTCCTTGGAGATGCTTTATCCTCCGCCCTACTTCACAGTGGTTCTGGATGGAAAATCTCCACTGGCCTCTTCCCTGGGACCTTATTACTGCCTAATCATCTCTGTTTGCGCTTGTGTGCAACTATGTGTGTTAGCGTAGCGGCGTAGCATTGACTTTATAGACACTGTATGCGCACGCAGCGGTAGGATTGACACAAACCGTCCATGAGTTTGTGAACTCCGATGGGCAGAAACAATATTAAATTATCATCTACAAACCAATTACATGCTTTGATTCAGCGGCACTCAAGCCACTTAGCGATATACACACACACACACCCTCTGAGGCACGCTGGCTGAATGTGTGTACTTTCGGCGTATGCGATATTGCGAGAGGCCGACAGTGTTTGGGCGTCGGAGAGAAAATTGGAGGAGGAGGGAAGGAAGGAAGTAAAACGCTGAGTTCAGCAGTCGCCTCCATTTTCAGGGGAGGAAAGAAGCTGCCGCATAGATCAGAAAATGCACTGAGAGAGAGAGAGAGAGAGAGAGAGAGAGAGACAGAGAGACAGAGAGAAGGAACAAAGGTGCAGAGAAAAGAAAAACTAATGATGTGGAATAAAGCGTGTGATTATGTGCGAATAGAGATAAATAGATGAACTTACTCTTTGATATGTTTTCTGCAGGGCACTGAGTTCCTCATGCAGGTTCCAGTCAGTCTTTCTACATCCTCCACAATAACGAATGGTTTCTCCTCTAAAGTGACGATGGACAAGTGGTTGTCGTCGAGTTCAGCGTCACCGAAGGAGTTAAAACGCGGCCACACCGGATACTTCAACGTCAGGCTGCCGTTGTCCAGTTTACCCATCTGTAAGTGAGGAGTGGAGGGTAATAAAAGTCAAACAGGATGGAATTCAACAGGAAGTGATTAAGTGATGAGGTGATCCTGACTCTCCCTGAGATATACAATACAATACACTACGAGATGATCAACTGTGACAAAGAATATGTTCATAATAAGACAGAAGAACATGTTTATTCACTGCATTATGGAGTCACTTTAACACATAAAGAAGCACTGTTACTTTTGTGGTAGTTTCCAAATAGAGTTAAATAATGTACCACCATTATCCTCTCTATTTTCCTTTTTTTTTATTGTTAATCATTTTTTATTTAATTTCCTATAGTTAATTTGGGTCTTCATGAAGATGAATTATTATACTACATATCAATAACATTTCCTGAGGGTCCTATGCAAAAGAACAATAAAGCGTGATTAAATCTAAACTTATATAAATGAATGTAAAAACCAGTGTCACCATCCATTATCATTGATTCAACTCCATTGGTTTTACTGGTGAATCAATGGTGTAGAAGATGACAGTGTTTCCATGTTCGCTACGGAGCCTCTGAATGTTCAAATGGGTCATATCTGATGACCTTGAAAAGATGTATTTTACACCAATTATTCTTTACATGTATTAAACATTTTACATCAGTACGTGCTTTATGGTGTGTTGGGAAAATTACAATAAGACCAAAGATATGAGTATTAATGCAATGTAATGTTTCATATAAATGTAAGATTCATTTTAGTTTTGAGACAAAGCTGTAACAGAATGTTAGACCTGACTAATTTGCATATAGAGATGGAATACATGGGGCATGGAAATCTGCAAGGAAGACACAGAGGAACAGAAAAACACGGTTAACACCCCATTAGGACAAAGGACACCTGTAGCAGATGAGGAGGGGGTCGACGGAAGGTGTCTGAGAGGGAAGCCTTCAGTGTCATGTGGTGTTTTAGGCTGCATGTACTCAGACAAACAACTTCTGAATTTCCTACTTTGAATTTCCCCATGGGGATTAAAAATAAAGTATATTTTCTGACTTTTGACTTAAACTAAACTTAAAGTAATCTTATGCTGAAATAAGATATGACTCTGTAATACTAATTCTAAACTATATTTGTGATATTAAAATAATGAGAAGACTCAAAGACTCAAATCTTACCAACTGCTCGCAGGCCAAAAAAGTATATGATCTTAATTAAGTAAGATTCTAATTATGTAAGATTTATATATTTATTGGGGGCATTATTTAGATATTATACAGTAAGTCGGTAGCCTCCTGTATTGTTTTGTTTTTTATTTATCTATTCTCTCAATTTTCTTCCTGTATTCATGAGGATATTTTACATACAAATGTATAGAATTACTTCACTCAGTATATGTCATGTAAAACCTTATTTCATATCTGCCTGTAATCCTTCCTGTTCACTTGTGGGTGTTTTGTGTTTGTGTTTCTTGCATTTGTGAAAAACCAATAAAAAGTGAATTACAAAAAAAAAAGATTTATATATTTATTTCTAGAACAACAGTTTTAAGAGTTTGACAAAGGAGAAGAAGCGATGAACAAAAAGTTGATGGAAGTTTAGTTTCGTATCTCCTCAAAACACTGATAAATAATAAAGGCACTGAACCTTAACCTTTAACCTAACGCCTACTTTGCTATTTTTTGGAATAGTGTTACTTACCAGCACATTATCAATAAGCATAAATACACTGTACTTGCCAATTGAAGGATTCTCTTCCAATGGAAATCCTGCAAACCAGCTTTAACCTCCATATAAATGAGTGACCTCATGCTCATATTTAAGTCTTGTAAAAGTTAAATCCATACTCAGGGTTTATAAAAGCCTCTTCTGCTCTACCTGGAAGCTACTAATGTTCTTTATCAACACACTAAAACGCTCCTTGATAACTCATGAGTTTTAAATGAGAGCATGAGGGATGACATGTGTCGTTACGTAGCCCAACAACCTCATTTGCTCCCAAATCTGGCTTGTACACAGTAGACTAACTCCACTATATTATGCTTTATGTTTAATTATTTATGCCTGATGAATGTCATATCTACTAATGTTAATGCTTTTATTTCTTTATTTATTGAATTTCAGACTGGGATGTGTTATCCAAGAATTAGGGGGTCATATATATGTGACCCCAGTACAAAACCAGTGGTTCAGTTTCACAGCAGTATTTGTAGCTATAGCCTCAAATATGTCATATGGGTCAAAATTATTGAATTTGAAGTTCATATATAAAATCCATGTAAAATGTCTCCTGAACACTGCTAATTATGAGTCTTTCTGTAATTCCTAGCGTAAGTGTTTCAAATCATGCCTTTTAGGAAAGACAACAACTGACTGACAGTCATTAAGTCTGAAACAAAGACAAATTGGCTCAAAACACGGCTTTCCTTCGTGCTCACTTTAGGTATTTCCCCGTCATGTTTGGTATGTTTGGAAAGATCGGAATTCCCTCTAGACAACCCTTCAATAGAAATCTATGATATTATATATTTGAACCAACAGGAGGCCTCAGAACCAAGCCTTCCTGAGTACACACAATCCCTTGTTGCTAGGGTGATGTTGGAAAACAGCCTCTGATTGGTTGAATTAGTGTCACACAAGCATTTTAATAAACTTTCAGATAAATATAAAATATTAATTTCTGAAATTTGACCCAAGTGACTAGTTTTGTGTGGAAAATCCAAAAAGTATTGTTCTTTCTTGAAGTACTATTTTTTATTTTTTAACCTGATTCCAATAGAAATAATGTTGGGGGAAAACACACAGATAAATGCCAGTAAATGGACACTTTTATATGTTCAGTTACTATTTTTAGCTGAAAAGGTCATCTTTTCTTTAGTTTTTGATCTAACCCTTAACTTTAATATGAGCTCCTATGAGCATCTATATAATCAGTGAACTAAATATAGGAAAATACCTTTAAAAACACAAAATACAGAAGATATTATTATAATAAATGGTGAGAAACACTTAAGAAAGTTAAAATAGAGATCAATATTCATGTATGTAATTGCCACAAAAGTAACACATATGGTCTTTATGAGTTAAGCACATTTGATCTATGACGTTATTAATTTATATGATCTGTTTATATAAAAGAGTGAGTGACAACCATCATGAACAACTGCTGTCAGACCTCCATCATATGCATAGGAGGAGTCAAATCCAGTGATCAGCAACGAATCCTGCCTTGGCCTTCTCCCAAGATGGCAACTCGCTAATTGAAATGATTTAGGTTTTACATCACCCTAGCAAGACATTAGTTTATTCTCACTACTTCACTTTTCTTCCCTTTGGATACAGATGTTATATGGAAACATGAGGCAAACTTATTACAAAAAAGACAAATCTGACAACCAGTGATCATAACACAGCAGGGTAAAGCAATGTTTGTTTTGTTTTTCCTGGTTATAATCAAACTGTGATAATATTCTGCCTAATAACCCAAAGCAGATGGAAAAGAATCAAAGATGTCGGAACATTAAGACGCTTCTGTGCTGGATTATACCGACAGTATATACCATTATATATGTTGTACACATACTGTGATAAATGCAACTGCCAGTAGACTGTGGATTCAATATAACAAGTTAAAAGCACAGGAATATACCATAGTGTACCTGAATGTAATACAAACATGACAACAGTTTGACAGTGACTTGATAAATAATAGAAAATGTGCTCTTACCCCCGTACACCTGTGGGCATAATGCACATGCGTGAACATGGATGCGCAGGTATTTATGCTTATGTTTATAGGATGTAAAGGGCTGAGAGAGACAGCAGAAAGCAGAAAGGTTCTGAAATTTTAATGCTAGAGGAGCTGGAAAATGGAAAAAAAACACACTCTCACTTTTCAATCCATCCATTTCAGAAGTCTTTCTTTCTTTTTTTTTCTCTCTCTCGCGAGGGGTGAAGAGGCTTTTACATCCAAAGTTTGTTCATTTGTTTGTGCATCAGGGACACACCTCTACACGCACACACACACACACACACACACACACATATATAATACACAAGTGTACAAAGTCAAATTGACACGTAAGGCAAAAACAAATGGAATCAGGTGAGGACGACGTTGCCTTTGTTTAGTCTGTGTCAATATAATAGGGGATTAAAAATTAAAGCACACGCTGTTACACTTTGACCCTGGAGTCATGGGACAGTGGTCGTCTCACATGCACACACACACACACACACACACACAGATAAACACACACACACATACGCCGCTGCCTTTCCTGCCTGGATAAGTCATTAACAGACAAGCGGAGAGGAGGAAGTAAAATTAGCATTTTAATTGTTTTGCTTTGAGTGCTTTCCTATCCTCTGACAGGGATTAGAGTCTTTTCTCCGCTTATACTCTGCACCACTGTCAACAGCTCACTCTGCTGTCGGTTACATCTCTCAGAATGTGTGTGTGTGTGTGTGTGTGTGTGTATGTTGGTATCATTTGTGTGGATGGTGTTCTGAGGTGGCATGTGTGTAGCTTCTTGTGTGTCACCTTCGCTCTCTAGGGAACGGTCGCATTTGTCTATCTCTCTTACCCCAGCTGTTTTGCATTTCACAAGTGAGTGAGTGTGTGCATGTGTGTGTGTGTGTGTGTGTGTGTGTATTTAGTAAAGGGCTGGGGAGGTGTAGTTGGAAATGAGATTGGTAATGGCAAAAATGAAGGGGAATTTGAGCATAATGTCTAAGGTAGGACTCACAGATACGAAAGGGAAAATAAATAGTATGATCCATCTAGATTGGAGTCATTTTTAGGTCTTTCTCAAACTCTTTCGGACTAATATGAACACTGGTGTTTTGAGTGTGTACACTGTAGATTTTGCAGTGTTAATTTGGAGACAATGGGACCAAATACACTCTAGAAGAAGTTAAATAAAGTCTCTAAGTGTTGATTTAACACTGCAAAATTTACTGTGTAACATGCAAGAGTTATTTTTAATCTTTAAAATTTGTTTTTCTTATCATTTCTTCACTTATCTCTGAGTTTTGTTTTCTTTGCTATATTTAATGTTAATAAAAAAGGGGGTTTACAGGGACTTGATTATCCAAGGATATAATTAATGTATTTAATTTTACTACTTGCTACACCTTAGCAACTTTGTACAAGTTACTTAGAAACTGTTATCCATTATAAATGACCTGTTACTGTTATTTAAAAGTCATTCCTTGCTTTACAATATTATTGTCTCAGAATTTTCATGCACTACATGACTCCTGTGTTACTTTTGAGTTGAATACAGAGTCTCATCATAAATGATGGTTGTGCAGTACAACCCCCAATGTCAAATAATACCACCACCCCCCCACCCCCACCCTCAATACAAGAGAGAGGAGAGCCTTGGGACTGATAAATCTGTGCCCTGAAGTGCATGTGGATGGATAGCTGAGTTAGGAACACTGCACTGCAAACATCTAAATCTTCTTCTAGTCAAAATATCTCACCACACTTAAAATAAGACACCTCAAAACTAACTTTTCAGTGAGGTATAAATAGCACATTTTTAGACAATAGATCTTATTTCGAGAAATATTACCAAGATAATTTTCACTTGATTCAATATTTGTTTCTTGATTCAAGCAAACAAAACAATGTGACAAGTGAAAATGATCTTGGTAAGATTTCTTGAAATAACATTTTCAAGATCTATAGTGAGTTCTTTATATCTCAATTACAAGTTACATTTTGTATGATTATGTCCTATTTTAATTGTGATGAAATATCTGGACTACAAATGATAAAAAATACACTTGGCAAGCTTTAGATTTTGGCAGATTACAGTCTACAATGTTCACATTTTAAAAAATATATATATTTTACATGTTCACTGATGATGCTAAATTGCTAATGCTAATTGACACACAAGATGATCCAGATTCTTCCGAATGCAACAGGCGTCTAAAGACATTTACTTGCAAAGGCAGAAATACATGTAATTTAATGAAGTACTTGGTGACACATGGTGTTTACCTTAAAGCAGAAGTGTCACCATCTAAAGCCTCTTTGAGGAGCTAAGTAGTCTCGTACTGAGCTAATAACACGTCACAAATGGAAATACCCAGTGTGTCATGAGCCTGGGCTCTTGTTTTTTTGTATGTCTTCCTGCTTTTCTGTCATTGTTAGTTTTGGCGCTTTTATTTTGTCATGTTGGTTCATGTGTACATTATCTACTTTATTTTTTGTCACTGGTGTCTCTCCTCACCATTAATTTATCCTCATGTGGTTCACCTGTGTCTCCCCTATGTAGTCCCTCTCATGTCTTGTGTTCAGTGTGAGTTTGTCTGCCTTGTCCACAACAAATGAGCGTTATATCTTTTGTCCTTGTCCGTTGTCTGCTCCCGATGTGGTTTGTGGTGGTATCTTGCTGTTACTGGACCATTTGCCTGATTCTGAGCACAAGATTGCCTTACCCCTGCTACTACTTCAATTTTATCTGATCTGAACCCCATATGCTCATTGGTAAATATTTTTGAATTTCCATTATTTGCATTTTGCTAGATTTTTGTGTATGACCTTTGCCTGTGCCCTGCCTTCCATTCTGACCTTTCCCCTAGTTGCTCTCTATAATGGTGATGCGTTCCACCTGGTGGTCAACAGAACCGCAAAGTTTTCACATTTGACAAACCCAAATGATAAAGTTTCAGACCACCTACTGTGGAGGTACTGGACCATGACAGTGACAGTGTGAGTACTTTAAATGGTACATGTGAATTCCTCAACTTGTGACTTGACAAGTGGTGCTAGCTTAACAATACTAATACTCAGAGGTGGGTAAATCCAGGTCCATCAAGTCAAAGTCCAACCATGTATTGGTTCAAACCTGTTCATTGAACCAGATAATTTGATGAGCACAATGTCTCATCCAGGTAAATGGGATAATTAGTGGAATCACCTGTGTTCAGTGAACAGGTTTGAACCAATACATGGTTGGACTTTGACTTGATGAACCTGGAATTACCCACCTCTGCTAATACTACTACTACTACTACTACTACGAATTTGACTACGACTACTACTACTAATAATAATAGGTTAATCAGTTGTGGCAGATATGTGATCTCACAATGTGTGCATCTGTCAGACAGATTGGTTCGGTAAGTCATCGGTTAACTTTTTATGTTACGGTTCAATCACATATGTCACTGGTCATAATTTAATTTGTATTCTTTTTAAAGTACCTATTTAAATACCGTTTAGGAAATGATACAATTTTGAAAGTACCAGTTTGGTATCAAATGAAACCTTTTGGGTACCCAAACCTAGTCATAGATATAGTACAATGTGTGTCTGCTCGACCCATTTCATTATAAGTGTTTTCGGAACATGGTGCAGATTTGGATGAACTCAGAGGAGAGATAAATGTTGTCCTCAGAAGGTTGAAAAAGGAGGTGACGGAGGAGCTGACTTCAGCAGCTGCTCTGATTTCCTGTCCTCCTGCCCCCCTCGTTGCTCTTCCTCTCTGTCTTCTCCCCTTTTCTCTAATTAAAGAAAGAGGGGTTATAAATTAATGTCCAGAGAGCACAGAGGATCCTCAATATCGACCTGTGAAGGAACAGAACGCTGAACCCCCCCCCCACCCCTCAGTTTCTGTAAGGAATACCTGATATTACAACTGCGTGCACACACAATGCACAGATAATAATTTGTGTGTGGATGTGGTGTGACAGTGAGAGGCCAGTGGGAGGTTACAAAGATAGGGCCCATGGGATTACTGCATTATAACATCCCACAGTGGCAATCCTATCGCATCATCATCCTGTGACAGATTAAGTGCCACTTGGCAATGAGATGACACTCTGCCCCAGAAGAGCTGTGTTTCACTGCATCTCATCTTTCTAAATTTTTCATTTATTATTTTAAATAAAGAATAAAGGAAAAAAAAAAACCTGTCACCATATATTTACTAGTGATGTTCAAAACCACTATATATACCTATATATACCATATAAACCACTATATGTCTTAAATAAAAAAAAAATAAGGACAGTATTTCAAATCACAGTTTCCTTAAGAATACAATACAATTTTAAACTGAAGTATACTGAGGTAGAAAAAAACACAGAAAATATGTGAAAATAATGTTTCCAACAATTATAAAAAAAATCAATTGTTGTTTATGAAGAACTACTACAAAGACGAAAACAGTCTTTGCTGCACTGATACACGACACAGGCGGAAGAAAAAGTAGTCCCACCATCTATGTAATTTAGACCAGTGTTTCCCAATCCTGGTTCTCGAGGCTGCATGTTTTAGAATAGAATAGAATAGAATGTCTTTATTGTCATTATTTATAAGTTTAAGTATAACAAAATTGAAATATAATATAACGAAATTTAGATGTTTCTCTCTCCAACCACACCTGATTCAAATGATCAGCCTATCATCCAGCTCCGCAGAAGAATCATAATGACCACCAGGTGTGTTCAAAGAGGGAAACGTCTAAAACAGGGGTGTCTCATTTTTGTTCAGGGGGCACATTTAGCCCAATATGATCTAAACCGGGCCGGACCAGTTAAATAATATAAATAAGTGGATAAGAACTAATAAATGATGTCAACTCCTAAGTTTTCTCTGTTTTTAAGGAAAAAACATCGAATTCCATCATGAAAATGTTTTTAAGCAAGTGTGACTTTAACAATATTACACCTTATTTGATCATTTATACATGTGCAACATAACTTACAGATCACAGTGGATTGACAAATACACACATTAAATGATTAAATGACAAGCAGAATATTGATAAAATTCTACATTTTTCTCTTAAAACATTTTCAAATTTTTTCTCGTAAATGTAATTTTGTTTTTTGTTTTTTTACACTAAAACAAAGAAAAAATAGCTTTTTATATTATTTAGAGGTTATTATGATAGGTTTTTTTTTACTGGTCTGATACACTTTACATTGAATTGACATAAAATTAAATAAACATCTTTAATATTTTCAGTGTCACAAATCCATCCCAGGGGCCGGAATGGATCCTTTGGTGGGCCAGTTTTGGTCCCCGGGCCACATGTTTGACACCCTTGACATAAAGCATGCAGGATAGTGTGCCTCGAGGACCAGGATTGGGACACACTGATTTAGACAACATCTCAAGTTCACAAGTTTAGTTACTTTTCACCATGTTCCTGTTCAGAATATACCTGACCTCAAATGACTTAAATATCAAAAGTATCAATATTTTGAATCGAGAATTGAATTTAGAGCCAAAATATCCAGTATCGGAGGTATCAATATTTTAGGATCGATCCGTACATCACTAATACTTACATATACTTTCATCTATACTTTGTTCTTTGTGTTTTTTTTCTCTACTTTGGATGTCCCCATTGTCTGTTTTACTGAACTTCGTCCATTTCATTCTGCTCTTATCTTCGTCTTCTTTATTTTTGACACATTCACACACGCACAAAACGTCACAATCATCCAGAACTCAGCTGCCCAAGTGGAAGAAAATGATAAGACAATATAGGAAAAAAAAAAAAGAGGGTCAGGGCTCTTACACCAAACACCTTCTCTGTGCCAGCCTCAGTGGGAGAGTTATAGCTGTGGCAAGTTGCATTATGGGAGAATGAGTTCCTAATAGCGTGGAGAAACCCATTCAGTCATAAAACAGTATCTGTCAGTCCTGTCAGACAAAATTATGTTGGGGAAAATGGATTCTACTCTGCCTCTCCACTCACCCTGTGTGTGTGTGTGTGTGTGTGTGTGTGTGTGTATTTGCAAGAAAAAACAAGCAAAAAAAAGGAGAGGAAACACTGCACTCCTCAATTTAGACATCCTTCGCTCAAACTGAAGAGCTTGTGTTCAGGTGTGTTTGAGACTTATCTTTTGAAGGTGTGTGTGTGTGTGTGTGCACGTGGGATTTTGTGTGTCTGTTTTCCATATTGTGATTCACCAAGCACAAATCCCATGCTGTCTGTAATAATTATTTTGTGAACTGGTTGCTAACACTGCAGCAGTTCCTGAAGCAATTTACACACTCCATCTACTCAGCAGGAATAAAACATAACATCCTGGTTCTGATCGGTAAATACACTTTTCTCATTCAGACGGTGAAGTTTTACTTCATCCAGCAAGAAATGTTTATTTCATTATCATTTTTGCACTGTCATTCACTTTTACTTTGTACATTTAACCAACCATGACATATTTTTTCAGGCTGTGAAAGGATTAAAAATCTTAATCAGTTAATAACAGGGTTGCTTTGGATTCATGTTGATTAATCATGATTAAATATTTATTTTTTAATCTATATTAGTAGTTTTTATTAACATTGTTCTGTACATGTTTTTGTTTTTCCACACAAATTGGGACTCATTTAGGTATTTATATCTGGATTTACTACATTAAAACAGAAAATATTTAGTAACAGGTAGAATATTGGTAAAATTGTGCTTAAAATAAAAAGACTAGAGAAATTAATCAAAAAGGAGTATAACTGTAATTAAAATAAATGTGTAGTTTTAATGGGTAATATAGCCTCAAACACTCTTTAAAACCACAGTTTTTATTAAGGTTCTTGCATGGATCATGTTTTTTCTGTCTTTCCAGACAAATTGGGACTAAAATTGGTTGCATTTAGGTATTTATATCTGGGTTTACTACATTAAAATACTATTTTTGGTTGCAGTATAACTTAAATTATGACTACAAATACAGAAAATATTTAGTAACAGGCAGAATATTGGTACAATTGCACTTAGAATCAAAATAGGAGAGAAATTAATCAAATTGTTTCTTCAATTTCATTTATTTTGAGCAAGTATTTCAGCAGTATCTGAGAACACAAAGAATCCCAAAAGAATTCATGTAAAACCAACAAATTAAATTAACTTGTCCATGCTCAAAAAGGAGTGGGAAGAAGAAAAAACTTGGACGAATTGCCAAAAAAATAAACTAAATGTAATTGTGATTACAATTAATGCCAAATATGCAGTTTTAATGGATAATATAGCCTTGAATGCTCTTTAAATCCACTGTTTTTACTAAGGTTTGTGCGTGCATAATATATTTTATTTAATTTCTTTTTCAGCAATATTAGTTGTGTTTCATTTTTCATGAGCAAACAGACTCAAGATTAAAGTGTGGAAATCTGCACTTAAAAATGTTAATCATGCTAGCAGTTTCTAGGGCTAATGTATGCTTCACTTTAATGTGATATTTTAAGATGGAATTGTTTCATGAAAAGAAAACATTGGGCTGTTCCATCTCAGGGGAATTTTTTTGGACTGAAATTCTCCACAAAATACACCAAAAATAAACTAAGAAACATTAAAATAAAAAAACCCTGAGAAACAATATACAAAACATGCTAAAATACAGTAAAATTCACCAAAAAAAGCAAGCAATGCAAAAAAAGTGATGACAAATCCATATTAAAAGTCTTCCAAAATACAGAAAAAATATATGATCCAACATTTTCAAAAACATGAATATCCTTGTGAGACCCCATAATGCATTATTTTACTTAAAAAGTCTGTCCATTGTAAATTACATTTCATGAAAAAAAATATAATGAATACATAAAAAATTTAAAATGTATTTATCAAGATAATTATTTAATATAAAAAGCTAAACTTTTCCCTTTCTTGGGCGTCAGGAGAATTTTTACGCAATTAACTTTTAATCAGATTAATTATGATGATGAATTTACCCGCGTTAATGCATTAATATCGACAGCCCTAATATAGATTTTTTGGTCATTTTTACTCTTTGCAGTACAGTTTTAAATTTAATACGTTCTTTTATTACAGTCTAAAAAACAGTCTTGTTTTTTTTTTTTTTTTATCCAGTCAATTATGTAATAGGTAACATGCTCCATTTAAGCAAAACAGGAGTTTACGAGCAATTACATAATCATCCCAGAATGAATTCCAAACACCAACCATGCAGGTGTAACTGTTTCAAAAAGCAACTCTTCCCAGATCTAACAAAGAAATAAATAAAAAAATAACATTGAAACAACTGCGCCAAGTGCTGCAGGTGTGGATACTTTAACAACCTGAGTGTTAAACACCTGTAGCAGCAGAAACACAAACAACAAACACACACATGCAGGTGGCCTGGCTCCACCTCTCCATCTCTTTCCTGTCTTTTCTCCATCATTTTATGCTTCTTTTTCTCGCCTTCATTTGCTCTCACTATCTGGGACCATCAGTCTCTGTACGGCTATGTATCTCCTCTCCTCTTCCTCCTCTTCCTCCTTTGCCCCGAGGGGACACACTTTATATTTTTAGTGCATATCCATATTTTAGTGCAGTTACTGAATTTTTATCTCTTGATCATCTTGGAAGTCTATCTCTCTCTCTCTCTCTCTCTCTCTCTCTCTCTCTCTCTCTCTCTTTTTTTTTTTTTCCCCCCTTCCCTTCTGTATGTGCGTTGATTTCTGGCGCATGGGTGGGACAGCTGCACCAGAGAGAGAGAGAGAGAGAGAGAGAGAGAGAGAGAGAGAGAGAGAGAGAGAGAGAGACCCAAAGTCCAAAGTGGAAATATAATTGGGAGCTCGCTCTCTCTCTCTCTCTCCCTCTCTCTCTCTCCCTCTCTCTCTCTCTCTCTCTCTCTCTGCAGTACGGTGAAGTGGTACTGATCAATTTCACAGGCGCTCTGTTTACAGCAACATACTCTACCTCCCCTCGGCGAGCTAACAAAGGGTCTTTTGTGAGTCTGTGTGTATATGTGTGTGTCAGTATGAAATATGAAAAAGATCAGGATAAGACTGCGCAGATTGCAGCAAAGTAAAAAAAACAAAACAAAAAAAAAAAAAAAAAAACCAAAGTACTGTAACACGTACTGACCTGAAAACAAAAAACAAAAAAAAAAGAAAAGTAGGAGTCTCTGGAATGGTGTTTCTGTCAATAGTTTGTGTGGAAGAGTAAACATAGGCACACACACACACACACACACACACACAGGAGCAGTGACCCCACACCACCTCAATAACTGAGGTCTCAGCTTTTGATTAACTGTGGTTTGAGGTGCGATCAGAGACCACAACTGCAATCCAGCTAAAGAGAGAGAGAGAGAGAGAGAGAGAGAGAGAGAGAGAGAGAGAGAGAGAGAGAGAGAGAGAGAGATGATCTGGCCCAGGGGTGAGAGGGGAAGGAAAGGAAAGGAAAGGAAAGGAAAGGAAAGGAAAGGAAAGGAAAGGAAAGGAAAGGAAAGGAAAGGAAAGGAAAGGAAAGGAAAGGAAAGGAAAGGAAAGGGGAAATAAATTCAGTAATGAGAAAGGAGAAGTAAGGAGGGATGATATGTGGGTAAGAAATGAGGGCAGAGGAAGTTAAAACATGTAAATGAATTAAAAAGAAAAGGCCAATGAAGACACAAGCGGACATTTATCTCCACTGTTTCTTATCCAAACCCTTCCTTCAGCCATACCTCTGTCTTTTCCCATCTGTCTCTCCAAGTCGTCCCCTCATCCCACTTTGAACTATGAGCTATTGGGGCATTAAATATGAGGTATTTAATTCCCAAGAGGCAGCCAGGAGTACATATAAAGATACATGACGGCCATTTAAAGTCCATTACAACGTCAAAACACTGAGCCATTCAACAGAGGCCATTCTACAGAGAGGCTCCTTCACATTAAACAGTTAAATAAATCCATAATCTTGTTGGTAAATGAGCTCATTGATCAACTAAGTGTTGTACGATGAGACACCATTATTGAGATTTTTCGATAATGCTGTTTATTGCTGGTTTTATGCTACAATTACCAGAGGCTTTTGTCAGTCAAACACAAATTTAGGTTGAATTTTCAATACGTTAGATATGTTGGTTGTCATTTTTATAGGTCATTGTCCATTTTTGTTGTTGTATTCTGTCTTTAAATTGGAAAAAAAATAGTGAAAATACAACATTCTTAATTTAGATTGAGATTTTTTTTCTCATTTTCAGAGATTAAACTGAAAAAAAAGTCTAAATATGCAAAGATTAACACCTGAAAGATTTAGTTTTTATGCATCTTGGGTTATAAATATACAGTTCTGACCATTATTCTGTGCTTGGTTATTGTATGTCTGAAATATGTTTTGGATATTCCATTGATTTACCTTGAATTTTCATGACAGTGTCTTCAAATTGGAAAAAAGTAGTAAAATGTACATTTTGGATTTATATTTTTTTGGAGTTCCTTTTCAAAAATTACACCAACAATCTATTTAAAAAAGCTCTAAAATAAGCAAAAATTAAATGTCAGGAAGAGTTATTTTTGTATTATTTTGTTTTTGTTTGTATGTCTGAAATATGCTCTTTTTTGATATTCCATTGTACAGATTTAGCTTGAATTTTCATCACAGATTTGTGATGTTGGTATACTTGTTTTTTTTTATAGGCCAATCTTTATTATACCATTCTGTTCTGTCTTTGAATTGGAAAAAAAAAAAGCCAAAACAAAATTTTTTATATAAATTTTTTTTTTTCATTTTCAAAAATCAAACTGAAAAAAAGGATATTTAAAAAAAAAAGGTCTAAAATATGCAAAAATGAATGACTGTTTTATTTAGTTTTTGTTTGTCTGAAATATGTCTTATTTCAGACCTAAAGACAACATGAAAAAAATATGCATCTCAACAGTTAACATGACCATGTTATACTGTATTTTTAGCTTAATTTTCTGTCAGTCAGAACACATACAAAGCTTCATATTCAGGTAATGTTACTCTTAAATGTCATGTAATGTAGCTTTTTATCCTATACTTGTACATAATATGAGTAATAAGAGTAAGAAAGCCAGTTGTTCTCCACAGTTGGGTTAGTCAGATAATATGTTGTTAATGATGAAGACAGCAAAGAGGAAAATGATGACAACAAAGACGGCGCCCGACGCACACACACACAAAAAAAAACCAAATTCTCCATCTGCAGTTGTATCCATTCAAACCAGTACAGACGCACACATTCCTACCTTTTCCCATTCTCTGTCCTTGTTGAGAACAATGACCACCAGCTTTGGGTTTTCCTGGTAGCCGTCTTCTGTGAACGACAAGTCTCTTCCATCCCATGTCACATTCATCATGTACCTGAGAAAGCGAGAGGAGGGTGATGGAGGAGGAGAGACGGGGGAGACAGTGAGGGGAAATGAAAGAGAGGGGAAAGTGAATTGTATTAGCATGAGAAAAAGATCATTTACAATGTTCTAGTATTACAATAATGAAATATTCACACATGGTCTTTTGTATTAGAAGTCATATCTCATTCACATAAGATTACATTACGATTGAATTCAATGGTAACACTTTACATTACCGGTCATAAGGTGGTAATTCTATGGTAATTTCAATGTAATTTCAGGGTAATTATTCCTTTATAACTGCTTATTGCAGTGCAATTACTCTGCATGCTGTGTATTTTCCTGGAAGTTACCTCATTGTTTTCCAGGTAATTAAACAAAACCAACACTAAATATGTCATAAGGTTAATTGCATAGCTAGTTAAGGAAGTAGGAAGAAGCAATAGTGCATTTTACAGCTCTCATATGGTCTAGGTCTAGGTCCAGGTCTAGGTCTCTTATGACCTAGAAACTACAGAGTAACTGCACTTGAAACTGCATGGAAATAACTTGCAATAGAAGGTTACAAAGGTATTATTACCATGAAAGTACATCAGAATTACCATAGAATTACCACCTTATTAGTGATCCATAGTGTAAAGTTTTACCCATTCGACAATTAACGCAAATGAACAAAAAAGTCAATGCGTAATACAGACACACGCTTCTTTTCATTCATCTATTTATATCCTGTAAAATATATTACAGGTCCAGAAATAGAAAGCGATCCATACATACACTAGTGTATATAGCCACACACACGGACACACACTGTAATGAGTGACCCATATGGCAGGTCACATTAGCAAAGATGGAGGGTGTTGGGGAGATATTCTTGGGTCCACACAGCCTCCACATTAATCATGCCTGTCCTTCCCCACTCTGTCTCTCTCACTCCCTCTGTCAGTGGTCATGTACAACATGGCACAGACAGCTCCTCTTTTCTTCCCCTTGTACTCTGTTCTGGAGCTCAGCAATGAGGTGAACTTTAAAACAGAACACGTATCAGTGTGATGCGTCTTCTTGAAAAAAAAAAAAAAAAGTGCACGTTGTTCTTCAGGCGCAGGCACATGCTGAAGAAACTGGAGTTATTGCAGCAACTGATGGGTGTGACGATGAATTAGGGCCATGTAAGATAACAAAAACACCTGCTACTACAAGAATTAAGTGTCTCAGTTGGTAGAGTGGGGTTATCCTATGACTGAAGGGTTGTTGGTTTGAGTCTCAGCTCCAGCTGGCCACCTTGCATGGCAGCAGCACCTACTGTGTGTGTGAATGGGTGAATGTGAGGCCTATGGAAAGAGCTTTGAACACTATCATGGTGGAAACATTTTATTTGCATATAATGTCAACATAAACCTGTAACTTTATGAGAATAAAGTCAAGCACAAAATGAACCGTAGTTTTATGAGTAGAGTCAGAATAATCAGAGAACAAAGCCCTAATATTCTAAGAATAAAGTTGCATTTTGAAAATTATAATAATTTGATATAAAAATGATTACATGAAATAATATGATATTTTAATAAGATTAAAGTCATATTTTAGCATGAATTTGCAAAGTGCAAAAATTATATTAATATACATATAAACCAATATGACTAAAAGTAAAACAATAGCAAAACAATAACACTTTAACAACAAAATGGGAACAAAATGAAAATTAAGTGTAATTTTAACAATGTTCGTGTTTACATGAGAGTTGTTATTCCTATTTATTTTTGAATAAAGATCAATTCCACATTAAGATGAACATGTAAACATCAAATATCAGTTGAAAATGATAATTCTAAAGTAAACTAAATTTCAAATAAAGTCACTGGTTTATTCAATCTTCCTCTGCCATGTAAACAGTTAATACTTTAATGTTCGACACATGCTCCAGGTCTTGTTGCGATGACGCACATATTTCACACTGCCACCATTAGTATGATGATGATGATGATGATGATGATGATGATGATGATGATGATGATGATGATGATGATGATGATGATGATGATGATGATGATGGTTGATTCAGTTGAGCTGTTGTTTTATAATTATCACAAAAGTAAATGCAAAAGTGTAGTATCTCTAGTATCATTTTGCTAGTTAAAATTAACACAAAACAGGAAGTGGATGCGATCATTTCCTTCCAATCAGAACCCTCTGTACCTCCGACTCTTAAAGCGCAATTAATTGGAGTGGAATACACCTGTTTCCATGGAAACCTTTATTTATAATTAACATGTCCATGTAAGCACAAAAGAAATAGCTTTAATTTCAAATTATTTTAGTCCAAATAAATCATTTGGAATTAAAAAACATAATGTAAACATAGCCAATATGTTTCCTGTTATTATGCATGTGTTGACTTTAGGGTGCTGCGACCAATCGTGGACCCAAAGGAAGGTAAACATTATGGGCCCTTCTAAAAGACCTGGTTGTGTGTGTGTGTGTGTGGTGAAAGTATTGTAACAACTAGAAGTATAGGGGTGCATTTAATTTCAGAAGTGCTATAACAACCACAATGGGTGTGAAAACAAATGTCAAACTTAAGTGTGAATGTCTCTTTTTTACCCTGCAGCTTATACAACATGTTCACAACTTCTAACCTACATCCACTGGGCCCCCAGGAAATGCTGAGCTTCATGAATTTTCATGTTTACCCCTACTTTACCCCAGCATAGATCCACTTTGATCTCTACAGTTGTGTTCATAAATTTTCATACCCTAGCTGAAAGCTCATGGGATGGTCTTGAATATGACAATATGACAATGACCTAAAACATGAGGCCAAGTCCACCTGTCATTGGCTACAACAGAAAAAAGTGAAGGTGAAAGAGTGTCACTCTCCCAACCTCAGTATCATTAAGTCATTTTGGGGAGGTGTCAAACATGCAGTTCATGTAAGAAAACCCCAAAACTGAACGAAACTGAAGGAAAATAAAGTGTCTGATCCACAACTACCACAAAAGACCAACATCTGTCACTGGTGTTAAAGGAGCCAATACCAATGAAGAACTAGGGTATGTAAACTTATGATCAGGCTCATTTAAAAAGACCAAAAATTATTTGTTTGATAATAAACGGCTTCATCAAACCACTAGCCATGGCTGAAAGAAAGGTTTTTGTATCTCATTCATATTCTCTAAAAAAATGTCCAAAGAATCACAATCTCTAATCTCTTTATGTAACAACTCATAATGTAATAATGGCTCAAACAGCAACATCTTTGCACATGGTGTAAAGAAGTATTACATTATGAGCTCAGCTATATATCAACTCATAATGTAATACAAGCTCATAATGTTAGAACGCCTTAATAAACTACAGGATTGCTTCAAAAGCATTACTTAAAATAGTTAACCTTTTACTGATGCAGCAATAGGAAAGGTTAAAAATGGTGATAATGCAACTTTTCTCACAGTATAAACCATTATTATATAATAAGCTTTCATTACATTATGAGTTGCTATATAGCTAAGCTAATAAAATAACACAATATTATGTTATGAGCTCATGATTTTATTACATTATGAGTTTTTTTTCAGATCATTTACATCTTTTTTGTTTGGATAGTTTGTAAATAGGGTGGCATGTTGATGCAGTGGTTAGCACTTGTGCCTCACAGACAGAAGAAACATGGTTTTATTCCCACACCAGACCTTTCTGTGTGGAGTTTGCATGTTCTCCCTGTGTCTGCGTGGGTTTTCTCCCACCATCCAAACACATGCACTGATAGGTTAATTGGTTAATTTGAATGTGAGAGTGATTGTTTGTCTATATATGTTCAGCCCTGAGATGAACTGGTGACTCATAGAGGGTGTACCCCGCCTTCACCCATTATAGCTGGATTAGACCCCAAGTGACCCCTGTGACCCTAGTGAGGATAAAGTGGGTTCAGATGATGAGACGAGTTTGTAAATGTAAATATTTTCAAACTGTAATCTTTTTACACACTTGAACATATCCTGATGTCCCTGAACTACTCCCGCCATACATCATCATCTTCTCTATCACTTTGTTGCAGCATTTTTATTTTTTTTCTAATAAATCATATCATAGAAGATATTCTTTAAAGGTCAAGGTTTGTGTGTACGATATCTTTCACAATGTTTCATGTCAGAACTCATTCATTTGATGCTAAACTTTACAATTCTTAAGCAGTTTTTGAAGAATGAAGAAATAATAAAAAAGATACAAACACATACGTTAGATCAACCAAGTCAAATGGATAAAGAAATAAAGAGACATAATCAGAAAAACACTGTGTTACATGTGTATTTATGTTTTGGGGTGACATCTTATAACATACTCATGTTCCCTTATATTACTGCTGGGAATTCAAATGCAAGAATGCACAAGCGCTCAGTGCCCAGATGAAATCGGAGATAGATCACAGGCTTGAAAATGATTAGAATAATCTGATTGGCCTGAAAACAACCAGGTGGGTAGATTGGAAATGGATGCAGCACTGAACCCTATCAGTGATGAAAGAAGTGAGGGAATCAATACAAGCTCCCAGGCTGCTGTGCTACGATGTAACACACACACACACACACACACACACACACACACACACACACACACACACAGGTTTCCATGACCAAGTTTGTCATCATCACTTGTAGGTAAAGTAACCATTGCGTAGTGAACATTAACTCATCTTGCTTTTGTTTTTCCAAAACAAATAAACAAATATAAATTTAAATTAAAATCAATAAAATCAATCAATCAATTACATTTTAAAAAAGTAAACACATCTTCAAACCATTGAAATGTACATGTTTTGTTTTACATCTGTTTCCTCCATGCTTTATGGGGACTTCCCGAAAAAAAATATAATATTTATAGACTAGATTTGCAGAAATTTGCATACTTCACACAGATTTATATTTTACTAGTGGGGATCTACATTCATATTTAATCCTCCTGGAGACCTGAACTTTGACACCATAAACATGGGAACACAAGCTCTCTCTCTCTCTCTCTCTCTCTCTCTCTCTCTCTCTCTCTCTCTGTATTGTACTTTTTTACCTTCTCTTTGTCTCTCACACACTATTGGTTTCTTGGCACATTCCAGCAGTAAAGTGCATTTACAAAAAGGGCACAGTGGATGTGATGTAATTCTGATGTAACAATGTACAAACCTGTGCTGGGTGTGTGAGGCTGCAGCAGGACATCCTGTAAGATGAATCACTTTAGAAAGTTTGTTTTTTTAGTCGAACTAGTGAAGACACGGAGGTGACGAGGTCCTGACAACTTCAATGAATCCTTAGGGATCTTTCTACTTAATATTTGTGAGACTGAGCCATGTTTTCCTTGAGTATTTGGCTCATGTTTTTGGAGATAACAAACCATATTAAAGGTTTTTTTAAGCAGAATACGGCCTTAGTACAGGACATCAATGACATCAATGTGCACCGTCTTCTTCTTCATAAGCACAAAACTGTATTAACTAGGGCTGTCAAAATGAACACATTAACTTAGATTAATCCATCGTCATGACTAATCTAATTACATTTTTTAACTCAATTAACCCGTCTGCAGTGCAGAATGACTCTGAACGTATCTGCCAACACATTTGGGGCAGATTGTCCAAGTAGAGTCAGTGTTAACGTGCATGAATAAATGGGGAGTTGATCCAGCAGTGATATGCAGCAGAACCAACACATAATGATGGAAGATGTTAAACAGCAATATTGGCTTCTGCATGGAAATATATGAGTAGAAAAAAAAGGTGGAACAGTTGTTTCAAGTTTTGTTGAAACTGATAAACACGTTAAGTGCATATATATTCTCTCCTTTCTTGTGTCTGTTTGAAACATGATTAATATGGATTAAAAAATGAATGATATTTAATCATTATTATCTGATATTATCCACAGCAAATATGGGATTCATTTGATTAAATCTTCCAATCATTTGACAGCACTACTGTAGGATTAACAAGCACGTACAAGGATGAAAATACCACAAACTGACTTCAAACAAAACTTGGCCATTCTAAGATGGCAGCATAAAAAGTACAGGCTGAGGAACCGCCATGCATTCAATCTATATTTACTTAATGCATTCAAAGAGAAAATCATGCCATTTTAACCTTTGCTGTTCTCTTTTCTGATCTGGAGTTATTGTCTATGTCTGGTCACTGCATGTGTCTGTGTGTTAAATTACAAATTAAATAACAGTAAAATGACAAATGCTTCAAAAAATATTAAAATTCAATTTTATTACCTGCAATCTGGTATCATTTCACTTCAACTAACATGAATATTCACGGTTCAATTTCTATTATAAAAGATAAGTGGCCTCTGTGCATGTGTTTCCATGTGTGTGTGTGTGTGTGTGTGTCTGAGGATTCACACAAAATCAGAGAAGAGCTGACTGCTACAGTTTGGCATACTTATGTATTTTTGGTCACAGAGAAGACAATCAAAAATGGTATGTTGATAGGACCAACATATTTGGAGATATTAGTTATTTTATTACACAATAGCCTTATAGTCACATTGCTATGGCCAGAATACTATGGCAGTGACTGGAGGAGAAAAGCGGTACAGCCTGCAGGAATATGCAACAGTATAAAAACTCACACATCTGGAACGCACTAGTGTGTAATATACCATGTTCCCTCGCAAATGTTTTATCTGATTAGTTATCATTGTGAAAACACATTATACTTCTGCTAGTGGAGGTTATGTAAGCACTCAGGTTTGTCTGAACATTTGTTTGTTAGCAACATAACTCAAAAAGTTAGACACATTTCAATAAGGGTGGTGCAGTGGTTAACACTCGTCCCTGGTTCTATTCCCACACCAGACCTTTCTGTGTGGAGTTTGCATGTTCTCCTCGTGTCTCTGTGGGTTTTCTCCAGGTACTCCAGTTTCCTCCCACCATCCAAACACATGCACTGATAGGTTAATTAGTTAATCTAAATCACCCATAGGTGTGAATGTGACAGTGATTGTTTGTCTATATATGTTCAGCCCTGAGATGAACTGGAGACTCATACAGGGTGTACCCCGCCTTCACCCATTGTAGCTGGATTAGGCCCCCAGTGACCCCTGTGACTCTTGTGAGGATAAAGCAGGTTCAGATGATTTTTTTTTAATTATGTCCAGAATGATAAAAGCTACATGTGATTATATTTTGGATGACCATTTTGATCCCAGATTTTTTTGGGTTTTTTTTTTTTTTTTTTGGAAGGATTCTTTATTACTGTGACCTTGACCTTTGACCTACATTTACCAACAGTTAAAGGAATCTATTATGGATCACCTTGCACCTTTCCTGAAATTGTCATGGAAGTTTTTGCGTAAAGTTACTAATAGACAGAAAGACAGACACACAAACAACAAAGCAAACCAAAAAACATCACTCTGCTCCCAGGATAATTGTTTCTTTTTTGTTTTCTTTCATGTACAGTGTATAATCACACAAAAATGTAAATAAGTTTCACTACTTACTTGGTAATTTGGGGGTGTTTTTTTTATATGACAGTAATTAAATATATTTAATATATTCCCTTTATGTCACTTTATTATTTACGATTGCTTCAGATCCGTTCTGAGATAAACAGTATATTTGTTTGTGTGTAGATGTCAAGAAGAGTAGTTATTACTGCAGCAATAAGTGATGGAGATCTTTGATAAACAAAATCATTTGAGAGGCCACGAGCAACAGAAATTCCACAGTGTGAGCTAAACGCCTCAGTATTTTGCAGTAACATGAAAGTAAAAGGTACTCCACACACTTAAATATGATGAATTATTTTGACCAAACAGAACCTATTAGAAATAATGACCTGCCTCATATGAAAACTACCTGCTATATTTTACAAACAGATCCTCATCATTTGAGGAAAAACCCAAAAGAGGCCAACATCTATCATACATGTGGAGCTGACAGGCTGTTGCTAGGATATGAACAGCCATTGCAGTGTATACATTGGAGGAAAACATCTAACATATACACCCCTGCAAACACAGATGCTCACTGATTCTCTATGTAATGTTTCTCTCCTCCCTGTAGCACTGAAGCGATCCAATTTCTCTCACTTTCTAGCCTCCATTATATCAGTAATCTCTCTATTCATGAGGGGGGACAAGGAGAAGGAGCAGAGGTGGGGAGGCCGGAAGAAAAGGAGGCTCAAAAACACAGAGAAAAGTGAAGAAGATAAGAGAGTCTGAGTGGAGAAGAGACGGGAAGAGGAGAAGGGCCAGCGTGACAGGACAGGGAGAGGACTAAGCCTCGACAGAGTTGGGATAAAAATATCGTCAGTGTTATTTTTTCCCCTGTTCCTCTTATTTTGGAGTAAAAAAAAAAAAAGGGGGGGGGGGGGTCACTGCACCAGAGGTAACCAGTGCTACATAAACACTGCAGCAGGCAATAAGAGCACACACATACACTGCATTACAGCAGCAAGCACCAGATCAACACTTGACTTGTATTTTATCCCTGTTTTCTTAATCTATCAAGCATTAAAACCAGTTTAGTTCATACACAGCATCGCCACTGCTACGCTTACATGATGTTTTTTCATTATTTATTGGGATTAAAATAATTCAAAATTAAAGATATTTCTTTCATAGTTTACATGGACATATTAATTCCCACTAAAGGTTTCCATGAGAAACAGCTATATTCTACTATAGTTAATTCAGCTTTAAGAGGTACAGAGGGTTCTGATTGGACAGAAGTGCTGCTTAACATCCTAAGAGAACGAAACAATCATGTCCACTTCCTGTTTTAAAGTACTTTATTCGTCATTATACACTGCACAATGAAATGTGTCCTCTACATTTAACCCATCCTTGATGCTATTTGGCTAACCTGTAAGGAGGAGTGGGCAGCCATGCACGGCACCCAGGGGACCCATCTCCTGCTGCAGAGCCAGGCTAATGGTTGGAAGATTTTACCCTAACAAACATGTTTGTGGGTGATGGGGGAAACTCGTTCATTTCACCTAGCAACATGTTAGACCAGATACTACATGTGATTTTTGCATTTATTTTTGTGATAACTACAAAGCAGGAGCTTGAATGAATCAACCATAGGAATTAACAAACTAATGCAGGCAGCGCGGAATATGTGTGTCATCGTGACGAGACCAGGAACATGTGCAGAAGAACAGGAATAATGTTAAAGTGGAATTTACTGTAATTATCTAATTCAGAATTAAGATGGGAATAAAGCAGTGACTTTCAGAATTATCATTTTCAACTGGAATTAGGTGTTTACATGGTCATCTTAAAGTGGAATGAACCTTTATTCAGAATTAAATAGGAAAAAAAATTCCCATGTAAACACAGCCATTGTTAATACTACACTTAATTTGAATTTGTTCCACATCTTGTTGTTAAAGGGTTATTATTTTAAAATTATTTTACTTTTAGTCATATTGGTATATATCCGTGATGTGCAGGCTGACCCAAAGTGAGCGGGTGTCCGCACACCACTGAGTTGAAAAATATTTTTAATGATATTTGGGTTGCAGTCGGTTGGGTCATTTGTTGTTTGAGATAAACATTGAAATAACCTGGTAAATACACTTTATTAACTGAATTGGGAAGCATTCACTGGGATTTTTAAAGATGATGAGCAGCTCCCAGTGTTTTCTTTTCTGTGGAAACCAGGTTCAACTTCTGGTTTAGATGCAGAACAAAAATATTAACTTACAAGCAGAGAGCAGAGAGAGAAATAAATGCAGGTATGTGAGTAAGGTCATGTGATGTTCATAAAGACCATTGACTACTTTTTAAAAATGTTAAAAATAAGCAGGTCGGGTCCATCCTTTTCAAATATATTTCTTGCAGTTGGAGTTATGGGCAGGCTAGTTTAAAAAAGCGGTTAGTTGTGGGTTGTTTATACATTGATCACTGGTTTGTATGTTTGTATATCAGTGTAATTTTTGCACTTTGCAAATTCATGCTAAAATATCATAACTTTAGTCTCATTAAAGTATCATTCTTTTAATTTTTTATAATTTTTATTTTAAATTAATTATCATTTTAAAAAAAATACAACTGTACTTCTGTGAGCTACACGTTCCTCACAGAAGTTGCTGTTACAGTCTTTTAACCCTCTTACTGAACTACGGAAAACTGTCTCTTCTTTTTTTTGCTCCATATCTCTGGAATAACTTGCAAAATTTATTAGCTATGGACCCTCTGCCATCATTGGAGATTTTTAGGAATACAATTAATAATGTATACACAGATGACTATCATTGTTTTTAGACCTACTCCACATAGCTTTTTAGCAGTTTTATGTAAGTCTGTCTCCTTTATGTGTCAATATGTTGTGTTTGTTTATTTCTCCCTAATATGTGTTATTGTGTTGTCTGTGTCTGAAACTTATTTGCTGCCATTTTGACCAGGACTCCCTGGAAGAAGAGACACTTAGTCTCAATGGGACAATCCTGGTTAAATAAAGAATAAATAAAATAATTCCAAATTATAATTTTCAACAGGTGCTTACATGGTCATCCTTAAAGTGGAATAAACCTTTATTCATAATTAAAAAGGAATAAAAACTTGCATGTAAACAGGGCTAGTGTAAAGACAGCAAATTCATTCCGACAGATTGGATCCTTTAGGGGACCGTTTTGGCCCGCGGACCTTATGTTTGACACCTCTGGTCTAGAGGAATGGAGTGGAGGGAGGTCTGAACAATGGAGGCTGCTATCAAAGCTGATTTAAGTCTTTTAAGAGGACCTGAGGGTGGGTAGTCATTTGAGAACACACCCTGCGCCTCAGGTGGAATGTGTTAAGTGTGGCATGAGTGATGACTGTACAGGCTGAAGTACAATCTCACTGAGCAGTGTCGAAGCAGAGTGTGTTAAGAACATGAGTGTACAGCTGTTGGTCAAAGCAGTTAGAGGCAGCAAAAGGTCCGTGATATTATTTACATGTAGTCTTTTTTTAACCAATAAACAAACAAATATCCACTAGTTGCCAAAACCATTTACTGATATAAAATGGTAAATCACTGTTGATCCACGAATCCTACTAAAACATGTAAATAATTGGTGTAAAATACAGTTTGTCATCTTTTCATGGTCAACACATGTGACCAATATGGATATCTGTGTGCTCTGTGGTTACCATGGAAACAGATCATCTTCTACAATATTGATGCATCAGTAAAATCCATGGTGTTGGAGCAATGACAGTGAATAGAGATATTTAAATCATGTTGACTTTATGCTATATTTTACCGAAATAATTTATTTCTCTTAAGTTTGCTTTCTAATAATTTAATAATTCTTAAATTTAATGTCAGCATTGTGATTGAGGTGCATGATTGAAAATATCAAATTTTTACTGAAAACATGCAAAATGGAGACGATATAATTATGATCATTAAAGATGCATTGAAGAGCGAAATCCAGATGCATTATGGCCATGATAAAAACAGTTGAATAAAAAACATGAGCATATCCATTTATATAATTATAAAATAATAAAATAAATAGATAAATAAAAGGTAAACAGTGTGGCTGAGGTCTGCTTAGCATATTGCATGAGAAAGTTATTGATGTTATTTGAGCCCAATGTTCTTACAGTTAGTTGTTGGGTCATCACTCAATAAAAGGGAAAACAAATGGGAACTGCCACAAAACTACAACTGGGTCTTTATAGGTTGTCCAAACATCTACCAAGCTATTAGCTGAATGTCTTTGTCTGAATAGAATGGAATAAAAATTTCCAATATGTGAGCGTAGCGCTGGGCGATATCTCAAAATTTTGAAATATATCACTATTTTTTTTCATATGTGATATACTAAGAAACTGTATTGTTGCTGTCATGATTTATGTTGGGTTTAAATTGTACTCCTTGAACTGTAACAGGGACACGTACAGTAGACAAAGTATATATTTCAGCACGTTTATGTGTTTAGTTTGCCTATAAATAGAATGAAAACAGAGATTCTCAGATGGATGAAGGAAATAGTCCACTAAGTTCACCTGCAATGATCTGATTAGAGGAAAAGGATGGAGCTGATAAGTGAAGTTACAAGGATTAAATGAGAAAATAAGGACGTTTGGTGTTAGAAAATATAGTATCTTAACTTGTTTCATCTGCATAACATGATTTCTATGTATTCACTTTATTTAAAACAACAAGGCTTTACCACGTTGTCATGATTCGACTAGTATAGTTCATCCTCTGTCATATCAGAAAAGCAGTTTATAATTTTTATTCATATCACTCAGCACTATATAAATATAAGTTTCAATATCACAGGTCTTCTTCCAATATGGAAATGAGTCTTTAGGACAGGAATCCCTGAGCAACACTGGGACACCTTCCTTAAATGCTCTTCTCTCTGATGGAAACTTAATATACTTTCTGTACACTGGGAATTACAGCAGTTGCATAAAGTCCATTAAATACAGTATCTTCTTCACTGAGTGTTAGATCCACCTTATCTGTTAACATCTGAGTTTACCTGTAGTTACATGGTAATTATATGCAATAAACAATTATAAATTCAACAAAAAACAGACAAGTTAAATAACTAATCCTGGAAATATTCCACAGTAAGTTAAATGGATGCATTCAAACAAAGCCTTAGTTAAATTAAAGTATGTATTATCATTATTTACCTCTTTCTAGAAGTCATAAACCTGTTTTCACTGGGTCCCAGGCTTTTTTTTTTGGCAAAAAAATATGTTAAGAAACAAATCCTGTGCTTTATTTTTCATGGTGTGGAACATAATTCATTCACACTGTTATGATAATTAACTCCAACATAAAAGAAGAAGTAGAAGTTTCTATTCATATCATGGTAAAACTGAAGGATGACATCGATTACATCTGATGTGGTTTTACTTACTTTGGACAAAAAGCTTAGTGTTTAATGTTTCAATATGTGACTGAATGCACTTTCAATTTTTAAGTGAGTACACTTTTTGGTTTTGGTTAAAATGTACCAAATATAATCATAAAGAAAATAGCATGACCATTTGAACTTTGGTTTATCATTAAACTTCTGTGTTTTCATACTGTGATATTCTGTATCAGCTCAGGTTCAAAACATACTGTATTTTTATTAAATACATCTGAGAAGTTAAACTTTTAACAACACATAACTATATCTTATGATATCACTCAAGTTATTTTTCATACTCTGTAGTTTAGCATTAGCTTTTGTATATTTATTTTTTGGTATATTTCAGTAGTAGTACTTTATACACAATGTGTATGTGCACATTCCTACATTTCCTTAACATTCTGTGTGATACTTTGTTTTTTTTTTATACCTTCCCTTTAGCACAAAGTGCTTGGTTGCTGAATTGAACTGATCTGCTAAACTGATTTTCAGTCTTTCTGTGACATTGAAAAAAAATCTATTATATTCTGTTCTCTACTCACAACTATAAACACAAAGTCAGCCACACACTGTCTGCAGAACAATTCACTTGTCTACATTAGACACTGAAGTAAATCATGATGCCTCCTCCTTGCAATTCCAAAGCATTGACTAACAAATCACTACACCCATGAGACAGTTGCTTGCAGTTTGTTTTACGATTGCTTGAGCATGATTTTGAAAACAGGGTTCAACATTTCAAAACACTACACATAACTAGCACAACCACACACACAATATGCAGAACACCTCAGCTCCATCGCAAAATGAAACACTTGTAAAAATTCTTTATACATATATATATATATATATATATATATATATATATATATATATATATATATGTATATAAACCATATGAAACACACACATTACGACAGAAATAAGCCTTATGAAATGTGTGTTTAACATGGCAACATAATAGTAATCTTAGTAATCTTTATTTATAGAGCATCTTTCACAGACAAGGGGTCACAAAGTGCTTCACACTGTACATTGGTAAAAGAACTGTACTTCTATAGCGTATTTTATACACCATATGGTGCCCAAAGTGCTTTACAATTCCTCACATTCACCCATTCACACACATACTCATACACCGGTATGAGCTGCTGCCAATACACCGGCGCTGCCTGACCCTACTGGGAGCAACTTAGTGTTCAGTGTCTTGCCCAAGGACATGTGGACAGCCAGAGCCGGGACGTGAATCGCCGACCTTCCAATTATTGGACGACGTGCTCTATCTACTGAGCCACAGCCGCCGGTTTTATAAATGTCTATATAATATTGTTTCATTTTGAAAAGGAGCTGAGGTATTCGTATTCGTAAAAAACTTTAACTTGTAATGTCATGTGTTTTTATATTTTGCACACATAGAGAATAGTATGTTTGATTGCGATAACTAATATACCTTCAGGTTTTTAAAAAGTCCAGACCTGTGTCATAATCATTTATGTGTTACAGGTCCAGTCATTGAACAGACCTCTAGAAGGAAATGAGATGGTAGGCTTTACTGGTCCTCTTGGATCCACGATGCTTATTTAAGTGAATTGAGATATCCTTCAAGATGGTGCAACGATATTGATTTCCAGGCCACAATCGATGAATCAAGCATTGATGAATGGAGGAGCTATGGAAAGTGAATGGAGAAAAGGCTCCTGTACTTCATCAGACCCCTCTACTGTCATGATCACTGTCTTCTGTCCTGTTACCTTTCCCCTCTTCCTGTCCTTCTGGTTCTCATTTACTCCTCATCACCACACACTTTTTAAGTTCTCTTCTTTCCTTGTCCCCTTATCGGGTTATTTTCATTACAACCCTGTCTCTCTCCTGAACAGTCTCAACCCTTCCAGACGAGCAGATTCTCTTTGGCTCTGGTCTCGACTTGGAACTCCTTGGATTTGGACTTTCTCCTCGGCAGGGCCGGAGCGTTTGGTTCACTATAGGGGGGGGCAACAACCTATAGTGTGCCCTTTATATAGGCCTAGTATAGGCAATGTTGGTGTTCAATTCCAACAAAATGGTTTTAATTAGTCCTCCTCATGTTGATCTTCCTCGAGGCGTAGGCATTTTTTGTTTTAGGTCTTTTACGTCTAGCCCTTGAACATTGATTTTTTTTTTTATTTTATTGATAAACATCTTTTATGATGTATTCCTACATTTGGAAGTTGCCCAAAAATAGTTCTATGTGCATGTTAAATTTACCTTCTTTGCTAATATTGGCGTTTGAATTCCTCAATTGACTTCTTTGATGCAATTTCCTGTATTCTAGTGCATTTTGGAGTGACCTGTTTGACAAATCCTAACTCCATCACATAGATATTACAGGTGGGTAATCTTGGTTCCAAAGAGTAAAAGTCCTGCCATGTAGCTATTGGTTCTTCCTGTTCAATTCATACAGGTGATTTTACCTGGATGATCAGATGTGCTCATCAAAATGGGCCAATTCAGTGAATAGTTGGAACAAATACCGAAATTATTAACACATTATTATATAATTGCCCATGTTATTTTCACACTGACAACTGCAAGAAGGTGGTCTAGGCCTGTGTATCTGTACCTGCTTCTTCTATACCTCTGAAAATTTATAATTTCAACAACTTCCAAAAACAAGTGAGAGGGACCGAACAAAAATGACATTGAAAAGAAAATCACATTCTGCAGATTACAAGCTGCAAGAAGTGAAATATGCAACTGAAAATGATAATTGAGCAACAGAAAGAAAGTTCGGAGTGAGCAAGAAACATGTAAGGGACTGATGAAAAGCAGAGGTTACTCTTAGTAAAATGAAGAAAAGAAAAAAAGCTATGCAGGCTACGAGCTAGGTGGCCACAGCTAGAGGAAGAAGTTCAAACATGGGTGTTTGAATAACGTGTTGCAGGGTGAGGTTATAGTTATTCTATACTTATCTGAATAAGTGTTAATATGTTACATTAACATAATAGGGACATTCTGATTTCATTGTTTATGCGTCATGTAACGTTAGCTGAATGTGTTGTGGTACGTTAGCATACATTAGCATACCATACACCTATTCAGCCTATTGTTTTAAATTGCCTTTCAAGATTAAATGCTTGTTCTTGGTGTTGGATTTTTATAAAATAACCCCCTCCCCCAAATAAATGTTTGTTATTCTCCAGTGCAATTTACATATGTTTTTTTTTTCCTTATTTATCATAATTTTTTTTGACTGGTGTGACTTATACTCCAGAGTGATTTATAGTCCAGAAAATATGGTACTCTTTAAGAATTCACAGTTGGTCATTTATGAATTATAATTGATAAAAAACAGGATACTGGTTCTTTTACCTGCAGGGCCAACTTAAGCTTACAAGACAGATTTCAGATTAATATGACTTACAGCGCTTCATGTTTACATATTTCCTCAGCCTCCCTCACACTCCCATATACATAATTATAATGTGCTATGCTGTATTAGCATCACCATCTCACACCGCGAGCAGTATTCTTTAACAACCCATGGTTTAAGTCACATGTGTATTCTTACACAGCTGACACTGGGCAGGTAATAAATATGCAATCTATGTGTTTGCCTTGTGCATGTTAAGTTATTTGTCACAATTCAGAGGAGACTTTGCAAACTGAAACGTACGGTGCATAAAGCAAAAGAATAACATGCAAACATATACGCACAGTTGGCAACCGCCTAGAAATGTAATATTTATGAGCGGTAGGTTGACTTGAATGTTAAGACATTTTGGGGCCCTGTTTCCATTCTCAGAGAAGACATTTGTGGGATATGTCTCTTGGGAAAATTACATACAAATTAAACCATTTCATATATTGTTGTACTGTATATAACACAACCATCTACTAAATATTACATATTAAATCTGACAGTATTACGTTACATTTAGTGCTCAATTAATAATTCTATAACTGGATAGTGAAAATGTGTGTTTATTTGTGGATAGTGTACAGTACATGACAGCTGTCCCTTTAGTGTGTGTACTACGTGCACGTGTGTGTATGCGTTATCTGTGTTCTGACCTCAACTATCAGGGCTACAGACTGAAATTACTTGTCAGAAGAAACCACACCACCACACCTTTCTCAAACATACACACACATACACACTGGTTTCCATGTCTCATGAGGACCAAGTTTGTAATCATCACTTCTGCCATTAGGTAGTGAGCATAAAGACATCTCTTCATATATATATATATATATATATATATATATATATATATATATATATATATATATATATATATATATATATATATATATATATATATATATATATATATATATATATAAAATAAAAAAAAATACAAATAAAATAAATTAACTTTTCAAACTTAAACATCTTTTTTAGAAAAAGAAATAAATACAAACAAAAATATGCAGAACAACAAATAATAATAATAATTTAAACACATTGTTGCACTGCAAACCTTCAAAAAAAAAATTTCATTTTGCACCTGTTTCCCACATGCTTTATGGGGACGTCTGGAAGAAAAAATAAAACTAATGAATAAGTTACATATATTGCCATACTTCATACAGATGTATATTTTACTAGTGGGGTCCTAGGTTTATACTGGACCTGGATTTTGGTCCCCATGTTGTCAGAGGTCCCTGTGACGTAACTGTGTAAACAGATCAATGTCCTCATAAAGATAGAAATACAAGCACACACACACACACACACACACACACACACACACACACACATAAATAAGTGCTCAAGTCTTTTAAGGCCCAGTGTTGACTACAGCAAGGTGAGTGGTACACTGCAAATCTGTCATGACAGCACATTCTCTTCTGGGGGGGACATTTCTCTTGTTTCTAACACCCACAGACACCCACACCAACATGTGCACACACCATATTTTACACGGGGCAGAAGTTGTCACTTGGTGTGATTGCTGTACTGGCCAACCCTCTTAGTTGGACATTTGTCTCCGGTTTTTATTTAATTTTATTTTTCTATTACTCTGGAAAAGATATTCATCTTGGATGCGTCAAAAGGGATTCATCATCACAGCTGTCACAGGTGACATGAGTGAGGTAAAACTTCCTCAGACACACAAGCTGTAAGACGTTTGAGCAAATGGTCACATAATTGAAAGATGTACACATGTTTCCTGTTTGGAGACATAAGTCACTACTGATGCTGCTGCTCATACGACATCACTATAACTGTACTGTTGATCCATACTGTGTAATTTTATACTAGTGATCCACTGATGTCACTTTTTTTCAGACTGAGGGGTTGTTTACACGAGGACGATTGCAGCTAAAAATAATAAAATATTTTATCGGAAATGCTTTTTGTTTGCAGGAGAAATTAGTTTTTATAGGTTGAAAACACAAAAATCTGAAGAGGCTTTCCAGAGTTGAAATCTTGAAAACAATCCACTGTTGCATTTCCATCTCACGGTCAAAACACAAATAACATGGACGTTGACAAGGCAGCGTTCTATCATAGCACCATCTACAGCCTGCCATGAATATTCAATCCAATTCCACACACTCTTGTGTCCCTGTATGCACCAAGATTTGTTAATAAGAACACTCATGTACAAAAGGTTAAGACGAGACGTTAGTTTCGTGTCTTCTCTTCCAATCGTCTCCATATATACATTGTTTAAGTACAGTAAAAGTACTTATATTTAATTACCAATACCGAATAACAAAATAACAAAATGTCTCAGAATAAGCCAGAGGGCACCGCTCTTAATTAATCATACTCGGCAAATATAATGAGGAAGAGTTTTGGAGAAAAAAAAAGAAAGTCAATAATAACAAACATGCTGACAACAGAGGAGGAAATACTGATGTGGATACTAATGTTGAAATTGATTTTAATGAGGGTAATTATCATAAATGTAGTTGCGTAATAAAATTATGAGACTATCAAAAGTCATCACAATCAATAGTTATGCAATCCAGTACTAACTTATGTTTGTATCATGTGACATAAAAGACAAATAAAAGAAAACAGTGAATGTCTAAAAGCACTGTTTTTGTCAGTACAATGGCATATATATTCATGTAAGAACTGAAGTAATTTGGTTATAATAAAAAAAAAAACACATGGAAAATAGTTAAATATCAGCTGTGAAATTAAACTGTTATGAACTATTTTTTTGTTGTTATTATTTTTGTCCAAACAAATGTATCTTTCATTGTAACAGGCTTTAAATGAATAATGAATAAGAAAGTGAAGAAAACAAGGGTGGTGTAATTATGTACTATATATATATATATATATATATATATATATATATATACACAGAGAGAGAGAGAGACTATAAAACTAAATAGACTATAAAGACCATTGTGGTCTTCTATATAAGACAAGGCAGTCAGAGATATATGGCGTCATATGACATCAAAATGTGATGTGATCAAGCCATAGGTGTTGAACCATCTGATGTCCGAAGGTGAGACGATGTAAATGCAAAAAAAATCTGAGATTCTATCTTGCCTGAATCCTGACATATTACCACTGATGTGTTTTAGCTGTTGACCTTTAGTGTGACCTTGACCTATGACCTCAAAATCTAATGGGTTCTTCCTTGACCCTCATCTATCATTGCTGAAAGTTTAATCGACATCCTTTCAGAACTTTTGGCGTAATCCTGCTGATAGACAGACAGACAGAGAGACAAACACACAAACAAACAGACCTGAATTTAATACCTCCTTAGCGGAGGTAATAATGGATTAGATTTATATACCGCTTTTCTATTTACACACATACTAAAAGTGAACAGTGGATTCATTGTTCATTCACTCTCACATGTTCCCTCTAGTGGTGGTAAACTACATTTGCAGCCACAGTTGCCCCTCTGACCACCACCAAACATTCAGACACCAGTGTGAGTGGAGGAAAAGAGGGTGAAGTGTCTTGCTCAAGGACACAACAGACTGACTAGGGCACCAACCACCAACCCGTCGGTTATTGGATGACCTGCTCTACCAACTGTGCCATGGTTGCATCCACAAGCTCATGGAAAAATGACAGGAATATATGCAGAGGACAGACAGAAGTCTATAACATAACTTGTCACTGTTACTTTTGTCAATGTCATTTATTTTGAAAAACCTCCACACTGCTGACATAATTCCTCTGCCTGGTACATGCGGACTGTGAACATCATGCATGGTTGGATCAGAGCACTTCTGCACTGATACCCAATACTGGTATCAGTGCATCCCTATTTTATACATATTATTATTATTATTTTTTTTTTTTTTTGCTTATTTATGTTTATTTTACCCTATTTACTTTTTATACACTAAGGAACTTTAAAAATGCTTCATGGCATTCATCAGTGTTTTTCTGTTAATTCATTGACCATATTTACAATTCTAGTTATTATTCTTATTGCACATATTTTCTGAGACATACACACATGTTTTTGGATCAAGGAAATGGTTTATTCAATCAAGCTGCACACATGTAACAGTGCCATTCATTCTTACAAGGCTGCACTCAAGCCTGGCATTTTTGCTACACATATTTTCCCCATTTTTACTTCAGGATTTTTATAGAGATGATCACATGTGTACAAAGCCTACACATTTTTTTGGTTAATAATTTAGCTCATCCTAGCATTTCACTCTCCTACCCACTTTGTACACTTGAGTACAAATTTCAGAAATTGGTTTGTGGTTGAAAAAAAGCTGAAAAGTCAGGTAGAAAAACAACACATATGTGTCTGTTTGGACCATCTAAATGTGTGTTTGTAAAGTTGCTTATTCTTTACCTTTCTTATACTACAAAACTGAGACCTGGGTAACTATTTCATCCTGTCATGGAGCTTTGATCAAATGAAAATAAAGCTGAGTCTGATTAAAATAATCCATTAAATGTTTGTTCTGTTTTTCTTCACTTACACATGGAAATGTCAGAAATTATGCTTTTAAGAAGCAATTAAGGAACTATCAAAAAATATAGCTCAATGCTTGTTGGGATAATGAGTATCAGGACCCATATGCTTATAATTGTGTGTGTGTGTGTGTGTGTGTGTGTGTGCTTATATACATGTGTGGAGACTACGTCCTTATTTCTCCCCTGACAGCCGTTGATAGTTTAACAACTCACACTGGCCCATCGCCCCGACCTCGCCTTGACCAATCATGTTTCTCGTGTTCTGGCACTGAAGCCCTATTGGTTGAGCTCTCTCACCCACAACAGAGCCATCTGTGGATGCTGATCACCTGGGTAACAACCTGAGGCAGTGGAGCATGCTGGGAACAAAGTCAGCTGGCTCTGAATACTTGGTTATTCTCTTCAGAGTGTCTCTTTCACCTAACAACAGAGTTATATTAGAGGGGGTCTGCTGTGGATGTGACAGCTCCCACTGAGGTTAGTGAAGGCGCAATCAGTAATACTTCACACAATCAAGACAATTGTACATCAGTAATGTTGCCGTTGGGAATTAAAAACCATTTAAAAGTTTAAAACTGCTGTTGACTTGGATGAGTTCTTGCTGTATTTGGATCCCATGGTGAATGTACTGTTGGTCCTATTATAAATGCTGGCTCTGTTAAAAGGGCTACATCTACTGTCACATATTTTTCAAAAATGACTAAAAAGTATCATTAAAAGGTTTAGAATGAAGTTATGATGTTAGTATATTCGCCTTTATCGCATCCATTGTTGCCAATTGAGTGACTTTGACACTAGATTTAGTGACATTTGGCCATTTCTGGTGACTAAAATAATCATCTAGCAACTTAGCGACTTTTGGGCTGAATTTGGCGACTATTAAAGTTGTCTTGTGAATGACAAATTCATTACCCTGCAGCACCATATACGCCATTTTTACTGGTGAGAGAAGTGCTGCATATTAGCTCTGATCTATACACAGTACACTTCAGCATTCCCCAATAGACATTCAGATAGTTTTTCTGGAGATCAGTGTGTCGTACATGATGGCAAGAAATCATGACACAACCGATTGACTTCCTGTTTTTACATAAAAAAAAAAGGAAGGCCACACGAATTAAAATCCACTTGACGGTGTTGTCAGATTAAACCAAACCAACTGAAAAGTGGGGAAACAGCGACATCTGATGATGAAATATAGTATAACACTTAAAACATGATAATTATGCTTGGTCATGTAATTACGTAACAATATATGGGCATGGTTATGATCATCACAGCACAATCTAGTGACTTCTGGCAACTTTTCAGAGAGCCACTATGACTTCTTGTAAAAATTTTTTTGCAACACTGATCACGTCATGGTCATCTTAAAAGGAAAACGAGGTTTGGGTGGGTAAACATAGAACAGAAGGTAACGTGTCATCATTTGGCATTGAGCTCAGAGACGTGGACAGCCAACATGGAGTTGGTCCTCCCCAACAACAGTAGACAAATTGACAAATTGATTTTTGGGCAGATGAAGGCAATACCACAACTAGGGGTGTTCAGCAAAACGGCTACAGTAACTTCATAGAAGGATATACAAAATTAAGGTAAGAATAAGCAAATGGCAGTTTGTGCTAACTGATGCTAACTAATGCTAAGTAACAGTTAATTGTGCTAGTGTAACATTTACATTATGGTATGAATTAAACAGATTTTCCTGTAAACTAAATATATCTGTTCATACTCCATCTTTTCCTGATTTAGTGTCAGTCATTTGTAAATTTTCTCCGTGGTAACCATTAGGTTGCTATAAGTTAGCTTTTTAGCATAACCTAATTCACATTGTGTATTTTGCACTCGCAGATGAACAAAATCCTGAAAATAATGCTAGCGAGAAAATGTGGTTCCTAACATTCTATTTTTTTTTTAGTATTTTTTTTTTAATTTATAAAAAATATAGACATGACTTCTTTCTTTTATATAACTTACAACCTGGTACACAGCATAAATTAAAGTCTCTACTGACAGAAACTAATGCTACCCAACCGAGCCTTTTGAATCCAAGATGGTGCCACATGTAAAATAAGATAATTGAAGTTTAGATATATAAACTAAATGTATTCATATTTATGGTTTAATGGAATTGTATAATTGATGAGGGAGTAGTCAGTCATTCTACTCGTCTCACATGGTGAAAACTAATACCGCCGGGCCTTTGAGCAAGGTATCAGAAAGTAACAGGATGAGGTGAGAACCACGAAGAAACAACTTTCAGTATCAAAAGTGTTTTTCACAACTGGACACAGTTTAAAACAGATGTTTAAATGAGACCACAGCATTTTCTTTGTGTGAATGATTTGATTATGAGGCTTGAGGAGGTATAGTTAACAACTTATCTTTACTACATATAATGTTTCTGGATCGACAATTCAAATTAAATTGTAACAGGTCTGATTGGACAATTCAAAACATCTCACTGACAACACAAAATGTGACTGTTTTCAGTAAAGTTAACAGAGCTATAATATAAACTATAAAGCTGATACATTGAGATAAGTGTGATATAGCTTTTAGATACATAGTGTTCATGCAATGATAGTTCCAACTGTGTACTAGTACAATTTTCCTACTGCTGTTGTGAGTTTGTAATATTAACACTGCAGCCACATTAAAATTATTCCAAAAGTCCTAACTTCCTCGCCTATTGCGTTAGACGTCTATTTATTGCATATAACTCAATATAACTTGGTACCTCTTTTACCATCACATCTATTTAAGTCAAATTGTTCACTAATATAGAAATCAAACATTTCATTTTTCTACCATCTGTCAATATAAAGTCCAATTTCAAAGATTAAATGAGACTCATTTCCCATAAGTCATGGATAATGGGGAAAACAATATATATATATTTAGGTTGGTATTCTAGCATCTACTTCCATAATGTCGGTCAATTTTAACCCAATTTAAACAAATGTTGAACTTGGAAAAACAAATGGAACATATTTTTCATTTTCAGCTGAAATGATGAACGCAACACTAGTCTGATGACAAAAAAAACGAACACATAAAACAATGGAAACTCTCTTACAGTCGCTGATGATTCCCTGAAGCTCAGGAGCATTATTTAAATGACTATTATGCATCCACTTAATGGAAGTGGTTTAATCACAAGTGCACAGTTATTTTCTGTCATTTTTCATTAAGAGAAAATGACTTCTAAGTGCACACGCCAACTCCGACCTCTAGTATGAAGACAACCGCTGACTTCTGGAACACAATCAAAAACTAAACTTTCATCATGATATTTTTTTTTTTTTCAAATTTATACTACTACCAGTGATTATCTGATTATCACTAATCCATTAGTCTTTCCATGATTACGCACTTGAATCGCTTTCCTCATAGAGAACAGCTTCGAAGATGACTCCATCATGCTTGTTTACGTCATCAACTGAAATATAACTCAAGACTTTTTTGGACATTTTATTCCAAAATACATTGTGGGACTAGCCCCGAACCAAAAGTAATTTCTCATAGATTTGATAAATAAGCGAGCAACATGAAATTCTACAATCCACCAGTGTTGTTTTAAAGAATGAGTTTAATCAGTGGCTGGAGGTGAAGGAGAAATGTGGGTTCAGGATGACAACATTTCAGAAAAGGTCCAAGTAATATTTCATTTTGTTATGTTAACAAGTAGACTGTGTTTATGATGGAGTCATTATCGATTTGTTCACTACAAGGCAGACCGTCCAGGATTTTGCGATGTTGCGATTTGCAACTTCAACGCAAATTATTATTATTATTATTATTATTATTATTATTATTATTATTATTATTATTATTATTATTATTATTATTATTATTATTATTATTATTATTATTGTTGTATTGATTATTGTTGCATTCTGCACATGTTCGAAATAAATCAAATTCAGCCAATCCCCGTGAATTCAGCGTGATGTTGAAATTTTAACCAATCACCATAACTTTCCCACAAAATGTCACCAATCATTTGCGACGTCTAGAACTGTTCCTTCTGCCTTTTCCTGTTTAGCTTACAGTATGAAGCAACATGTGTGGTCAGCAGTACACATTTACCGAGTAAAATGATGCACTAGTACCAACAGGTGGATTTGGACGAGTACTTTCTTTGCTGCATTTTTGTCACCCAGGTAATATTTTGTTTGTCATAATATCTCAGTGTCTTTGTTCTATTTTTGTCAGAAACTGCCTCTACTACACAGTACTAGTAATAAATTTTTGACTGGCTGAGACATTTATATTATGTTTTATAACTTAATGTAGTGTTGTGACATCATATGAACTTTAACCTTTGGACCAACAGATGCATTTGGAAAAATACATGTAAAAATATTGTTCCCTTTTTGTAATCCTCGTAATCATTTATTTTTTCATCTTGGTAAAAGGTAGTTCACAATGACTTTGAAGTCATTTTCCAGTAACTACATTTTTGGAAATATTACTTAATTTTGATTACAAAAAGGGAAAATCGCAACTATTTATCGCAACTTTCACTTCCTCCCATAACAAAAGCCTAAAAAGCACCGCAAATTTCATCAATATTTTTCAGAAAAGCTCATGCAACATCAGATATTTTAGGACGCAACAATCTTAAAAAATGCCTGAAAAATCCTGGAGGGAAGTGATCCAGGTGCATAAATACATAGGAATTAATGGATTAATGATAATTAGCTATCACTGGGATTTTACAAATTTGGCAGAAGTTAACCTAATTATCATTGATCCATTAGTCTTTCCATGATTATGCGCTTGAATCACTTTCCTCACGGTGAACAGCTTCGAACATGACTCCATCATGAATAATCCTCTTGTTTACATAATAAACTGAAACATAACTCAGACTTTTTTTGGACATTTTCTTGCAGAGTGCATTGTGGGAGTAGCATCCAACCAAAAGTAGTTTCTCACTTTCTTACTGCAACAAAAAAATTCTATAATCCACCAAGGTTTTTTTAAAAAATGAGTGTAATCAGTGTTGATTATTGTTTTGTTGTATTTTTTTATACTTTATATAAACCGTTTGTATTGTTAAAATGTGTTTAGACTTATTTATGGCTTGATCCTAGTCCTGAATACACATTTCATACCTACAAAGACAAAGTAATATTTCAGTTTGTTATGTTAATAAGTGGACTGTGTTTATAATGGAATAATTATCAAAGTTGTTCAGCGTTAGGGAAGTGATTCAGGTGTATAAATACATAAAAAAATAATGGATTAATGATAATTAGCTATCAACGGGGTTTTACAAATTTGGCAAAAAAAAATTGTGATAAAAGTCATACGCTGCTTTAAGATAAGTGGGTTTAGAGGAGGAGAAAGTATAGAAACAGTCAACAAAGACAGGGCTATGGTTCTTTTTTTTTTTTTAAAAACAGTCAATATTAGTACAAAAAGTGAATTATTTATATAGAATTGTATAGGAAGGATTCAGCCCCAGTATTGTTGATCCACATAAGCAGTTGATCAATGTAACTGTGATCACTTTAAGTGGTTTTCACTGTACAGTCGTTTGGTGTGTAAGCTAGTCTGCTAATGAGGCCAGCTAGCGCTAATTAGTCTGTTTATACATTATTCAAAGTTGGCATTACTGCTACTGTCAAACATAATTGTATATGTTAAAAAGTAGCTGAAATTACATGGCAGTGTTTAGCATAATATTTCCTAGTTAGCAGTGTTCTCTGTGTTTTCAGTAAATTGGGGCTAGCATTAGCTTGTCATGTTAAGCCCATCACTCCTCATGCTATCAATATATATTCAAAGATAGTCATTTGTGGCTTCAAAATATAAATATATAAATGGCAAAAACGCGGACTTGAGGCTTTAAAATTCCCTTTGGTTTATTTTTTTTTTTGGTTTTGTTTTGTTATTTTGTTCAGGCAGAAACCAGAAATCCTCAGTGCTGCAGGGAATACTCCGATTGCCCAACGCCACTTAAAATATAATGCACTCACAAAGTTTGTATTCTGAAAAACCAAACACCAATCAGTGCATAAAATAAGAAGAGATTGTGAGAGTATCAGACTGAAGTTATGCAGGCTGTATATAAACTGGACAGAAAAGCATCTTGCGATGTAAGTGCAGCTGTATGAGCCAGAAGGGCTTGGTTGATTTATTGACCAATTACATGAAAATGTTCGAGGTCAGTACATTTTTATAGATAATCCTTGTACGCTGACCTTAGGGGGATCTTTCCTAAACTGTTAGTTAAGCAGAAAAATGTTGTAATCTGATTAAACACAGAACTTTCAACCCTTTTCTATATAAAGTTAATTTTACAATGTCACTTTTTTTCCTCTTTCTGTCTGGGTTTTGTGTTTTACTTTAACCAATAAAAACCCAAACACCATCTGTCGACCAAAAGTTCTACTGATTTAAACTGTTTATCCACTAATTTTATCAATAATTTGTGTAAAATACAGTTCATCATCTTTTTATATTCATCGGTTATGACCCATTTGGTCACGTAGATACTCTGTAGTTACCACGGAAAAACTGTCATCTTCTACAATATTGATTAACATTAACAAAAAAACTATGGAGTTTGATCAATAACAGACATTGGAAACATTTGTTTTTGTGTTCAATTATTAATATACGTTACGAACAAGTCACTTTTTGTTCATTTTTTTGTTTTGATAATAACCTTTGAAATGAATCAGAGTATTGATGAACATCTTCATGATCAGTGAATTAAATATAGCAATGATAAAATGCAGAAAATACTATAATAAATGTTCATAAATACTATAAGAAAGGTTAAATTAAGAGGAAAATTCATTTGGAAGCTGCCACAAAAGTCACACTGGGTCTTTGATGATGATGATGATGATGATGATGATGATGATGATGATGATGAATGGGAACATCTGCATTATGAAATCAATGTTTTTGAATTCTTGTTAAATATGATTTCGTAATGTGTTGTTAAACAAAAAAAAAGAAAAAGAAGAAGAAACAACACTGACATGTAAACATAGGTTGTGTGTGTCTCTCCCCTCTGCCAGATGGAAAGCCAGACAGTGCTGGCAAGACCTGCAACATCTCCCACTGGCTGCTGGGAAAACGAGCGCAAGATGAGAAAGCGAGTAGAGGAGAGTGAATGAGAGATGGAGGAATAAATGAGAAAAGGAACAGAAGGACTCATCAAGGAGCTCTTCAATTTGGGAGAGTACTCATTTGTAGCGACTTCCCACTGTTCCCCTACTCTCAGCTTCTTTACTCCCCTCTTCCTTCTCACCCTAAATCACAAAACTGCCTCCCTAACTCCCATTCACCTCTTTGTCTGACTCCTACACTTCCTCTTTTCTCTTAGCTCTAACTCTCAGCTCCTTGGTCTTTTATCCAGTAATTGCATCTTTCTTCAATTTCAGAGTTGGTGAAAACTTAGTAGAAGTTTCTAATTATGGAGGACAAGGGTGAAAATAAACATCAAACACACACACACACATACGAAATCCTAGCACATTTAGATTCTCAGATGTTGAGGAAAACTCCATTAAATCTTATATAACTGCACTTTCCATTTTTCCCCTTTTGAAAGACTCACTGTACTGTATTTCTTGCTGATCATTCTTAGTCACTTACTTGTGTAGTGCACTGGGTGGCAGCTTGGTTGTCTTCTCCATCTGGCCATAACAGGAAGTCTTGGCTTCGGGAATGTCACCATACTCCTCCAACATGGCCGCCGCCGCTGACGTTATTATCCCAAGACCATCCCGCACTCGGGCCTCCAACGGGTAGTCCCAGTCATCGTACGAAACCGAAATCATCCCCGATGGGAACTCGTCGGGCGTTATTTCCGGGTTACCAGTAGTCAGCGACGGAACAATCCAGATGTATCCGAATCCTGTGAGACCCAGAGATCGAGCCTCTTCCAGGATGTAGACCGCCTCGTCCTTGGAACAGTAGAGCAAGACCACTGGGGACTGGACCTTCTTCAGCATGATCTGAGACCGGCTGTCTTCCTCCACTGCATCCAGAGTGATGATATTCTGCAGATCCCAGCCCACAAAGCTAGAGCAAGAACAAGGAGGACAGCAGTGAAATGTTAATATTTAACTAATAGACTATTAACTTTGCCCAGGTGCTTGCAAGGGCAGTTATAATGATCCATTATAATTAATATCTTTCAGCGCAATGTGAATGCTAATAGTGCTTATTGTCAGGGTGAACACGTTAGCGCTAAATGGAATACAAATGCTAAATCAGGTTCTGTATAATTATGCTGAGCATACACACACACACACACACACACACACACACCTGAGGACAAACACAGGCCTGTGAATGTGAAAGGGTCAAAGCAGTGCCTCTGGTCAATGTGCTAATTGCTAACAACAAAAAAAATGTGTTGTTGTCATAGTGTCAGCCAACTGTGAGATTCTTTCGCACCTTTGTAAGAGAATTAAAATTACAACATGCTCACGTTGATACATTCTGAGGGAAAAGTCTAATCTAGTTTCATCGCTAGTTAGCTGAGACGTGCAGTGTGATTTTTTTTTTGTTGTTTTTTTTTTTTTTCCATCCTTTGGGGCTGACTGCTCTTTTTCACGGTATACAGTGTTGATATTCAGTAGGCCCCAGAGGCAACGCTACACAGCTACACAGGTAAAGCAAGCGGGAGCTATTTTATGGCTTCATATTAGAGTCATTGACATTTGAGTTTATAAGTGAATGGTCTGAAAAAAATAATACTGTGTGTGAGAAATTCAACTATGAGTCTTTGCATGTTTGAACAAAAAAAAGTGGTCTGAATGTAAACTGTAAAGAGTTACTTTTGTAAACATTTGTGCACAGATTTACCACCTATATTATTATAATTATATGACTACATACCTATATTACCAAAAGTATTCACTCACCTGCCTTGAAATACATTCAAGTGACATCCCATTCTTCATCTATGGAGTTTAATATGACATTTGTGTATTCTGCAAGAGTGTGTGTGTGTGTGTGTGTGTGTGAGAGAGAGAGAGAGAGAGAGAGAGAGAGAGAGAGAGAGACTTTGGATATTTTCATGCTGCCAAGTTTGTGTGAACAGTAGTGAATAAAGTAAAGTCCATAAAGACACAGGTGAGAGAGTTTGATGTGGATGAATGTGACTGTCCTGACCAGAGTCCTGACCTCACCTCCACAGAACACTTTTAGGATGAATTAGAGCAAACACTGAGAGCCAGGCCTTCAGTCCAACGTCAGTGTGTGATTTGACAAATGCTTGTGGGAGGAATGGTCCCATAAACACACTCCTAAACCTTATGGAAAACCTTCCCAGAAGAGTTGAAGCTATTGTAGCTGTAAAGGGTGAACCCATATGAGTGTATGGATTAAGAATGGGATGTTAAGTTCATATGCAAGTCGTGAGTGAATACTTTTGGTAATATAGTGGAGTATGAAATAGTTGAGGTCAAAGGTTTAAGTGTTAAGGTGAATCACTTTTATTTCCACCAAAGGGTAATTTGGTGTCTGTATTTTACTAGGGGTACTCACATTCTGTACTTAAGGAGAAGTACAGCTACTTGTGCGAAAAAATACTCTGGTAAAAGTAGAAGTACTGATTCAACTCCTTTACTTAAGTAAAAGTTGAAAAGTACAACTTCTGAATTGTAATAAAGTACAACGTAAAGCTTTTTTTTTTTTTTGCCATGAATGCAATAATACTTATTTAACTAGAAAAAAGCAGAAACATTTTTAAAATAGATCTAAATAAATCCTTCAAAAGTTAGTTACTGTGAAGATATTGTGTTTGATCAGGTCACAGTTTCTCAGTTTTGTGGATATGGGCGGGAAATTTAAGAAAAACCAGTCACAATTGAGATAAAAAGATAAAAGAGGGATAAAAAAAATCATCATGAGATTTCATTTTTTAATAAATATGACATAAAAATAATGCAGAAATTTAATATAAAAACTCAAAATTGTGAGATAACAGTCATATAACTATATATATATATATATATATATATATATATATATATATATATATATATATATATATATATATATAAATAATTCCTCTCTATATATTTTCCCTCTGAAGCCTGTCATACTGTCACATCTGTTTAGTTTGAAAAAGTAATGAGTCTATTCTGATAATGTAAAGAGTATAAAGTATAGATATTTATGAACAAATGTAGGGAGTAAAAGTAAAAAGGTACCAGAAAAATAAAAATTTTAAATCTAAATCTAAAGGGTAAATGTAAATGTGAAACATCTATATGTGTGCACATACACATATAGGGGGTTGTTTATGAATGATCACAGGCTAATAGTGTATGGGGGGTAGGACTGGATAAGCAGCAGCCTCTTCCTACTCCTTTTCAAGCAGTTGTTCCTTTTTCAATGTTTGCTATTATCTTTTTTTGTGTTTAATATCCTTCATGTTTTGTATTACGTTTGTGTCTGAAATAAACTAACCAAAAACTAAAAACTAAACTAAAATACAAGTGATGTGATCTCTACTGCCATAACAATCAAAGTGTGAATTCTTCACATTTGCGAACGACCACTGCTACTGTATCCACATCTATCAAACATAATGACAGCCTGTGCACTAAATCTATTCTTCTGTTCTGAAATGGTTGACGTGACCCTGCATTTTCTGCATGGGCATCTACTGAAGTATCTCTAGGACCATTTGTTTCCGCTCTGACTGGTGGTCTTGCCTGATGTGATATTCTGCAGTGAATGATGGAAGTTCATTGCAATCAAAACTGTCTGCCCATGACTTAGTCGCTGTGAACCGGCTGAACGGTGACATGGGAAATCGACAGCGGGTAATTGCAGGTGATTAGGCTTATTATTTCTTGTTTCATAAATGATAGGTTATTATTTTTTACACTCAGGCCAGCAGTATTTCCTGATGATGTAGAGAGTGACAGTAAGACGATACAGTCAGTTTATTACTTTCTTTGAATACGGTTGTATAGTTATATTTCTATTGTTTTTGGTTTTATATTCATGTGTATTGTAAATTATCAGACTTGCAACTTCCCTTATGTTATTCCTTTAAAGAGGTCACACTTTTTTATTAGTCTTTGCTTCATTTATTTCCGTATTTGGACCATAATAGTTGTTTAAATTTCTTTATATTAATTTTGGCTAAAACCAAGTGGATTTCCACAACCTGTTTGAATACTTGCTTAATTTGTCACATCAATAACTAATTACGACACACAAAGTGGCACATATAGGGTCAAAACGTCCGATGAGCATTTCTACGAGTGTGACATTATTGTTTGTCAACTAAAATATCCTAAAATGTCTGTTTATTAGTTGTATTAACCCTTTAACTCCTGAGACTTACTGTAAGGAATTCCACAGTAAGAAATAAAATAAGATAAAATAAGCAACAAAATTAACAAAAAACTGTTAAAGTGATCAGTAAAATGAATAAAAATTAATATTAAACTAACAAAATAGTATATAACATGAACAAATTGAAAAAAACAATTGAAGAAAAATACTCAAATTTTAAAAAAAAAATTAGAAAAAAATAAACTCAAATAAACAACAACATCAACAGAAACTAATAAATATTCACAAAAAACACAGAAAATCTAGTAAAAAAAAAAAAAAAAAAAAAAAGAGGTTGTAATTTCGTTCCGTTTGGGCTTTTTCTTTTTCTAAATCCGTTGCTTTTCGACACATGTACATCAGTTCCATCAATAAAATTATCAGTAAAATAACACACACAAAAAACTTGAATTATTCAGAATTTTTAAACTAAACTGAATGGAAGTGGGTGGGGCATGAAGGGGTTCATTTGCCTTTAAAGGGCCAGTGCAAAAACAACCTTTCTTGTGTCATTATTCAGAAATATTTGCTACGTTTACATGATGTCTTTTAATTCATGAATTAAAGTTATTTCTTCAGAATAAAATAATTTGGAATTAAAGCTATTTCTTTCCAGTTTACATGAACATGTTCATTCTGAATTAAAGTTTACATGGGAAATGAGTGTATTCTGCTGTAGTTAATTTAGCTTTAAGAGCTGGAGGTACGGAGGATTCTGATTGGACAGAACGGCTGCTTAACGTCTGGATGTTTCAACAAGTAACAGAGAAGGCCAGATACTATATGTGACTTTTGCATTTATTTTTGTGATAATTAAGAGCCAGCAGCTCGACTAAATCAACCATAGGAATCAACAAATGAATACCAACAGTGCGGAATAAGTGCATCATTGTGACGACACCAGTAGCATGTGCAAAACAACAGAAATAATGTTAAAGTGGAATTAACTGTTTATTACATGGCAGAGAATTTGGAATTAACATTAGAATAAACCAGGGACTTTATTTGGAAGTTTAATCCAGAATTATAATTTTCAACTGGAAATAGGTGTTTACATGGTCATATTTGAAATTAAACAGGAATAAAAACTCCCATGTAAACAGGGGTAGCATTGAAAATGGACGTATGGCGTTGAATTAATGAAGCATTCAGACCCAGCATAGAATTTACAGTTTATGTCGACCACAGGGAAATGCTTTAAAATGCACAGTTGAATTTATAAAAGCAAAATATCACTTCTTTAACATTACAATTAGTCAATATTCCCTATACAATAAGGACAAAAACATTAAACTACACATTGTAATAATTGAATTTAGCCCCATTGTCCATAGTGTATCAAATCAAACACCTCGCCATGCTGTCTCCTTCATAAATATGTGTGACAGATTAAATCCCTCCAACAAATTCACTGAATTTGAGCATGTAATACAATGCCATGATTGCAACAAGTCAGAATGTCTTCCTTCATAAATATTCTGCCATCACCAGAAAGTATTAAAGTGATAAAGTATTCCAGAACCCAGAGGTGGTCAAAGTACTTACATTATGTACTGAAGTAGAAGTACAGCTACTTATGTGGAAAAATAGAAGTACTGACTAAAAGTAAAGTAAAAAAGTAAAATGTAAAACTGCTTTTGTTTTGTTTTGCTATGGATGATATAATACTTATTTAAGCAGAAAACACTGAATTTTTTTTCAAAAATATCCAAAAATAAAGCCTTTAAAAGTGAATTACTGTGTAATGATGTGTTTTATTGGGTCATTGGGCATTCAGTTTGTACACAACACATTTAGGAAACATTAAAAAGTCATAAAAAGGAGTTTGAAAACATGACATAAAAAGAAAAACAAAAATAAAATTGTGAGATTAAAAAGTCAAAATTATGAGATAAAAAGTTAAAACTATAAAATACGTAGTAAGTGACATTTTGTGATTTATTTTTCACACTGTCACATCTGTTTAGTTTGAAAAAGTAATGAGTCTATTCTGAGAATCTAAAGAGTATAAAGTACAGATATTTATACACAAATGTAGTGACTAAAAGCAAAAAGTTGTATAATAGTCATCAGTGCTCTACTGGACTCAATAACTGCAGAACTCCAAACCTCCCCTGACAATAACTTATACTCAAACACTGCACACCAGAAGTTTTATGTCATGGGTTTTCATGGTTGAGCAGCTGCATAGAAGCTTTGCACCACCAAGCACTATGAGGAGTAAAAAGTGTGGGAATATCCTCTGTGGAGTGCTGAATCATCCTTCCATCTCTAGTAGTCTAATGGATCAGTCTAGGTTTAGCTAATGCTATGAGCGGACTGCTTTTTGCAAGCTGTAAAGTTTGTAAGAGGACACACAATGCTATATAAGTTATATGTATATATACTATATTTTCTGGACTATAAGTCGCTCTGGAGTATGAATCGCACCAGCCAAAAAAAATGCATAATAAAGAAGGAACAAAAAAATATATAGGGGATTCCCACTTATCGTCACGTCATAGAGCGCCTCCATTTTGACGATGCTAATGCTAACTACTGAACCGTCAGTAACATTAGTCTCCTCCAGAAACAGCAAGAAACCAACAATGCCTGAGCGTTGTTGTACAGTAGGATGAAATCAAAAACTAAGGGAATAGTGTTATATCATATCCCAAAAGAAACAACTCCAAGAAACAAGTGGTTGTGTGTAATTAACAGACAAAACGCAGATGACAGTGTTTGGCATCCAACGCACCAGGTAAAGTTACACTCCTGAAAGTAATTAAATGAGTTCGCTGTAAATATAGTTTGGCATTGGAGTAAAATGTATACATTTTCTGTTATCAAAGAAATCCAGCAGGGTTGTGTGCACTAGCTAACATTAGCATTAGCCTGATCCAGTCTAGTCAGTAGTGAAAGAACTGATGTGAAAGCTGCAGCACACTGAGTGGACAAACTACTACGAAAAAAGGTGGAGAATTACCTAATCAGGATTGTACCTAAAATGTACTAAAATATATATTTTCAAGAGTACTTCATTGTTGAAATGGAAAACCTATTTAGCATAGATGTATTTAATGTGCATTGCTGTGAAAATTTAGGCTAAACTAGGGATACATTTGTAAACAAGGCAGTCGGAGACAGCAGACCTCTGCCAAAACTTCATATGACGTCAAAACATGATGTGATGGAGCCATAGGTGTTGACCCATCTGATGTCTGAAGGAGAGACGATGTGAATGGAAAAAAAAAAACACGAGGTTTTATCTTGTCTGAATCCTGAGTTATAACCGCTGATGTGTTTTAACTGTTAACCTTTTGTGTGACCTTGACCTTTGACCTTAATTGCTCAAAATCCAATGGGTTCTTCCTTGACCCATTATCTATCATTCCTGAAAGTTTCATCAAACTCTGTTCCTAACTTTTTGTGTAATCCTGCTGAAAAACAGACAAACAGACAAACGGACCCAAATTTAATACCTCCTTGGTGGAGGTAAAAACAACAACAACAAAAAAAAGTAAAGCTGAACTAACATTTGTCTAAACACAATTACATCAGAACTGATCTAAAAATAATTTACAACTAAACTAGGAATTTTCGTTGCTGTCTACATGCAAACTAATTAAATAAAATTAATAATTACAAATAAATAAATGTTAAAAGTGTAAAAAAAAATAATGAATGAATGAATAAATAAATAATACAAATAATAAATAAATTATAATACATAAATGAATAAAAAATAAATATATTTCTAATTAATTAAAATAAATTAAAAGATATATACATATATATATATATATATATATATATATATATATATATATATATATATATATATATATATATACAAATAAATAAAAAATAATTAAAAATAAATAAAAATAATTGCAGGACCTGTGATGTGACTATTGCGCACATGTACCCAAACTAATTAAATCAAATTAATAATTACTAATAAATAAATAATAAAAAAAGAAAAAAGAATGAATTAATAAATAAAAAATACAAATAATAAATTAATAAATAATAAAATAAATGAACAAAAATAAATATATTTCTTAAAATTAATTTATTAAAAGATATATAAAAATATATCTACAAAGAAATAAAATTAAATTAAAATAATTGCAGCACCTGTGATGTGACTATTATGCACATGTGCAGTGTACAGCTCTAACTGGAAACTGTAACTGTATCATAAAAGACCTTATCAATGTTAGGTGTAAAACACATCCTTTTGTCCCTATAGTGTATCTTCTAACAGAACATACTTTTCCTGACTTTAAACTAATGATAAGCAGGTGAAAAAAAAAAAGAAAAAAGTTTGACCTAATGTTAGACTGTTGACATAAAGAGTAACTGCTAATGAAAAAGACCTTCTATCACTAGGCTTCAATAAATCACCAGCGTGGGCGCCAACCCTCGCCTACATCTCAACATTGCCGAACATGTATCATTAACTTGACATTTCTGTCAAAAATTATGGCTCGCTGTTCTCTTGAGCAGTTTTTTATTTGTCTCTCCGCCGCGAGATATAGCATCAGTCCAAATGATCAAAAGGTGCAGCGGCGTGTGCAGTAAACCCACCTGTCATCTACATTCATTTTAAGAGTGCTGATGAAACCCTTTTAGTCTGGCTGTCTTTACAGTATGAGCGGTGAAGATAGGAAAATGAAAGGCCAACAAAAAAAGTGTGTACGGTAACTCTTCAAGAAAGTAAACCGGCCCATTCACAGGGGAAATTTGTAGGGGATAATGGAGAAGATTACAGCCGAAAGGAAAAAAGGAACCTGGAAAAACTCCTTGTTATTATCAGTGTGAACTGTTGGCACTGAGAGATCTAAGATGTAAGAAAAAAAGCACAAATAAACCCCTCGAAACTGGTATCATTCCACAATAGTATTTTTCCTCCTTTGGGAGTGTACTGTGAGAAGAATTATTTAAAATATAAATGATTGAAGTTGATAGTAAATGCATTTTAACAACAAGAAAAGAGTGGATTTAAGCCTTTAACCTCTACTGTGTCAGCGCTGATGTATTCTGAATGGATTGTTTAGTTTAAATGTTTAGGAAAATTTTAAATAAATGAATAAATGTGTGTTTTGACTGAGTTTTGTTCATGGAATTGAACTATAGAAATAAACAGATGTCATAAAGCAAGTGATTTAGAAAAAAGAAAAAAACTAAACTAAAACTATTGGAACCAAGTTACAATCCACATTCTTTCTTTTTAATTGTTTTTACTTTACTTTACTGAAAAATGTTTCATACTATTTGTTATTTTGTAAATATTTCTTAGTTATTTTGTTCATTGTGTTGTTTATTAGGGACCGAGCCTGCAGGGTCGAGTCCCTATAATATTTCGTTCGTTTTTATATTTTTGCTTATTTTTCTATGTTTAGTTTTTTATTTTAGGATTTTTCTTAAATTTTTGATCCATTTGTGCCTTACATTGTTCATGTTACATATTATTTTTATTGGTATATACATTTTTTTTCCATTTTTATTGATCACTTTGGCTGTTTTTCTTCATTTTGTTGCTTATTTTTTATTATTTAAAGAAAAAAAAAATCCTGATTGCTGCTTTTACATGTGTATAATATATATAGATGAAAAACTATACAGAGACGTTAACTGTACCTGTTATCTACTGTCGTCTTTAAGATGTTGATGAACTCCTGATATCCGGGAAACTTTGATGTAACGATGGAAAAGATGTGCCAGTCGTACTCTTCCATGATGTTCAGCATCAGCAGCGCCTCCTGCTGGATGGAGGCGCCAAACTGGAAGAACGTCGACTTCACATCCTGTTGGAAGAAAAAGACAAGATTTAACTTAATGTTTTTCATCCATTTATAGTCTGGCAGCTAATTCATACTGCATCTCAGAAAAAAAAATAAAAAAAATCAATCAATCAACATCAAGACATTTAAAGTTTGGCACGTTAACTGTCTCTTTCACACACACATATACACCTATATACACACACACACACACACACACACACACACACACACACACAGATCGAGAGTAATAAGCTTCTCGTGGAGGAAATATATGGTTGAGGGGCTCAGAACAATTCAATTAAGCCTAAATTGGATTGGTGCGGTACAGGCAGGTTGTAGAACTCTGTAGGTCTTGGTTCTGGGGGAACATTGGCTCTGAGTCACTCATATCTACTCCATTAAACCTGACTCAGAATCATTTGCCACTTAACTCAGCCAAAGCCAGACATGGGCTCGGACAGAGCAGACAAGGCCTATTACAGGTGAACAAATTAAGTCATATTCATTTATGCAGGCTTCATTTAAATCAGTCGTTATAGTATGGGTTATTAAATGAGCTCAAATGGAACCTATAATATGAGAAAATAGTGTGTACCATAAAAAAATTTTAAATAAAAATGTGCAGACGGAACACGCTTTGCTTTATGTTTGCTTTGTTTCTATTTTTGTGTGTCAATGTGTGTGTGTGTGTGTGTGTGTGTGTGTGTGTGTGTGTGTTACCTTGAAATGTCAGTGAGTTCACACATGGCTTATCTTGACACCACTTGTCTTTTGGCACTCTAATTATGATAGACTTGCAGGCTGGTGTGTGAGCATCGCTTCTGTGTGTGTATATGCCTATGTGTTTGTGTATGTGTGTGTGTGTGTGTGTGTGCGTGTGTGCGTGCGTGCAGAATGACAGCCGGGGAAGAAGAAAAATACAAAAGCTACAACATACAGAACACAAAGGTCGTAGCTAGAGATAGGAAAAACAATAAAAGCAAACAGAAGCTGTGATATGATCACAATCTCATATCCTAATATAAGTAATAATTATATTTTCAGATAACAGTACGTATCAGGATGTGGCATTTTGTTTGTACAGTAAATGGATGTTGTGCACAAATGACCACATGCAAATACTTATGCATGTTTCTATTTCCCCTCTATTTATCAGGGAGCTTTGTAATGAAACATGTAGAAACTAAATAATGACAATTGTGGTGGTATGCATGTGCGTCACAGCTCAATTCAACCAACTCAACTATTGTGTTTTCGCTCATTATTCAAGATTCATTTTTCATACATAAGTTAATACACACAGTATACATACTTTTTCAAGGTTACAATTGTTAAGCTCTAATAATTAATAAGTAATTTTGTTTAGAATCTGAATACTTTTACCACCTCTGAGCTTTGAACCAAAGAAATGTATATTTAAAACACAATATCGGAACACTATGAAATAAAACATTTTAATGCAGTTTTTTTGTTGTTGTTGTTGTTGTTGTTGAAGAAGGCTGTTAATTACAGTGTAATAACAACAAGCAATTGATTTTAGAGGTAAACATGTTAGTGCAGATCAGGTTTTAAGTAGAAATACAGCTACTTGTGTGACAAAATACTCTGGTAAAATACTGGTACTCTGGAAGTTACTTATTTTTCTTTAATTATCTGAAAAAACAAGGAGATAAATTCCAGGAAAATACACAGCATCAGGGCAGTAAAATGCATTATCACTTATTTCTACCCAATTATTTAGTTATTACCAAGAAAGAGACAAATGAGTCATTTAATGTAAATCACATAGTATCAGAGCTGTAAAATGCACTATTGCCTTTTCCTACTTAATTACCGCTTTGTTGACAATTGTTAACATTAAATTAAATAGAAATGACCACCTTAATGAAAGTTGTGTGCAGTGCTATTACCTCTAAACTGCAGAGTAATTGTACTAGAAACTGCATGGAAATTACTTGTAATAAGCGGTTATAAAGGCATTATTACCATGTAATTACATCAAAATTACTATAGAATTACCACCTTATTAGCGATCTATAATGTAAAGTATTCCCAATTATCTTGTTAAGATTTCTTGGAATAAGATTTTACAGATTTATTATCTGAAAATACATTCTTTATGTCTGATTGAAAAGGTACTCTTTAGGGGATTACTTCTAATTGTTTAAGTGTGATGAGATATTTTTATGAGAAATGAGAAAAATACATGTGAGTTTTGACTTTTTCAGTGTAAGAACATAGACTTCCTGGTGTTGTTCAGTCAAACTGATGTGTCTTGTTGTATGTACTTGACTCATTGCTGCAAGTGTCTTTTTATTTTATATTTATATTTTTTATTTTTATTTTATTTTTTCTATCACTTGTTAATATGCATCTCATTCGCTGGATTAGTGTCATTGGTTTAAATATGTCTTTTTTTCTTTCTTATTTCATATGTCATGTTAGCTCGGTGGTGCAGTGGTTAGCGCTGTTGCCACATCCTGGGTTCGATTCCAGTGCCCACCGTGGGTTTTCCTGTGTGGAGTATGCATAGTTTTCCTGTGTCTGCGTGGGTCCTTTCCGGATACTGGCGTCCCACCATTAAAAGAATTGATGGTGGAAGTAACATTATTGTACTTTAATAAGCTGCTGGGTTAGTCTTATGTAGGAATATACACTGGGGAAAAATCCACCTCAAAAAACAAGCTGGAAAAATTAATACAAGATATGTTTTACTTGAATTTTGCAAAAAATTAAAAATAAAATAAATCTGCCAGTGGAACAAGTGAAAATTATCGAGGTCAGATTCTTTAAAACAGATTTTCAGATTTTTTATGAAACGTCAAAACGTACTCTTTAGGTGATTATATCTTATATTAAGTGTATTGAGATATTTGGACTAGAAATGAGATAAATAAACTTGGGAAGGTTAATTTTTTTTCCCACCACACTATTTAATGTGACCTTTGACCCCATGACAAGAAGCAGCACACATTTAGAAACACTTGGGTTGAATGAAACCTAGAAAATGAATGCAATAAAACTCCTATTGGGTATTAACAGGATTTATTTTTGCTTAATTTATGCAAAAACCACTCGAACAAACATGAAAATGTTCTTTTTTAAAATAATGTTTTCAAGATATAAATCAGCTCTTTATATCTCATCTAAACATACATTTTCTAGGTGTTTATGTCTTATTTTACATTTGATGAGGTATTAGAAAAGAAATGAGAAAAAATTACTATGTTCTATGTTCCTTTTGTATCTATGTGCTGTGATGCTAACATTCAAAATCCAAATAAATATATGTAATAGAACAATAATAATAATAATAATAATAATAATATATATATATATATATATATATATATATATATATATATATATATATATATATATATATATATATATATATATATATATATATATATATATATATATATATATTCCCAAACAACCCGACTCCGAGAAGACTGGACCCCGGCGCGATATTTATATATATATATATATATATATATATATATATATATATATATATATAATGTTAATTTCTACATGCTGTAAGCATAATGTGTATCCATACACTGCAGCAGCTCTGGAGGCACTGGCTCCTTCTATTGACCTGAATGATTTGCATAAAACAATCAATATCGAATAAAATCATCATCACCACACACATTATATTTACATATATCAGCCGTAACACACACCCACCCACATGTACGCACTGTCCTTCATCCATAGTGTGACTAAAGTGAGAGCTGGAAGTCAACTTTGGATCAGTATTTGTGTGAAAAAAAGTCTTTAAAAAGTTTAAGAGCACACCACTTCAAGTGCATTTAGAAAGAAAAAGTACATCTCTAAAGTGATGACACACTATATAAAGATTCTCCATCCATATTCGAGTGGTTCTAATGCGACTGAGGGGAGAGGGCAGAGTGGGGAGCAGACATAAGCACAAAGCAGGGATTGAGTGGAGTGGAGTGGAGTGGAGTGGATGGGAGTGTAACTGTATCAGTGCCTGTATGTAATTCATCCCTACATGCATGACCAAGCATTTCCTTTTCCCCTGTGTCACTGGACATTGAATAATGTGTGTATTCACTGTTTGCATTATAAGTATGAGTGTGCCTGTGCATCTTTTTTTATTCTTTCTCCCCCCTCTTTACATCAAGGCCCTTGAGTGCTCTTTAATGGTATTGTATCGGTATATGAGTTTGGATCGCTCGATACTCAGACACAAGTGTTCTTCAGGGGCTCGGTAGCCTGTATCTATATGTGTGTGTGTGTGTGTGTGTGTGTGTGTGTGTGTGTGCGCACTTGTATTCCTATTTTTCTGGGGACATTGATATGTTTACACAGTCACACCATGGGGATCTCTGACACCATAGGGACCAAAATTCAGGTCCCCACAAGGGTTAACCACTTAATGCCTGCTGTCGTGTATGTGTATGTATATGTCTATTGTAAGTGCTATAGTCTAATTAATTACAACCACTTAATTTAACCCTTTTTTTTTTAACTTTTATTTAAAGTCAGGTTTCAAGGTAGAGGTCTCAAATGAATTTTCTTCAGGGGCCACATTCAGTCTCATTTGATCTCCAATGGGCCGGACCAGGAAAATTAAAACATAATTAACTTATAAATAATGATAATACCCCAATCAATTATGAAAATACTTTTACAAACTATCTAAATGCAAAAAAATTAAAATTTCATCAGGAAATTAAGGGCAATTTTAATAATATTCTGCCTCAATGTATCATTTGTGTTTTATTATGGATCAGTTCTACAAAGACACTAAGCAGAAAATGGTTCAAATTTAGTGTAATGTTCTTTCGACATTTCAGGTTGTTCACATTTGTTCAGGTTATGCATATTTATTATTACATAATACTTTGTTTTCATAATTGTATATTTTTTGCAGTAAAACAATGACAAAAAAAAATTCAAGTTGTCATCATTTATAGGCAAAGAAAAAACTGAGAAGAAAATATGGAGATATTTAACATTTTATTTTGCTCTTCATCCCACAGCCCGGGTTGAAACATTGGTGGGCCACATTTGGCCCCTGGTCCACATGTTTGAAACCCCTATGTTAAGGGGTGTTGGTCCAATTGCCTCCACAGTAAGGAAATAAGAGGACAGTAAATAATCTTATTAAGTTACAAAGATTTATTTCAGAAAAAATTTATGAAATTAAAATGAACGAACAACATTAATCAGTGATCTGCTCAGATGGTGTGAGTTTGAGTTTTCAACTGCAGCAAAGTGCAGACGTTTACTGAGGGTTTTTAAGTAGATAAAGTCCACACATGCACATACCACTTTATTTACTGGGAACATTTACAAGGCCATTTTTAAGACTTCAAAGAAGCAAATGAAAAACATGTTCCCAAAAACAAATGAAAGCAGATCCAAAGCAAGTCCATACTTTTTTTTATTTCCAGTCAAGCATTAACTATGTTTAAATAACTATGATCAATTAACCCTGATCAATTAACTATGTTCAATTAACTATGATCAATTAACTATAAAATTATTCATAAATACATAAATAAAAACAGAACATGTGTTTATGCTAACTATCCAATGGACACTTTACCTACAAGTGCTGGTTATAAACTTGGTCCCCATCAGACATGGAAACCAGTATGTGTGTGTGTGTGTGTGTGTGTGTGTGTGTGTGTGTATATGCGTATTATGGGGATATTGATATGTTTATACAGTGACAGTTAAAAAATGACTTATTTTTTATTTATTCATTCATTTATTTATTTTCAAATTATTTTTTATTTATTTTTTTTAATTTTATCATAATTTTTATTTTATTTCTACTTAAAAAAAACTGTTTACACTCACTACCCAATGGCTACTTGATTACAAACTTGGTCCTCTTGGCACATGTAAACGAAAATGTGTGTGTGTGTGTGTGTGTGTGTGTGTGTGTGTGTGTGTGTGTGTGTGTGTGTGTGATTTAATAGGGTAGAAAGTGAAGCAATGTCGGAGCACGATGGGGAAAGGAGGGAAGTCATGCTATAAGATGTGTCAAGTCCAGTCTATATCACAGCAACGACCAATACTTGTGCACTTTTACAGCCAGAAGAAAAACACAGATAATAAGCCTTTGAATAAGGTCATTTCATTTCATTTTTTCTGATGACTGATGTCTCTACTTGTTTTCTATGCTGTTACTTTATATGTTCAGCTAGATCAGGGGTGTCAAACATGCAGCCCGTGGCCTAAAACTGGCCCCTATGTGGCCCGTGGAATGAGTATAAGAATTACACTGAACATATTAACAATCAAGAGTTGGGTTTTTTTTTTTTTTGTTCCAGGGCCACATGTGAAGTGGATCAGACTCGGAAAATAGTCATAATAATCTTTAAATAATGTCCATTCCATTTTTCTTTGTTTTTGTTTCACAGTAAAACACACTAAAAACTATATTTAAAAATAGGATAAAAAGTGTCTTGTAATGGACATATGTAGATAAAAACCTGAGGCATAAAAACTACACTCGTTTATTTTGCTTATTCTACAGCCTTCTAGAATGTTTCAGCAGCTCCCATTCACTTTGAATGGACGTTCCCAGCGTTCTGTGGGTGGATTCTTTCCATAACCGCCCGCTGCCAATGGCAACGAGTTTTGTCACTTCAGATTCATGGTACCATATCACTCCGCAGGTAGTTCGGCCACTTTGAAAGTAAATATTTGTGCCGTTTAACATCAACAAATAGGGCTAGCAGATCAGACGCAGCAGCAGCAGCTAGACAGCAACAAAGTAGCCTATACAGTGACAGTGTTGTTTAGGAATGTTCTAACTGGACTACTTTTTCTCGACGGTGTCACAATATCAGTAAATTCTTATTCATTTTTGTAAACAATTGTCTGTCTTTTCTCAAAATAAGTTGTAATAAGCTGTAATAAACCATAGAATAAGCCGAATAACGTATTGCCCACAGGCGAAAAAATATTTCCCAACGGAACAGGTATGTATTGGAATTCTTGTACCGTCCGTCCGTATATATACGAACAGACAGACCGACAGACCGACAGACAGACAGACAGACAGACAGACAGACAGACAGACAGATAGATAGATAGATAGATAGATAGATAGATAGATAGATAGATAGATAGATAGATAGATAGATAGATAGATAGATAGATAGATAGATAGATAGATAGATAGATTGTCATTGTAATAAAGACAATTAAATGTTAATAAAAGAATAAAACTGTACTATACTTCTTGTTCTTTTAATATTTGATGACAGTATTTTATAGAAACATGTACCATCATGTGGTTAAGTCCATAGTAGGTTAATCCCAGCTCCAAATAGTAAAAGTCCTGTCATGTATTTGTTCCAACCACACAACTCCTCATCCAGGTTAATGTATTTAATGGAATCACTTGTTTGAAGTGAACAGGAAGAACCAATACATGGCAGGACTTTTACTCTTTGGAGCTTGGATTACTAACCTCTGGCTTTGGCTCCTGCTATCTGTGAAACATGAACAACACTCACAAGGAACGGAGAATCAGTTCACATCATTCATTTCAAAGATTCATTCAAAAGAACTGATTCATTTCACCACTAGCGTGTAGGTGTAAACATTGTCCACACATGTCATTTTTTTCCACTAACTCAGACAGAATTTCAGAGTTGACATTATTTCTAGGACATTTTACTGCTCTGGCACTTTTCTGGCACTAATATTGAGCCACATTTAGACCCTGAACTAAAATGAGTTTGACACTCCTGAGTCAGATGCTTAAGTCTTACAAATCTGATGTGTCATCACTGACACACCCTGCACATAAGCTATTTAGATAGCTGTAACTCTTTCATTATATGTGCGATTGGAAAAATTCCAGTGGTTTCTGAAATCAGCGACATTACACTTTATAGGTTTTATTGGGTCATTACGATAATTTAACTCAGGCCTATAGTAGAAGCTGGAGAAGAAGCCACTTTGGCAGTATATCATGTCGTAAATATTAAATACTAATAGATTTTAGTGCTCTAAAAAAGGAATACAATAAAGCACTCAGTCACAACATATTGTCTAACCTTTTCATAGTCAAAATAAGACAACAAAAGGTCAGATAAATTATTTTAGGCTTAAGGTTTAAAGCAGGGGTGTCAAACTCTAGTCCTGGAGACCCTGTGTTCTGCATGTTTTACATATTTCCATCTTCCATCACACCTGGAAAAAAAAAAAAAACACCTGGAAGACATTCCATCATTATCAGACTTCAGCAGAGATGATGAGGATTATTAACTCTTAAGCGTTAGCGTTGACGTGTTCTGAATGGATAGTCTAGTTTAAATATTTTTTAAAAAATTCAACCATTTTCCTTTTTTTAAAATTGTGCTTTTACTGAATTTTCTTCATACAACAGGTGTCACAGGGAAGTTTAGAAAAATGCAAAAGAGTAATTGCACTGGAAACCGCATGGAAATTGCTTGCAAAAAATGATCATAGACCATAGATTAGAAAGAATTAGTCCATGCATCCAGGGGAGGATCTATGGGCGGGCCTGGGTGGGTGGCGCCCACCCAGATTGACAGCTGTGCCCACCCAATCACAAGCTCAGAAACAGAATTCTAGACCAATTTTTGTTGCCTCATCAAACCGAAATGTTGATCAATATCCTTAATATAGTTATTTATTTGTAAATATCAATGGAAATAAACGATGTACTATATTTAATTATTTGTGTTTATTTAAAAAAAAAAAAAAAATCAGTTTCAATTACGGAAATGCTATTACGTTGTTGCATACACCGTATACAATATTTTGATGTGCAATAATAATAATAATTTCACTGTACATAGAGTTTATTTTTATATTTTCATAATTTATATCTGTATATTGTTTTTGTGTTTTAGTACTTTTTTCATTTTCTGGATTAGTACTTTTTTTTAATACTTTATATCCTTTTTTTAAATCTCTTGCACTGAAAGACCTACACCTAACCCTCTCATTGCACTTGTTGCAATGACAATAAAGCTAATCTGAATCTGATGTATGCTTATAATCATGCTGAAAAACCAATAAAATATTTTGACAGAAAAAAACAACAACATAGAATTACAACCTCATTAGCGATACATAATGTAAAGTGTTTTAGCCGTTAACTGAATCATGTGGAAGAGGGAAATATCTAAAACATGCAGGACACCTGTGGTTTAAAGGGTGTCCATTCTAAATGCAGTGCTCTGTATTGTTTTATTCCAAACAAGCTGTTTTCACAGCAGCTGGAAATGTAAAATACTGTTGTTCCAGCGCAGCACATGTATTATTTATCCAGGAGTGAACAGCACGAAGAGTGAGGGTTTCGATGCGTGTACTGTCCCTTTAACAGCAGTCTGAGTGTCACAACTCTGCATTTCTACATAATCCACTCGCCTCTAGAGGGGTCAGGGTTATTAGCTGTAGAAATCAGACAATTCCCTCACCATATAAAGCTCCTTTTTAATCCAAATATTCTTGTATCTCTACATCTGTGTTGGAAATGTGTGTTTTCATGCACCTGTCTGGGCTTCAGGCATCCCAGGGAAGGACGCCAAAATCAACAGTGAAACAGAAATCTCCCTTTTTACCAAAATAGCAGCTCTTTACTGAGACTGGGCACGGGCCTATCTGTGCACAGTTTTTAAGCCAAACTATGTCTCTTCATTTTTACCAGATTTCTTTGTATCACATCCAATAGAACCCAACTGCATCGTAGAGATTTGGTGAAGATTCTGCTGAATATTTACAATTTGCACGATTTGTGAAATGTCTCTTGGAAGTAAGGCAGTATTTTATCAACAGATATAAGATGTTTAGGTTTGTCTAACCTATAATCTGAGACCAGAGATCACTCAATTGAGCACTTAACTTGAGCACAAGGAGTGACTATTTGACTAAAATAGATCTAAATGTCCTCTTTTTTTTTATTCTACCATCTAAAGGAGAGATGTTGTGCAATATTACACAGTTCACTTTTTGTATTTTCAGGAATAACAGACAGGGTTCCTACAGCTCAGGGCAAAATTCAAGACTTTTAAAGACTTTTTTTAATGCTGTTTGGAATTAAATTTAAGACCAAGCCGACAATGAACCACAATTGAAAAAGGAAAAAAGAAAACACTTGATGAATTACCTTAAATTGAACATGACTTTTTGGTCCAGTTGCTGCTACATTCATGAACCATTTACATCAAGAAGCATAACTTTGACATTTTGAATATATAACACACACACACACACACCATATAAACACATACTTGCAAAAAAAGTCAGTATAGTTAAAGGAATACTATACCCACAGAATGATGTGTCCTCATTTTCTACTCACCCTAAAGTATTTTTGTAATATAGACAACCTAAATGTTACCAAATACTTTTTAACAATGTTTTGCTTCAACATATCATTTTTACACCAAGAATCAAAATGTAAATTTCATATTGTTCATATGTGTTCAGGTTTTTCACATTTTATTGTTACATTATAGTTTGTAAATGTAAATATTTCTATATTTTCATGTTATTTTCTTCAACTACAACAAAGAACACTTTGAAGTTGTCATTATCGGCATAATATAAAATGTTTTTCACATCAAACAGAAATAAAAATATGGATTTATTATTTTTTTGGGAGGTTTTTATGTTATTTGACTTGAGGTAATATTGGTCTGTATGTGGAACATTAACTAAAATTAATTCCACAGCCTTGACTGTGGAATTATCGCACTTTGCAAATTCATCTAAGGGGCCACACTGGAACCTTTGGAGGGCCGCATTTGGCCCCCGGGCCGCATGTTTGAGACCTCTGATATAAACTAAATGTTCCCTAAAACTAACCTTTAATTTCAAAATACTAGAGAAAACTATTATATGATCAAAATCAAATTATTTTTTTGAAAAATAATTGTTTGAATGTTTGGGTTTGCCAGAAACTTATGTTTAAATAGAGACACTAGTCATAAAAACATTAGAAACCATTGAGTTAATGAGACAAAATGAAGCAAAACCATAAAATAACAGACAGAAGGTAAACAAATAACGATATAAAAGTAAGGCGATGATAAAGAATTAGCAACAAAACAAATAAATAAATCTAATTAGGCTGAGAGTGGCAGGAAGAACTTCCACAAAGGCGTAAAATAAGAGACAAAGACGAAGGGAATTTGGATGCAGAGCAGACAGACAAACAGAGGTGGGTAGAGATAGATGGATGGAGTGACTAAGCAGCGTATGATTGTTTCTAATTGGGACGACTCACTATCCATGACATCAGAAAACAGCCAATCATATCCTCTCATTTCACCCTTGTCAAGTGTGACATGTCTCTGCCTTCCACTCACACCTTCAGCGAACAACGTCCACACACAAACACAAACACAAACACCCTCTGTCACACTGAGCTTTTAGCCATTCAGTCTGTCTGTCACATTCACAGTCACCAATTCTCAAATTTCCCACTCTGCTACATACACATAAACACACACTGACGCTAACGTGCACATAAACATGCACCTACCCTACGGGGCAGGACAGTGTGTCTATGTTGAGATAGAGGGGAGTTATAAATAGTAGTCCTCATATCCTCTGCTGCTGATAACATCATGCACTGTCTGGTCTGATGACACACGTGTACACAAAAAAAGCGCACACACACACACACACACACACACACAGTGCAGTTGGAGTGTGTAGTAAAACTGGGAGATGTCTTCGCAAGGTGTATAGTCACCAAGACAAAGACCTGACTACTATGGCTGCACGATATTAGAAAAAAAACTCACATTGTGATTTAAAAAAAACAAAAGTCTACGATATATATATATATATATATATATATATATATATATATATATATATATATATATATATATATATATATATATATATATATATTGTGATATGAAAAATTACTCCAGAGTATATAACAGCTTTGTGGTGACGACGCAAATGATCAAACAGATTAGTGGTCGATGCAGAACATACCTTTCAGTGTCATCCTTCTTGTAGCCAAAATAAATCAATTATAATAATTCCAAATAAATGAATTAGTAAATTAACTAATAATAATAAAATAATAAATAAATAAATAAATAATAAATAAAAATATACATGAAAATAAATGAATAAAAAGACATAATTTAAAAAGTTAAATAGAATAAAATGTATGAAATATAAATAAAATTACATATATATATATATATATATATATATATATATATATATATATATATATATATATATATATATATATATATATATATATATATATATATATATATATATATATAGAAAGTAAAATAAAAACTATAATTGCAGGACTGTAATGTGGCTATAACTAAACAATATATCGTGCAGCTCTACTGACAACATGTCTGCAGAACAAAACCTGCATGTATTTGTCATATCAGGGATGTTTTCTCAGCATATCAAATATATCTGCCTCACAAAGCCTGTTGTCTGGGGTTTAACAGTTCCACTCTGTCCACTGGAGGAGAAGCACACGAGTATGACAAAAATTCCTTGGTGGGCACTTACTAAATATAAACAGACAGGCATAAAAATAGCTGCAACAGAACAAAAGAGATAGAAATGTCTGTGGAAACAAACCAAAAATGCCAGAGAGAGACATCCCTCATAGATCAGCATAGAGTCAAGCAGCAAACACTATTAAGAAATAACATTGTTCTTTCAATGTGGTTTTACCAGTCGGACTGAAAATCAATAGTGAAATATGTGTAGTACAATTATAAACGCATATCTGCACTAGACCTGAGTCTTTTATTTTTACCTTTCCTTCTGAATAACTATTGGAAAGTGTTTAATTTTTGTAGCTTTGCCAAAAAAATATAATAAATAAAATACCTCCGTCTGTACCCAGAGAAGCATTGGCCATCTTACAGATACAGGTACAACGGTGCCAAACACATCCTCCGAATGTTCAAAATGTATACTGAAAATAAAAAAGTCAAGTTATAGGCTGGCACCACTCACTTTTTCCTCCCACTATGTACATCAGTGGGAAAAAGAAAGCAAACTAACTAGAAGAGCTGGAAGTGAAAGTGCTGCTTGGTGCTTTGGATGTTTTCCAAGATATAGAAGGATTTTCAAGGTATAAACTGTATGTTTGCCAATAAACAAGACATCACTTAAATGACAATTTCCAGGAACATAAAGTGCTGATATTACCCATACTGCAAGAAACAGTAAAAAGTGAAAAAAGAATCCTGCTATTCAAGTTAATGCCAAGTTTCCAAAAATGTTGGTGTTAAATCCAAACAGACGGAGTGTAGATAAACAGCTTCAGGAAAACTTTGGAAACTAAAGTATCGAGGACATTTTCACAAGCAGATTTGAAGGTACATTGTGTTTCATTTCTGCATGAAAATACATTAAAATGTTGCCTGTGGACAATTCTTTCCCTGGTGTTACATATATATGTAAAATATTCACATTCAATAATGGAAAAAATGCATTTGCTGTGGTGTCAGTGTGCATTATCTGTTCAAAAAATAATGAAGTTTGATGATTTAATGGTTTCCAGAGGAAGCACTAAACCAAAATAATTGGATATATTGCTGAGCCCTACTTCATTAGAAAGAAATGACATAATACAAATCCTATCCTTCACTATATGTACGTATCGTGAATAAATCTTATATTATATTCTATTTTATTATATTATATTGCTGTCTGTAAACATGATATACAATAAATGTTTATATAAATATAAAACACAAACCAACAATGTCCCTCTGCTATTTTCAAAAGTCATACTAAAGCTGCTTTTATAAATAACCCCACATTTTGTTAACTTTTAAGTTTCCTTGTTTATTATTTCTCTTTAAAGTCTAAGTTTAATTAATGTCCACATGTCATTCTAATTAATGTTAAATTCTTTTTTGTAGTTTTGTTTTTATTGTATTGTTTTATTTACTCATTATTTAAGTTATTTTTGGCTTACTGGATTAATTTGAAGTGTTAATTAAGTTGATGAATGGAGGTCTCTCTAAATCTAATTAGAAATGTGTGGCACAATTTCACATACTTCCAAGGAGCACAAAGAAAAAATACAGCAGGTCAAGGACTCAAGTGGTCACTGTTGTAAAGAATAACTTTATTAAACTCTAAAGCCATAATGTGATGACCACTGAGAGGCAGAGTGGTAACACTTAAGATTATTGTATTAAAATGGGACCTGTCAGTGGGAGGGATCTATTTAGTAGCATGGGATCATTTACCCCTTGAAGCTGAAATGTTATAAACTGCAAATGGACAAGAGTAGAGATCTGAGCAACTTTGACCTGCAACAGCTTAAAGGGATAGTTCACCTATTTTTCACATGAATTTATATGGTTTCTTTACTCTGGTGAACCCACAGTGTCCTGTGAGTCGCGTTCTGGTCCGATTTTGGTCAAAGTGAAAGTAGCCCCGGCAGGTTTCCTGGGGTCACGTGTTTCTTCTCAAAACAGTATGTGTTCGAATGAGTGATTTATTTACATTACATAACCATCACGGAACAAAAACACACCTCGTAATTGCTTGGAGCTACTTTCTCTCAATAGCGATCAATGTGTGTTGTCACTGCTAAAGGCTGTGCACCTGCACATAGAAGCCGAAAACACTGCCAAACAACTGATGTAAGTAGTTTGCTAAGTCCCACAGCTGTTAGCAGTGATAACGCACATTGATCGGTTAAAGTAATCTGAGTCACTCCCACTGTTATAGTCCTTCACCTGGCTATAATCGCGGAGCAGGGTTTTTTTTAGCTTAATCAGGAACTGGGTTTCCGATTGAATGAAGCACCTCTGCCATTTTAGCTGGAACACTTTTTCATTGCGAACAGTCCCGTCCAACTCCCACTGCACCACCTCCTCACTAATAATGCACAATAAAACTTCAAACTATATTGCCAGACATCTTCTCTGCTTTTCCAAGGCAGAGGGACTTTAAAAGTGGTGCAGTTTGTTGTTCTTTTTTTTGGGGGGGGGGGGGCAGGGGGGGGGGGTCTTATACACTGTGTGATGATGCATTTCCTCAACCAATCCCCATCTCAGCTCTTCCCAAACGGGAGCGGTATGGTACGCTTGGGACCCCAAGCAGAAGGGTGACCAAAATAGTAATGCGTACCATGGGACCAGTACGCTTTCATCATGATGGAAACGGTAAAATAAGCGTACCGTTCTGAACTGTACCGTACCAAGCAGCATAATGGAAACAGGGCTTAATACTGTGTAGGGTCCCCTTTTTTTCTAAAAGAACAGCTCTGACCCACGAATTAGGCTCTACCAGATCTGTGAAGGTGTGCTGTGGTCCAGAAGGTATATAGGCGGACTTACATGGATCAGATTGACACAGAGGATCAACTGGTCCTGATATTGGGACACCCTTTCTTAGCCCATTTTCAGTTGGTACTAACCACTGATCATTGCTAATTTGTTGCTGTTTCCAACATGTTGGATTCAGGGACTAAATGACCATGTTCTGCCTGTTGCTGGACCCATTAGAATGAAAAACAAAATCAATATTATTATCACATCTTTTTGTCAGTGTTCAGAATGTTAACCTTGTTGATGACCACAAGCTAAAATGCGCACAGAGAGATACTGTTAAGATACTTTTATGTACTGACAGGCACAAATGGATGAAGTAAATGATTGAGATACACAAATTGTACCCTACTGTTTGAAGTTGCAAGAGGAAATAAAAAAAAAAAAAGACACTTCCAAATTGAAAGTGTCTGAGGATGTATTTAGCCCATGTCATTTTCAAAGAAACCCTGAAAATAATCATGGACACATAAGAGCCACTGCAAACTTGTGCACAAAAGCAAGTCTTTTCATGTTCCTCTCTTTATTTCCTAATGACCACTGAGTAATATCACACTAACAACATCGCTTTTAGTGGTGTCTTTTACTTACCACACATTATGCGACTTTACAAAATTCCCTCTGTAAATTGCTCTGTCGGAGTCTTATGAAAGCGGAGCTACTTTGGGAGCCGATTCTGTCTCAACAAGATTACAGCCTTTTAAAACAATAAGCGGTTTCACGTGACAGCAGCAGGAGTATGAATGTCTGTGGGTTAAGCATTGTGGGAAATGGGTGTTCATAAAGGACTTGGTGTGAACAAAGGGTGAGCAGATCTTCTTTGTTTGTGTTAAATAATGACTATAAGGAAGGGATGCAGCAGCCTTCAACTGCAATAGAAGATGCACAAACACACAGCATTTAATAAACAAGCTCTATTTGACGTCACTGAAGGCTATTTTTGGCGTGTATGCGGTCGGTTTTATAACACACACATACACGCAGCCCTATTCAAAGTTTATCACACAGGAGCAGTCTCTGTGCGGATGTATGTGTTATTGCTGTGGTTTCTCTGTCAGGACTTTTTAACAAGCAGTCGAGCCCCCATGGGGAAACACTGACAAAATAACATCATCTCTCTCTCTCTCTCTCTCTCTCTGTCTCTATCTTTGTCTCTCTGTGTTTGCCCTCTTCTCCCACTCACTCTCTTCTCTAATAAGTCCAATATCTTCCTCTCTGTGTCTTCCTTTCTTTTCGTTAACTCCAGAGGCTCCGTCTTTTCTCGCCTCCTTCTATCCATCTTGCCCTCTCCCACCCACTCCCTATCTTCTCTAATAAGGCCAATATTCTTCTGCACTCCTCTGGGAAACTAACCTTACACCAGCAGGCAGGAGAAAAAAAAAGAAAAAAAAAGCCATTATCAGCTGTGGGATGACTTCACAATTTACCTCAAAGTCACCAAATCAAACAGCGTAATGAAATGAGTTGAGCGCCTTAACATGTCTAATTGTTTAATCACACCTATGACGCATTGAGATGTCAACACATTATCCGACGCTTTGCAAATTCTTGTGATTATGTAGCTTTTCCAGGCCTCGTATCAACTCGGCTCACCGTGAGTCTGCACGACTGGGCTCAGTTTGGACAGCAGCCTGTGGGATTTCTACTGCAGGTACGGAATTTGATCGGTGTGGCTGGTTGTCGTAGCCACATGGTGTGAACTACTGTGACGTTATTTTAAACGTGGCTGCATCTATGAGCAACAATGTTAGCAGGTAAAGGTTTTCTGAAATGAAACATTGTAGATCAGGGGTGTGCAACTCCAGTTTTCAAGGGTCAGAATCCTACATGTTTTTGATATTTCCCTCTTCCAGCACACCTGATTCCATTAATGATAAGTTCATCATCCGACTCTAATGATGGAATGGTTTCCAGGTGTGATGGAAGAGGGAAGCAGGATACCAGCTCTCGAGGCCTGGATTTGCCCATCCTTGTTCTAGATATTTTCCAGATGGTCATATTATAGCGGTTTATACTTAATCTGTGAGCAATTCATCAAAGTAGACCCTACTTAAAAATCTGTGTTAACCTTTTCCCAATTGTTTTGCTTGCACACAGAAACCCCAGAAAAAAAGTGAGATGACAATCCAACCTTTTTCCACCATAGTCTGCGCTCCACAAATAGAGTAATAGAGGTGAGACCGGCTAGACTTTGACACAGCAAACCTGCAATCTGAAATCAAAGGAGTCGTGATGTAGCTCAGTATATACTGGAACGTATAAGTTGCATGTCGTAAACACAATAATGCTGTTGCTAATCTCTCCAGAGTCAGTTCGTCTTTCACCATTTCACAAATGTTGGCATGGATAGAGCCCTCCGCCCAAAGTGGAATTTATAGGGATGGCCATGGCTCAGTTGGTAGAGTAGGTCTTCCAATAACTGAAGGGTTAGCAGTTCAAATCCTGCACTGTTTCTAGTCAGTCCATTGTGACTTTGGGCAAGACACTGACGTATGAATGTTCGGTGGTGGTCAGATGGACCGTAGGTGCAAAATGGTAGCCATGCTTCTCTCATTCTGCCCCAGGGCAACTGTGACTACACATGTAGTTTACCACCACCAGAGTGAGAAAGTGAGAGTGAAATAATGGGTCACGAATGTAATGTGCTTTGAATGGCCAAAAAAGCACTATATAAATCCAAGTCATTATTGTTATTCAAAGTTACAACAACTCAGAGATCTTGGCGTCTCCCCAGTTCAACAAGTTTCTGGTTGGGTTAACATGTTTTTGTAACTCCCCTTGGCTCCGGGGTCACACAAATAATATATCATCAAAATGTTATACCTTGGTTGTGGAACAAGAGGTGCACCCTTTACATAGTGATCCAGAATAATTTCTACCGTTATTACAACTCTGTTACTACCTGTAGAGGTGTTACAAACCTGTGATAGGGGGGACTGAATGATCCCACCATTTTGTTTCCAAAGGCATTTAAATCGGAATAATGGTGAAATATTCCCATCCCAGAAATGCTGTGTAAAAGGAGCTACTATGATGATGTAACAATGACTCTTGCTCAACCATTCTGTGATCTGTATGGTGATACATCATGGCTATGATATGAGTTTGGCCCACTTGGACTAGGGAAAGGAACTGTCTGATTCATTGTGGTCCCTGCTCATGTACAGTGGAAAGGCCAAAAGAGAGAGTCGAGGATAGATGAGGTGAGTTGATATGACATGTGTCATTTGTTTATAATTTCACTTTAAAGCCAAACAACTGGTAGGGCTGCAGGATGTTGACATAATGAACACATCTGCATCAGGAGGCAAAGATTTAATTTAATACTCAGTCAGTCAGTAAATCTTTCCAGAGGTCATTCTAGCTTCATTCGCTAAAACTAAATTTTTTGTTCGGTTCATGTTTAAATTGTTACTTTATAAGATTTTAGGTGATTAAAACTCTTTAATTGCAAAGTGTGATTTAAATCAGGCTCACCTGCCAAATCAGATTTTGAAAATTCTGTTTGCTGAATTTTTTTTTTTTTTTTTCATTTTGACAGAAATCAAATGTAAGACCAATTAATCACATAAATCCAAGTTGACCATCCACTGACTTTACTATGTTGATGTTTGGTGAAATTTACCACTTACAGTGTCAATAAACTAGAATTTAGCAACAGCTCTGCTATTTTGTTCAAATATAGTCACATTTTGTACCTTCCAGCCCATATGGTAACGTCTGACTTTATCTGCAGATACATTTGTTTTTTACAACCATCTCTTCTGGAACCTGTATACAACACCCCTCCCACACCAAACAGCCTTCTTTTATAGATTAGTCATTGAAAGAACATGCAAGTTTTCCTTTTGCTTCAAGTAGCAATGAAGTCTTTCTTGACACCCCAACTTCTGCAAAATGACCTTTCACTTACATTACATTGCATTCATGATACTAACACTATAATGGGCAGCCCTAGCCACAACTGTTACAGGCTAGCTACCAGTAGCATGTAGCATTGCCTTGTTTTGAAAGGTCAAAACACAGAAATATTTGGAAACCACAGAAACACTGTAAGAATGTCATTATCATTTTCCCAGCCCATTGGTGGTAATCTGATTACTCTCTTCCTCTCTAGTCCTGCTTGTTATTAGCAGGATTATGCCTGTCTTCCCTAGACTTCGACATATTGTGCATTTCACACCTGTCACATGCACAGAAACTGCTAGCATCATCATAACAGCCTCCACACTCATAATAGAGTCATCATTAGGAAAATTACCGTCACTGTCAATATTGCCATCATCAACAGCCATAACCATCGTAATTATTCCTGCATCTTGGCTGTCTTACCCATTAGGCTTTGCTAAATTTGTGCCTTTCCTTCCTCCCTACCTGCTTTTCTTCCCTTTCCCTTCCTTATTTTCTTTAACTCGCTTACTCCTTTCCTTGTATTTAATACCTTCCCATTATAATTTCATTTTTCTTTGTTGCCTTCATTCACTTCTGTTTAACTATCTGTCCTACTGCAAACCTTGACTCTGAATGAGCACAAAAGCCTGAGTGAGCGAAGGTGATAATCATTGTAAAAAAAAAAAAAAAGGAATTAAGAGTCGCTGCACAGCCCAATGCTCAATGCAGCCGCATTATATTGAATACATAAGGAACGTTCTGACGAGAAACATCTTTGTCCGGATTACACACTGAAACATGTGTTCTTATAAAAGTATTGAATAAGGTAATCCTTTATAGAGGCTCTCAGTGTGCAGCTGTCTTACAGGGTTTTAAAGAATTGAAGTGTTTAAGATGAGAGTTCAGAGAGAATTAATAGGGTGTAGAAAGATTACATCACAACTCTCACTGGAGGACATAAATATCAACATTAAAAATACCAGGTAATTAATATAAATAAATGCCAAAAAGAGGAAAATAAAATGTCAAGATAAAACAGAACAGACAACAACTTTATCTCATCTTTGTTCTGTTATAATATTATCTACTGTATGTTATGTTTTGTCAGTGAAAGTCAAGTCATTTTCCAGATTTAATGTACTGATCATATAGATGCTCATAAAATGGTCAGATGACAGTTGAGGGTCTGGATATCAGAAACAGAGAAAACTAAACAAAATGTGACTTATTTTTTTCAGCAAAGATCTCGATGACTGAACATAAAAACAAGGATCCCCAATCACTATCATTAATGAAACCACATGGGTTTTAGTGGTGAGTCCATGTTCCAGAGGATGACCTTATTTCCGCATCCACTATAGAGCCTCTGAACATCTAAATGGGTCATATCTGATGATCACGAAGAGATGACAAACTTCTTTTTAACTTCATTATTTCCCCATATTGACAAAATTACTATAGTGGTTCAGAATTTACCTAATATTTTACATTAGTAGATGATTTTAGTACCCAGTGGCTATTTGAATCTTTACGGGTTAAACATGAAACCACAAAAAAAAAAGTCAACTCCCAAATGGTACTCACGCAAATGCAGATACATGCAAAGTCTGAGCGAAAAAAAAAAAAGGATTCATAAACCTTGTGTCTATGTGTTTTGTGCCAGAGGGCTGCATAATATGCTGAGTTCATTCCAGAGGCAAAAACAACATAATATAAACTGCAGCTCAAACAGAATGGACGAACACCCACAGCCCAGGAAAAACATGAACCTCAAAAAGCCTTAAAGGCCAGATTTACACAGAAGCAACACCTAGGCACATATTTATGAAGCTGTAACGTAGTCCAGGAGGAAGGCTGAGGTGAGCACAGTGCGATATCATATTTATTTCAATGTCATGTTTTGCAGAACAACATTAAACTAGCTTATCTGCCGCATGGGAGTTTTTAAAATCTGCTTCAACATGTGCTATTCCTGTGTCATTGTATCATGCGTGCAACACTTTGTGCTCACTTTGGCTGACTGTTAAACCTGGCCACCTACAGTATGTTACAGATGCTTGTAGGAACTGAGCACACTGAGTTCGCTGTGTGACTCACTTCACTGAGTTTTGCTCAAGCGGACTTCCTCCTCAGATGGTGAGACAATATTGCGAACCAGGTGGTAAATAATCAGAAGTCGTCCACTTGCAAACACCACTTTTGACAGAATGGTCCGGCAACAGCAGATGCTTATCTTTAGTGATGTAAATGTAATAGCTGTATCCAGACTGCAGGAAATTGTGGTCTAAATCTGTTTTTTTTTTTTTTTTTTTACTTATATCTAACTTGTATATGATCTGTTTAAGACAATTTAAACAGCAGAAAAAAAATATATATATATTTTTTAAAAAATCTGACCCAGGCCACTTCCATGTGTGATACTGAACATTTTTGCCCAGGCCGATCTTTAGAGACGATAAAGTAATACATTTGTCCTGTTCTGTTTTTCTATTGCTGAAAGTATAATTTCTGAGCTTATTACTAAAGATGGATTGTCTTGCATTTTGTTTTAGTTAATGTATTTCTTATTTCCTATGTCACTCCTTTCTTAAGCCTTTTTATGACAATTAAATTGGATTTGTTGTTCATTTTGACCAATGTCAAGCACTTTTGACTACAATTGTCACATGAAAGATGCAATACAAATACAATATTATTATTATTAGTAGTAGTAGTAGTAGAAGTAGTAGTAGTAGTAGCAGTAGTAGTAGTAGTAGTAGCAGTAGTAGTAGTAGTAGTAGTAGTAGCCGTAGTAGTAGTTGTAGCAGTAGGAGCAGTAGTAGTGGTAGTATTAGTAGTAGTAGTAGTAGTAGTAGTAGTAGCCGTAGTAGTAGTTGTAGCAGTAGCAGCAGCAGTAGTAGTAGTTTTAGTAGTAGTAGTAGTAGTAGTAGTAGTAGTAGTAGTAGTAGTAGTAGTAGCAGTAGTAGTAGTAGCAGTAGCAGTAGTAGTAGTAGTAGTCGTAGTAGTAGTAGTAGTAGTAGTAGTAGTAGTATTGTACATGGTCATAAATGTGATACTGATAAGAGATTGCATTTATCCAACCTTTATGTTATTGAAATGCGATTAACATCACGATTCTGCATCCCAGTAGGAACCATATATTTACTTCCATAAACGCAGTGCATGCCTGTGTGGTCGTGTATTATGTAAGGACCTCTTTTATATTTGTGGGTCACTTCAGAGTCACATTCAGTTCATATTTAGAACTGATACAAGTTACATTAAATGTGCAATATGAACAAACACACACACAAAAACATCTGGCTTCACCAAATAGAAACATCTATTAATAAAAGATACCTAAAAATACATGATTTTAGGTATAAAATAAGATGCTTCCCTTCTTGTTTTATCCATTTAATAATGATATATGAAGTAAAGCCTATGGCAGAAGAGAGGACATGTCAGCCTCCTTCATATTACCCCTTTCCTCTAATCTGACATACATCCATGTAAGGGCAAATCAATACTGCATAATGTGGAGACGGTTTCCCCCACAGAGATGCATCAGTCAGCCGTTCTGGTCATCCTAACTACACTGGCACTACGGCGATCCATCACCACCACCGCTGATAGACTGACACTGAGAGACCTACTTTGAGGAGGACAAAAAAGAAGAGAGGATGGAGCCAAGGGGGAGGATATGGAAATAGTGAAAGGAAGACAGATGAAGGGAAGGCAAAGAGTCACGTTATATAGAGGGAATGAAAAAAAAAAAAAAAAAAATCAAGGAAAAGAAATGACTGACTTATTAAAGGAGCACCAGGGAATGGGTATTTTCTTTTTTGCTGTTTGAGATGAAAACATCTGTATCAGTTTCATATCCAGTAGCGTAGGTACGTAGGTGTTTAATCTTTTCTTGGCGAAGTTCACTGATTAAAGATTTTAATGCAATTCACTCAATTCAAATTAATTTATTAAGCGGAAAGATAATTTGTGGTTTTGGATGGTAGGGGGGTAGGCTATATCCTGTACAACAGATATTTAATTTCTTTAGTTTTTCAGTATAGATCTTTCATGAATGTGTCATTTCAAATTACACTAATTATTGGGTGTTACAGAGCCAGGAGATGAAAACACAACTAAAAAATATGTGTTCTTCAATATGTGTTCTTCTACGGTGATGTGGAAAAGAGAAGAGAATTTTCCACACTACTATGAAGAGTCACAGGAGTTAAATCAGTGTTAACCATAACCATGACTGATAATCACTGTCAATCATTTATTTATCCTTCTACACCTCACTGATGACACCTGAAACAGGTGGTCCCAAGTACAACAAACCCCACCTCCTGAAAATGTTTTACCTGATATTTCCTATCTCGTATCAGTGCAAAAACACATTTTTGGTGACAGTTACATTGACCTCTGACCTACATTCACCAAAAAATAATGATATCTATTCTGGACAGCTGAAAATGTCATCAAAATCGGTCCAGCATAAAGGTGCGAACAAACACACAGACACAAAAAAAACAACCAAAAACAACACCCCTCCCCTGTTTTAGGAGATAATTAAATCATAAAGACCCAGTGGTGCTTTTTTGGCAGTTCACTTTTTTTTTCTCTATTTTTAACCTGTCTTGAATGACTTATCACCATTCACTCATAAATATATATATAATTTTTGCAGCTTTAAGTGTGAAAATCATGTTGTTTTATTGATTGAAATTGAGGGTAAATATATCATTAACTGAACATAAAATAAATGTATCCATCCACTGTTGCTCATCCAACTCCATGGATCAATCATTGTTGTAAATGGTGATGGCGTTTCTATGGCAACTACAGAACCTCTGAACATATCTAATGACCTTGAAAAGATGATAAACTGCATTTAACAGCAAAGATTTACATGTATTGATAGGATGAATGGAACACAAGGTATTAAACAGTTTAGATCTGTAAATGCTTTAAATCGGCAAAAATTGTGTCTTTATTGGTTAAAGGGTCTGCTGCAATTGCAAAGATGGCTTTAATTGTGTTTCATTGTCAACAGGGAATAGCAACAGTTCACATTGTTGCAACAGTAGAGAAGAGTGAAAACTACACAGATATTTGAGTATCGTGTTACCGTCCCCAAAGGTGTAGTTGAAACCAATGTGTTAGCATACAATGACAGAGAACCCCCTGTAAACACACAACAACATATGAACCTTCCAACATGCAGTTCCAAAAGCACCCCAAATGTTGGAAAGCAATTTGGATTCAATGGTGGAAATGACACATTTCTGTTTCACAAAATTATGCTGTAGCTACAGTTTGATCTATTATGTAATGACTGTGACAGGCCTGGAAATGTGCAGCATCTCTGTAGGTTTTCCAGATAGAAAAACTGTAAACCTTCCTTTGGTGGCGTGTGTACATTTGTGTCAGACAGCTAACCCTGCATTAATGACCACTTGTTATTTTACGCAAATAAGTGTTGAAAATTATCATCATTTAATTCAGAATTTAAGAGAAATTATATTTTTGTTCACATAACTGTTATACATGTCTTTTTTACAGTTTCACCAAATTATAACTGATGTTACAAAATAATATATTTAACTCTTTGATGCGTTAATTATGAGAATCTTACTCAAGATTTTTTTTTCCAAAGTGCTTTTATTCCTCTTTAAGTGTAAACGAAGCAATGCAATTTAAATATTTTTTTATGGCGTTACAAAAATGTCCACTAAGTTGGACAACATGTGTTTAAGCTTTGAACCAATGAAATATGTATTTAAAATGCAATGTCAGAACACTATGAAATAAAACATTTTTAATGCAGTTTTCATTGAAGAAGTCTGTTAATTACAGTGTAATAACAACAAGCAATTGATTTACACGCAAACATGTTAGTGCTGATCAGGTATTAAGAACAGACCAGTTACAGTAATGATATGAACTGACTGATATGGAACTAAAACAACTAAACACATGAATATACAAGAGAACAACTGTAGAATAACTGTCCACTGTAGCGACCAGTATGCATCAAAGGGTTAACAAGTATTCAAAGAATGCCTAATCTCGCCCCTATTTTGTGCCAATCTCAAGTTTCTATGACAACCTGTTCTTGAATGTGATTTAGACCTTTCTGATAAACGTGACCTTGATCTTTTGCGATATTGATAATTTCGTTATATGTATATATGTGCCAGTGCTTGTAATATATAATATACTCAGTATTGATTAAGTTATAACATGATATGTCTATGCTTGACACACAGTGTTACAGAAGTTAATTTTGCAATATGTCACCATTGACCTCCAGATATCTCAAAAACTATTGGTCCTAGGTAATAATACCAACTATGAGAATTGTAGAAATATTCATTCTGCATCATTTGGTGTCAATCTGAAAGTTCTGTGACCTTCTGTTCTTGAGTTTTAACTGATATTGTGATTTTGACCTTTTAATTAATTGTGACCTTGACCTTTAACCTTTACTCAAATGGATCATTGCATCTGATGCGCATTAGTTATATGTAAATGCCCATGTAATTTCATAATGATATTTCAAGTATTCATTGAGTTATAGCATGATATGTCTCTGCAGACACACACACACACACACACATACACACACAGATACACACAGACAGAAACACACACAAGGTGATTACAATAATGTCATCCAACCAATGTTGGCTGAGATTAAAAATATATTGAGCCACATTAACCAGGAGGGAGAAGGAGAGTTTCAAAAAGAGGGGGATCTCTCTCATTGGTGCACTCACTGCAGCACTCTACTGTATTCAAACCTGCACAGATCGAATACTCATGCATCCATCATTAATATTACAACAACGAAAAACCAGCGGACAGGAGAAAGTGGCCGGAAGCGAATGGTTCACTCGCAGAGACACACGCATTCATGCACCTTTTTTTTTTTACATTAACAAAGTGCAATGTAAGTGCTCTGCCCTAAACCCCATCATCGTCTCTTAGCTTTCCCATTTCTATTTGATTGGCTGCCAGTGAAGCCTGCAGAGTAATTGGCTGCATTTCATTGGCCAAGCAGACGGACAGCACCCCTGGGAGGAGTCCATCAGGCGATATCTGTTAACAACACGCACATACGTACTGGGTTTTACACACTCACACACACATGCGCGCGCACACACACAGGGCCGGAGGGGAGCTCCCTAATGCCTAATGTACCTTTTGCTATCACAGATGGGTCACTTACATTTCTGGGCACAAGAGTGATGATGGGAGAGAGACAGAGAGACAGACAGACAGAGAGAGAGAGAGAGAGAGAGAGAGAGAGAGAGAGAGAGAGAGAGATGGGAAAGAAAGCAGTGTAGTAGCAGAGACCAGAAAGGACAAGAGGAAAGGAAGGAAGTTTGACTCCAGCTATATTTCGCAGTTCACATCTGTGGAACTATAAAAGCCTCGTCTCCTCACCAGGCTGACATTGGCACATCGCGGATCGTCGATATAGCGGACCATTGGCTAAAGTTTTTGTGACACCGGCAGCTGATTCAGCAGGTTGAATTGGCATCAGATGCAGCAGCGACGAGATGAGCTGTGTGTGATTGGCTGTGGGGCCTTGTAAATCATTAATTTATATATTCAGAGGATTTATCCATGAATAAAGGGCCATTGGATGAGAGACAATACAAGGACAAAACTTGCCAAATGTAGCCCCGCTGAAGGTTCCAATCGGGCCCATGGGATGAATTTGTGAAGTGTAATAATTCCGCAGTCAAAGCTTTAATTTTGGTGCAAAAAAAAAAAACATTCACATTAAATTATGAAAACATTTACACGTCCAAAATCTCCTGTGACATTAAAATGTGAATAAGTTGTACAAATATGAAGAACTTGAAATGAAAATGAATGAAAATTAAGCAGAATGTGAACAATTTCCTGTTTTGTTTTTGCATTAGTGTGTTCAGTATTTTTGTAGATATGACCCATAATGTACACGTAGAAATACAACATATAGGAAGAATATTGTTATAAACGGACTTTCCTTTCTCTTTCAAGTTATTCACATCTTTTTTGTTTGGAAAGTATGTAAAAGTAAGTACCGTATTTTCTGGACTATAAGCCACTACTTTTTTTAACTATGAGGTTTAAACAAAGGTGCAGCTATTCTGTGGACTTTTCTTCCACCACTAGGGGCGCTCTAACCAGAATTAGAATCAAAACTACTCAGAAAAAATCAACATAAAGAAGAATATGCTACTGTTTCTTTAGCAGATAGAACACAGACGACACATTAGCAACTGTTAATTATTCTTCAAATCCTCACCCCTTCATCATGGAGACAGATGTGACGAAGCGTTTCTGAGGTTGTTCAACTGTGACACAGAAGAAGACGACTTCATGGGTTTGAGTGAAGATAATTAAAGTGATTTGTGATTTAAAATACGGAGAAATGAAGATAAATACAGTAAATACTGGTTATTTTTCTCTTGGTTCTGTTCCATTTTAATCAGTAAAGTTTCTGCCGTGTTAAAAAACACTGTCAGGAAAAAATCTGTTCAGGTATAAACTTGTAACTACATTTACAGTTCAAAATCCTTCTGTACATGCAGTAAATATATGATTTTTCAACATAGATATCTGCTGCTGATAACCCGGTGCAGCTTTTTTAAATTATATTTTAAAAAATACAGCAGGTGCAGCTTATATACAGGTGTGGCTTATAGTCCAGAAAATATGGTATTTTCATAATTGAATGCTTTTTTTTTTTTTTTTTTACGAAAACCAGGGAAAGTTGTCATTATTTATTAGTTTTTATGTTATTACTTTACAGGTCTGACCCACTTGAGATTAGTTTGATAGATTGAGTTTGATACCTCTTTGTATGTGGACTAGTTTTTGACAAAATGCTCAATGTGCACAGATATCCACAATGTTTTTAATCTCTTTCTGAGGTTCACATTTTTTCCAATAAAATCAGGATGTGTGAAAAATTTACAATCACTGACTCACATTGTGAATCTACACAACGTTGAGTATGTAAATAAAGTAGAGTCCTGCACTGCGTCAGTTACCCACAGGTACAAAACATGTCATTTATGAGTAGTTTTTTTTTCACAGGTTCCGTTCTGGGTGGAAAAAACAACATGCGGGTCAGATGGGGGGGGGGTTTAGATAAACAAGTCAAGATTAATACAAAATGATAATAAATAAATCTAGCGCAAATCCACCAAGGAAGACCTGTGCTTCAAATGAAGAGAGGTCCGCCAAGGAGGTTATGTTTTTGCCAGAGTTTGTTTGTCTCTCTGTTTGATAGTTAGCAAGATAACTCAAAAAGTTATTGACAAATTTTGATGAAATTTTCAGGATATGTGGGTAGTGTCACAAGGAACAAATGAGTACATTTTGGCGATGATTTGGTAGAGATCCTGGATTCTGGATCACTTTGACATTTTACATTGTGGTAAATGAAGAATACATTTTAAAGTGATCCAGAATACAGGATCTCTTCTGGATCACCACCAAAATGTAATCATTTGTTCCTTGTGACACTCCCAACACATCCTGAAAATTTCATTAAATACTATCCATAGGTTTTTGAGTTTTCTTGACCCCCCAACCCCCCCGGATTACCACCGAAATCTAATCATTTC